>VWZP01006620.1:1586-19839 GCA_013396995.1 Dicaeum eximium
TGCCTGCATGTCCCCAGCAGCCCCAGGGAGGAGGCTCCTGCTCCCCGCGATGGCATCAGGGTAGCTGCGGCTGCAGCCTCCGCAGGAATACGAACCCATCAATTAGGGAATAAGTGCCTCGCCTGTCCTTGTTAATCCCCTCCTCTCCGAGCTGTTCTTTATTATTTACGGTGAAGGTGCCCCGGGATGTGCTGTCGAAGGGACGCCTGACAGGCTCAATCTGTACCGTACAATTACATCCTCCTCCTCCTCCTCGCCAGCTGGGGAATCCCTTTCTGCGCTCCCACCATCCCGCTCTTTTCCACATCCACCCCGGGAACAGAGCCGGCGGTACCAGACCCCCCTGACGCCCCACCCCATCCCCACCGAAGCCCTGGGACGCTCCGGGTGGGAGCCAGCCTGGAGGGGGGGGGTCCGAGCGAGGCGCTGCAGAGGCATTAACTGAGCCAGGATTAACATTCACCAGCGAAAAAATAACTCCATCCGAGCTGCGTCTGTTCCGGGGGCCTCGTGTGCGGCACGAATGGAAGCGCAGCATCCCCTGGGAGCCCCCGGGATGTGTGTGCTGCAGCCGCGTCAGCTCTTTGCAAGGGCTGCTGATGCCTCGGCTAACGAGCTCCCCGCTGAACGTGTCCTACGCACACCTGAGGATGCAGCCGGCTGCCTTCGCCTCCTCCCCGCTCTCCTCCCGCCTGCTACCCTCGTCTGTCGCCCGGCAGCGCCGTCACCCCGGCCGGGCACCCGTGTGGGAGTGCTGGGGCTGTGCGGGCATCGCTCAGGGAGGTGCACGGCCAGGATGTGGCAGAGGCCGGGCAGCGTCCCCGGGCACTGCACTGGCACTCAGGGAGGTGCTCTGTGGTCAGGAGATTGGCAGGTTGGTATTGGTGGGGTCAGGTGGGGTTTGGGGGTCCGTGCAGGTGCTCGGAGTATCCTGGGGAGCTGCAGTGGGGCTGGGAAGTTCCTTGCTGAGCTGTGTGATGAACCCACCCTCACCATCCTCCACGGATCCCCCAGGGATGCCAGGACAGCTCTGGCACAGATGGCACAGGCAGGGGTGCCCTCCTGCACCTGCAAGCAGCAGGTGGGAGCCCCAGAGCATGCAAGGTCCAGCCCATCCCCAGCCAAGGATCAGCTGGATTCTGCACACACCTACGTGCAGGTGTGTCTTCCCAACACATCCCTGTGTGCTGGCGTCCCTTGGGAGACACCCTAGGGAGCTGCTGCCATCCTCCAGCTGGGCAAACCCTCGGGGTGCCACTGTCCTGGTCCCCAGAGGGGCTGTGGGGTGTCCACTGGGGATGTGTAGGGGGGGTCTGGGCTCCATTATTTCTCTCTGGAGGTGCTCTGCCCTGCTGCCCAGCCTGGTGGCACTCTGAGAAGGGTGGGTTGTTCCTCCAGGAAGACACAATGCCCTGGAGCACAGGTCAAGTGCGTGGGCAAGGGCTGCAGCTCCGGCTGCAGTGGGCACCATAATAACAGCCTGGGGATAAGAGGGATAAAGATATCCCCCGGGCTGCCTCCCACTCTCCGCTCTGTGGGGAAGTGGTGCCTCGTCACCCCAGCCCAGTCGCTTATTTTTAGGCTGTCACCTCCTTGCTCCTCTCATGGGTGCCTTCTATAAATAGCCAGTGCCTCAGAGCAGCTCCAGTGCCAGGCAGGAGCTCGATGTGTCCGTGCCTGGCATGGCTGTGAGAGGCCCTGCCCAAAGGGTTCCCAACCCCTGCTTGCTGCCATCCTCTCCTCAGGGCCTGGACAGCAGGGACAAAGACTGATCCCTGTGCCCACCCCTCCCTGCCAGCCCCAGAGCCTGGGCACAGCTTGCAGCCTGGGTACCCTCCCACCCGGGGCACTGCATGCCCTGGCTCCTGTCCCAACACCTTCCCCAGCTCTGATCCTGGTTCTCTGGGGCTCCCCAGACCCCATCCCTGTGCTCCAGCTCCTCACAGCCCTCGCTCTCCTGCAGCTCTGCACGGCCTGCAGCATCCTCAGGACCCCCTGGCCTTGCCCATTCTCTTCTCCCGTGTATTTTGGCAGCCGGAGCTCCCTGAGTCCCCTCCTTGCCCACAGCCCCTCCATGGCACGGCTTTGCCCGGTGCCAGCTCTCGGTGGCCGTGAGCGCTGCCGAGTGGAGGCTGCAGTGCTGTAATTAGCCAGGTACAGCAGGAACACACTTGCAGCCTGACAGCTCTTCTGGAGCCGAATGGGAGCCAATTAATCTAATTAAAGTGGCCGCTGGCTCGTTATCCCTGCACAGTCCACGAGGCTGCACGGGCGGCCTGTCCTCACCGTGCCCCTGCCCAGGAGCTGCTCAGGTGAGTGCCCACGGGTGGGCATGGGCAGGACTCGCTCCATCGTGGCTCCAAGGTACCCAGGGCACGGCCCAGGGGGGAACAAGGGGACACAAAACGTGGGTGGGGTGACTCTGCCCCGTGCCTCAGACACCCAGAGGTGCCAACACGTGGCTGGGTGCTGGTGGTACCCACCAGAACGGGACACAGGGTGATGTCCCCGAGGTGCCACGGGGTTTGAGTGCCAGGGGGATGCAGTGCCAGCCGGGCCTGGCACCGTGCCACATCCCGGCGAGGCTGAGCAGGTCCTGCCGGGCGGCACGGCAGATCCGGCAGGGTAATTACGAGGCAGGCCGAGGAGGAGGGCTGTCTGCACAGGTGTCTGTCAGCAGGGCGCTGGCACTCACACCGCCTAATTAGACAGCCTGCCAGCCCTTAATGAGAACAAATGAGAGGCCAGCCAGTGCGGGGCTGGGCCACGGCGTCCAGACCCCGTCCCACGTGCTGGCCCTGGCACGGTGCCCTCGGAGATCTGGTGGCCGCTGTCATGCGGGCATGAGGGGCTGGTCACAGCAGCTCAACCCCCTGTGCCAGGGAGCTCTGGCATCAGGGCAGAGTTTGCCAGCCCCAGCAGGACCCCCCTGCAGCAGCCTGTGTTCTGCAGGGCACTGGGCACCACTTCCATTCCCATTCCCATTCCCAACCTCTTGCCCCTTTCCACGTCCTTTTGGGAGCTGATGCTCCACGTAAAGCAAGGTCCTGCCCCACCTGGCCCTCTCCCCCTTGACCCATCCCATTGCAGGAGGGACCTGGATGCCAGCTGGATCTGCTGAGCCTCCAGTTATCTCCTGACCAGAGGGCTGCCAGTGAGAGCTGCCAGTGCCCCACTGGGCATCCCAGGGCATGGGGATTGCCACCTCTGTGCCCTCACCCCGGCAGCACCCAGCCAGCACCATGGGATCCAAAAGCGCACGCTCTCCTCAGGATCCCTGGGTGCCTCTTCCAAGTTTCCCTGTAGTCCAAAGGACATCAGAGCCTTGGTCGAGCACACAGCACTTGACAGGAGCACATCCCTGAGCCCCTGGGCACCAGCAGGCTCCTTGTGCCCAAAGAACGGGCAGGGAGGGGCAGGGTGGCCAGGACAAGTTGGGAGCACCAGGTGTGCTCCAAAAACCTCAGTGAGGCTGTAGAAGAAGACCACAGGACACATGCAGCCCCCTGGAGGCTGTAGCAGGGCTGATCCAGCTGGAAACATGGTGCAGAAGGACGGGATGAAGGATGAGGATAGTGCTGCTGGGAGAAAGCACCGGAGCCATCCCATCCCTGGTACCAGACTCCCTCTGCAAGTCCATCCCCAGAAGTGCCCAAGGCTAGGATGGACAGGGCCAGGAGCAACCTGGGATAGTGGAAGGTGTCCCAGCCCATGGCAGGGGGTGGAACGAGATGAACTTTGAGGTCCCTTCCCGCCTGTGATTCCAGGATTCCATGACCTGCACCCCAATGGGCACTGGGGCATCACGGCTGGTACATGCCTGGCTGGGAAGCAGGGAAGGGTGCCCGGGGGGTGGGGGGCTGCAGGCCCCACGCAGCAGCCAGGCTCTGCAGCAGCCCTATAAATAAACACTCCCACACACCACGACACACGCCGGGATGCTGAGGGGAGGGGGGGCTGTGTGCGGATCTAGCACGGGAATAACAGGACAAGAGCAGGCACAGGGAGATGCTGTGAGGGTATCAGGAAAAGGCACCTGGCAAAGCAGCCAGGAGAAGGAGGAAGGAAGCTCCCTGATGAGCTGTTGTGGCTCTGCAGGGCACAGAGCTGAGGCAGCCCAGGAGCCCCCCAGCAGGAGGGTGTCTGAGGGGACAATGTGACATTAGGGGACATGTACCACCCTGCTTCTTACTGAGTACACACACACGTGCTCTCCCATTGCTCCATCGGTGTGTGCCATCTCCCTGTACCCCCAAATCCACCCCACACCCCCCAGTCCTGCATGTCCCTCTGAGCACAAGGACCTGTGGTCCCCCCACACGTGTCCCCATCCCTCGTGCCACCTCTGCATGAGCACCTCTCCCTCCTCCCCGCGTGCATCCCCATGGACAATCACCCTCACATTTCCCGGGGGGCTGGCAGCCCCCATCCCCAGGGTCCTGCCTCCATCCCCAGGGCCGCAAAGGGTCGGATGGCTCCGTGCCGCCCCAGCCTCGCCAGCCCGGCCGCAGCCTGCAGGCTGCCGTCACACCGCGACTTAGAGGGGTTTAAGGACGGGCGGGGACGTGCCATGTCGGAGGCCAGGGCCGGCCCTCGGCGCCTGACAGCGGGCGGTGGGATTTGCTGGAGTTTGCTGGAGTTTGCCGTGCAGGTTCCCCGCGGCTCGGCCCTGGCTGAGCGCTTGACGGGCAGCTCGGGGTCATTGGCTCAGCCCCTGCCGCTCCACCGGGGCCGCTCGCCGGCCCCCCAGCTCGCCCAGCTTGTCCACAAGAGGAGGTGGACGTGGAGCAAGGGGCTTTGCCATGGATTTGCAGCCCTGTGCCATGGCTGTGCCCTCCCCCAGCCCTGTGCCATGGCTGTGCCGGGCATCCCGCGGCACTGGCAGCAGGGGGACGGGGCGGGGGCTGCAGGAGGCTGGAGGCAGCTGGCACCGGGACGCTGCGGCCAGGTGGGTCCCCTCCTGCGAGACATCGGGCTGGCTGGAGAGCCGGGAGAGCTGGCAGGGCCAGCAGGGCAGAGGCGTGGGGCAGGCGGGGGTGCCACGGTCTGAGCCCCCCACCAGCCCTTTTGCAGGCATGCCGGGCCCTGGCCTACGGGGATGATGGAGCAGATGATGCTCTTGGTCTGAGGCGAAAGGCAGAGAAGAGTTGCCATGGAGACCGGCTATGTCATTTTAAGGAGGCACGGAGGCATTCGCACCCATCCCTGCCGGATGAACCCCAGCAGCGCGAGGCGAGGGGGCTGGAGTGGGAGTGACCCGCATCCCCTCACGTCCCAGGGGGGTTGGCTGGTCCCCAGAAGTGCCAACTTACGTGAGATCCGGCAGCGAGGCTGCAGGCAGGGCTGCCTGCCCAGGGTGTGCCCCGGGGCCAGCCTCCCTTGAGGCCAGCTGGGAGCAAGTGGTGGCACTGGGACAGAGAGATGGTGCTGCCAGCCCGGCCTCAGCAGGGGATGGGGACAGCCCGCAGAGCAAAGGCCAGGACATGCCCCCTCAATTTTTCTGGGATGGCCCCATGTGCTGGGGAAGGGCTGTGAGTGCTGACCGAGGGGCTGGGGTGAGGTTCAGGGTGAAAGCAGGAATATCCAGGATTTGGGGATAATTTAAGATTTAGTTAAAATAAAGCTTTATGTATCAGCAGCCCCCCCGTTTTCCTGGGACCGGCAGGAGCAGGAGCAGCTCAGCCTCTCAGCACCTGCAGGCAGCTCTGGAGCCTCTGCTGGAATCCCCTCTGCATTCCCAGGGCCCCACCGGAGGGAGGAATTATCCCGGGTGGGGTTAGATGTAGCAGCACTTCCAACAGGGACAACCAGTCCCAAATAAAGAGGGAAACAGTGGGTGCAAAATTCCCCCCTGCTCACTCCATCTCCTCAGGAGTGCTCTGCTTCGGGCACGCTCTGGTTCCAGAGGGCAGCCCCAGGGCCAGCGCTCGCTGCCCGTGGGGTGTTTGCTGTCCCTCCCCGTGGCCAGCTGTCCCCTGGCCCTCCGGGGGTCCCCCCCACGCCGGCACCCTGCGGCTGAGCAGCCCCATGGCTGTTGCTCGGTGCTGTCACCGTTCCTGGGCTGGAAGGAAACGCGGAGCCGCTGGGGTAAGTGCCTGCCCGGCAGGATTCCGGCTCCGAGGGTCACCCCGCGGGCCGGGGGCTGCGGCCACAGCGGGGACACGGCCCGAGAGGCGGCCAAACCTGGGAGCAGCGACCAGAAATGGGTGCGCTGCGGGGAGGGGGTCGGGTGACACAGCTCCAGACTGTGACAGTGCCAGGGTCATGGAGACGGACTGGGGACATGCCCCCATAGCCAATGCTGGCCCAGAGCAAGGGGCAATGCTGGCCTCGGGCACGGGGCTGAGCGCTGGGCGCGGTGTGAGGTGTGTGTGAGCTTTGCTCCTTGCGAGGTGTGCGGGCGAGACAAGACTGCAGCAGAAAGTGATGGCACCGAGCAGGACTCAAGCACGGGCAGCCCGGTGATCCCTGGCTGGATCCAGACGGGCGCCAGCTGCTGGACCCATCTCCCAAAAGCTCCCGGAGCTCTTTCCCCTCGGCAGGGGCAGCGCCCGGCTGCCAGAGCCTGGCACGCACCAGCAGCCGCCCGGCCGGGTGGGAGCAGCTCCTCCTGCCATGCCTGCCAAGACTCCCACTCCCGAGACTGTACGACAAGAGAAAAGGGAACAGAAATCCACGTTTTCACATTTAGCTTTCCTTTGTACTCAGCTAATTAGCGCCTGAGTCTGGTGATGTCATTAAAGCAGCGCTAAGTCTTTATTGGGGTAATTTAATTTTCCCTTTCATATCAGGATGATTTCCTTTGTTGGGGTAGGTGCTGGAGAGGGGGAAGGGCCCGTGCAGACAATTGCTATTGTCAGGATAAATAATTCCCCTGTGGATTGACAAGGGGGGAGGTGGGCTGGGGGGCTGGGAGCTGTCACTCAGCCGGGTGGCAGCAGGAGCTGGCCAGCCCTCCGGGCACTGGGTGCCTCGGGATGCCTCTCCCTGTGCCGGCTGGGCTCCCCAGCCAGCGAGACACCTGCCTTGGCCCCTTTCCAGCCGCTGAAACCGCGGCTGCCTCAGCCATCGGGACGTGGGTGGGTGAAGCCGGGGGTCTCCCATACAGCTCCCGCCCTTCTCCCACCCCAACACCATCCCTGGCGCTGCTGGGAGGAGGGAATAGATTTCACTGGGATAAAGGAGCCTTCCTGAGCCCCCGGAGTGCGGGAGAACCCCTGGGCTCTGCACACAGCTGGGACGTGCAGGGGAGCAGGGAGCTCCCAGAGCTGGCACCGAGCAGGAGGAGCCCTCACAGGGATCTCCCACTTTGGGGGTGTCCCAAGTGTTGTCCCTGCACTGGGAATGGTTGGAACTGGATTCAGCAAACAGTTCCTCTCCCCAGCCCCTCTCCAGTCTCGGAATGCCATGTGGGGTAGCTCCAGCACTCACTGCCACATCACACTGGGCACAAGGAGGGGCCCAGGGTGTGGGACGGTGTGACAGACACAGTGGTGGGGGCCACTCAGCATTGCACCTCCTTGGGACACCTCTGGAATGGCTCCAGCTCCTTTCCCAACCCTGCTTTCCCCTCTCCAATGCCTCTCCTCAGCTCCTTGGCTCATTCTGCCCCAGGAGGGGTCCCCAATCCGGGTGAGAGGTGAAGGAGACATCCCATGGGGTCAGAGCCCTGAGGACTGGCTCTCTCAGTCCCCACAGAGCATCACTGCAGCAGATCCCGTCTCACCCCTGCCCCACCAGCCAGGGAGAAAACAGCAGCACATCCCTGGGAAGCAGGTGGGAGAGGAGACCAGCTGATGGTGCCACCACTCAAGTCACTCAGGAGTGTCCTCAGGAGCTTGGGCACAGCCCATGGCAAGGCTCCGAGGGGACAGTGGCATGGGGCAGGCTGATACTGGGGCACAGGGGTGGCCTGGTCCAGCAGAACATCACCAGGATGGGAGGGGCTGGCAGGAGTGATCCCAAAGCTTGAGCTCGTCAGGTTTAACACTGCAGAGAGCTCCAAAGGAATCGTCCTTCACGGAAAATGGGGAGGGAGGAGAGAGCAACTGGAGGGAGCCATTTTCCAGCCACCCCTGAGTCCATCCCCGAAAGAACCGTGTCCTTACAGCCCCTCTGGAGCCCACCCTGCAGCTCCCACCTCCCCCGGAGCCCCCGGGCGCTGCCGCCAGCCTGGGCGCAGAGCAGGAGGAGGGGGAGCGAGGCTGCGGAGGGGAACGTCACACCCGAAACACAAACACGGCTCGTTGGTAATTAGCACCGTTTCAAGAGGAATGATGAGCCGCCGGTGACAGGCGGGCGGGTTTCTATTAAAAGCTGCCACGTGTGATCCTTCTCCAAGCCTGCCGGCCCCTCCTTACCTGGCGCTGGGGAAATGAGATGCAAACCTGACATTAATGCAACGTTCAGGGTGAGCTTTAATTGCAGCCGGAGCCGCGGAGCCGGGGACTGGCGGCGGGGCCGGGGGCAGGGGATGCGCACCCTTGTCCCCCGCCGCCTCCGCCGGCGGCACGGAGCTGCCCGGAGCCTCTGGATGCTGTCATCCCGCAGCCTCCTCCCGACCTTCCCGGGGAGGGCGGCGGTCACGAGGTGCTCTGAAGCGAGCTCTCGGCACCCCGCGTGTCTCCACAAGCAGAGCCACTCGCTGAAATGTTAAGGGCTCGTTCGCACGCTGCAGAAGGGAAGCGGGAGCGCAGCCCCAGCTTGCTCCTCCGTACCTTCCGCAGGCAGGGAGGTGCTCATCCAAGCAGGAAAGCGTCCTCGAGTGATTATTCCACGTGCTCAGCCCCAAAATGTCGCTTTTCAGCCTCACATGTGGTTTTATCCCGGTTTAAAGACCTTCCAGAGCTTCCCAAGGTTGCAGGAGCATCCCAAGCATTAGAGAAGGTGCATCCATGGCCAGGGCAGCGTTTGGGAGGTGGCCCTGGGGCTGATGCACGCTGGTGGGGTGGGTCTTGGATCAGGAGGAGCCAGGACAGGTGGCACTGGAGCAGGATTTGCTCAAGACAGCAGCACCCAAGCTGAGTTATGGTGGCCATGGGTTGGGAATGTGGGGATGGCCCCAGAGCAAGGGCTGAGGGTGGATCTGCTCAGCAATCAAGTGAGTGACAGGAGCCAGGAGAGTGACCTGTTCTGGATTTGGGAGATTGGCTCCCCCAATTGCACTCTGTGCAATAAAAATGAAGATTTATTCTCGGACTTGGCAGAAGGGCAAAAGGGACAATCAGCCTGAGGGGCCAAGGCCACCAGCTCTGAGCGGGGGCCATCGCTCTGAGGGCTGGAGAGGAGCTTCTGCCCCAGCTCAAGGTGTGAGCAGTGCTGTCCACGTCCCTTGCCAGCATCTCAAGGTGAGGGCTCCCCCTGCTTCACAACTTCTCACCCTCACACCTCGATCCCAACCAAAACTGCAGCTCCTCCAGAGGGGCAGTGCAGGGACAGCTCCGAGCTCTGCTCTGGGACAGGGACAGCACCCAGGGAACGGCTGGAGATGGGCCAGGGGCGTTGGGATGGATCTCAGGGAGAGGTTCTCCCCCAGAGGGTGCTGGACACTGCCCAGGCTCCCCAGGGAATGGTCCCAGCCCCGAGGCTGCCAGAGCTCCAGGAGCCTTTGGACAGCACTGCCAGAGATGCACAGGGGGGATTGTTGGGGGCTCTGGGCAGGGCTGGGAGCTGGACAGGGTGATCCTGGTGGGTCCCTTCAGCTCAGGATATTCCATGATTCCATGATAAATCTATCCAAACAGTAGCCAGCCTGGGGCTGGTGGAACCCCAGGAGCAGAGCAGGGCTGACCACGCCCCCATCGCCTCTCTGCAGGTTCCTCTCACAGTGATTCGCTGAGCCACAGCGAGGTTCGGCTTTAACAAGAGCTGGTGGTGCTGAGCACGTTTGGCTTGGCCTCCTGCTGCCCTGGGTCTGCTGGAGGAGGTGAGTCTGCCTCAGCTCAGCTCCAGACCTTCTGGGAGTGACGTGAGCTGCTCCTCAGAGCATCCTTGGGGCATTTCGAGCAGAGGTTCTGCCTGGATCTGGCACTTGGAACAGCGCTGCCCAAAAAAAGAGCTTGGATGAGGAGGCCCCATCCACACAGACTCCCTCAGTCCTGGCTGTGCAGCCATGGTCCTCAGGAGCTGAGACCTCCTGGGATGCAGCTCAGGCAGCGGCAGAGTGGGATGTGAGGGCTTTCCCTGCTCCAGCTCTGTTGGGAGCAGCAGGGTCCTTGCAGGGGAGATGTCAAGGAGAGGTGTCCGAGGACATTGGTGACACCTTCTATGCTCAGAGGGTGGGCAGGCCCTGGCACAGGGTGCCCAGAGAAGCTGTGGCTGCCCCTGGATCCCTGGAAGTGTCCAAGGCCAGGCTGGAGCACCCTGGGATAGCGGAATTGTCCCTGCCCTTGTCAGGGGGTCACACTGGATGGGCTTTAAGGTCTCTCCCAACCCAAACTATTCCATGATTCCCTGATTCTCTGGCTGTCAGGAGGAAACATCTGCTCTCCTTGTGTCAGTCTGCACCTGCCCTGGACCTTTTTGGTTTTTTCCAAGGTCGACAGGGTGCCCCAGAGTCACCCATGGGTGGTGACACCTTCTTCCCTTGTGTCCAGCTCCAGACTCTCACACAACCCTTTGGATGCCCTCACACCCTCCATCTTCCAGGCATCCACATTGCCTTCCCCTCCATCCTGAGCTTCAAGGGCTTATTTGTTTCATGACATGGCACAAGGGGGGGGGTCCTGTGCCACAGGTTTGGCCAGGCTGTCTTGTCCCCACTCCTGTCCCTGCCTGTCCTCATGCCAACACTGCCAGCCCACACACTTGGCAGTGCCACCCGGTCTGTGCCCTGCACGCTGTGCCTGGCCTGGGTGATTTGTGTCTTACTGACACTCGAGTCGGTGTTTAAGGGCTCCTCTTCAGACTGCCAAGGCCCAGGCAGCTGCCACACTTCTCTCCTTAATGGATTGTCTGCCTCGTCTGCCATCCCTCGAGGGTGACAAACCCTCTGTCCAGGCAGCGTTTTCAAGCCCTCCTCTGCCTGGAGTCACTGCTCCCATCAAACAGGTTTGTGAGCTGCTCGCTGTTGTTTTTGCAGGATGAAACCCTCCCGCTTGTTTTTCCACCTCCACCCTTCACCCTCAGCCCAGTTTTGTCACCAGTTTTTAGTCCTGGCCATGTGCAGGGGTCCCCCTGCTCCTGGACCACGGCCACCCCTTCACTGTCACTGCAAGGGGACAAGCTCTGCTGCAGCATGGGATGGTGCCACGGGAGCTGAACCAGTCCTGGAGAAGTCCATAGCAGGCCTGGAGAATCCAGGAAGATTGTCCCAGCTCAGGAGGTGCTGGCGTGTGACACCAGCGGCGTGGAGGTGACAGGGGGGAGGCTGAACTGGTGCTGATGCGTCTGGAAGAGGCAGAGGGAGCTAAGGGTGGATCGAGAGGAGTCCTGCCATGGATAACGGGATGGGGGAGGTGGGGGGGGTCTCCAGAAGGGAGCAGGGGGTGGATGGAACATGCCCAGCCAGGGGGGCTCCCCCCACCACAGCTCGCTGCAGAGGGGCCCTCGAGTGCCTGCCTGGCAGCGAGGAAAGGCGGGGAAGGAGCGCGAGGGGGGAGAGATCTTTTCATCTAAAAGGTTACATTTGTCCTACTTCCTCCCATCTCCAGCAATTAACTTGAAGGGAGACATCACTGCTAATTGAGCAGTGAAGATCAGGAGCAACAATTATGCCTTTTGACAAGAGACAGCACAAGAGGGACTGCTCGGAGGCTGAGAATGGTAGGGAACGGTTTCTATGGCAATATAACTTTCCTCTCTTCCTCTCCAGCCATAGAAATGATAAAAATGTAGATTTCTCCCTGATTAATGATTTAATGAAAATAAAGAAAATTCTTATTAAAAAAAAAGAAAAAGAAAAAGGGAAAAAAGGGGAAAAGGGGGGAGGAAAAAATCAATAGGACGCAATGTTTAGCATGAGCCTGCGGCTGCGGACAGGATCGATGTCCTTCTCCAGGGTGGACCAGGGAAATCTATTCCAGCAACGTGCCAAGGGCTCGGAGCAGCCCTGCCATGTGGTAATTAGGCAGCGGGCTCACACGGGGAAACGTGAGGGCTGGATTCAGATCTCTGATCAAAGGAGCTGCCCATCAAAGCGCTCCTCGCTCCGGCTTCTCCGGCAAACCTCGGCGCTCGCTCCGTGTCGCTCCTGCCTTCCTCCTCCTGCCCGCGCCCCGCAGCCCTCCCCGAATCCACGCTTTTAATTGGAATTATTCAGCCCGGTTGCTGTGCTGCCAGCCTGGCACGCGGGGATGCCGCACTGGTGAAGGAATCACCTGCTGGGGAGGCAGCCCTGAGGTGGTGGCAGGAGGTGACACGGCTGTCCCCAGCACCCGCCTGGCAATGCCAGCAGCCACCTTGGGTGAGGCAACACCTCCCACCCTGCCAAATCCGAGGGGGCAGAGAGGAGGGGGATGAGGCTGGCCCCTCCTGTCGCTGTGGGTGCCCTGGTGCTGCTCCCAGCTGCAGGGGCTGTGCAGGGCTGCTCCTGAGGCACCGTGAGCTCCGCGTCCGTCCTCATCCATCAGCAGCAGCTGCTGGCTGCCAGGCCGTGCTGTGCCTGGCTGTGCTGTGCCAGGCTGTGCCCTGCCATGCCAAGCAGAGCCCGGAGGAGGGAGAAAAGCCTTTCCAAAGCTCTCTTTCCCCCCTGCCTTGCCAAACATCCTCTGGTTTGCAGCAGTCCACAACCCTGTACTCCACTGCTGAACAATTTTGGGGTTATTTTTCCTTTTTGAATTAGGATGCGAGGAGGTGGCTGGAGTGGGACTGGGATGTGGGTACCCACCCCATGGCAGGCTGTTCCCTGCAGCTGCCCGTTCCCATCCCACACAAGGATCCCTGGATGCACACGTCCATCCTTGCATCCATAGGGTCAGAGCATGGGCATTCCGAGGGATTTTTCCCACCTCCTCAGTTCCTATTTTATTGCCAAACTGGAGCATAAAACACACATAAACAAATCTAACAGCGAGAAATGGGTTGCTATCAAATCAACAAATTAATCTAATTATAGGGCTGATTAAATCATATCAGATAAACCAGCGACTCCTTCCCGGCGCTCAGCAGCCGTGCAGGGCCACAGCCAGCCCTGCTCGCTTTTCTGGGGTCTGGCTGAGCTGTGGCACGAGCAGGGGCAGCCCCCCGGGGCTGGGACCCCCCAAATCCCTCTTGCCCCCCTCTCTCGGGCGGAGCTGCCACCACCGTGCAGATCTGAATGGCAAATGCGGCTGCAAAGCTCACGATTCCTCGGGATTAAAGATGCAGCCCCAGCCCGAGAAACGTATGCGGGAGCCGTCTTTGGAGCCAGATTGCTTAAACCTAAGCCTGCTTTAGGTATTTGAGGAACAATTTTATCAGGGCTGTTTGCAGAGCTTTGCCGGGGCCGTTCCCACCTCTCCTGCACACGCCAGCGCCCGTGTGTGTGCAGGACACAGAGCCCGCCTGGAATGTCCTCCCTGCCAGCTCTGCTGGAGAGAAAATGAGCCCTGGGTGAGAGGAAAAAGGTTTTCACCGACCAACAACATCCAGAGTAAAGGCTGGGATTGCAGGATTCACACCACAAGATTCTGGGCTCTGCAGAGCCTCCCCGGAGGGGCTGTGGGCTGTGAGGCTGCACCTGGCGGGATTGTTCTCCACATCCCCAAGGTGCTGAACGCCAGCTCCTGCTTCTCACCACACTCCAGATGGGAAGGTGGTTCCTTGCTAGGGATGTGCGAGCTCCCTGCAGGCTCCCACCTTGGTGAAGTAGGAAAACCCTCTTAAAAGCAGGCGTTGGCTCTGGTTCCACTCATCTCCGGAGGTACCAGAGGTTTCGCTGCCACTGGCAAGTTGTTTCCAAGGCATCCCTTGCTCCCAGACATGGGTTATGTCAGCGCTCGATTCTCCTCCCCTTGCTCTTCTCTCAGCCAGGAGCAGAGCTATGGAGCAAGAATCTTCCATCTCCTAATGGAAGATTACCCCAGGGTGAAGCCAAACCCAGAAGAAAATGAGGAGATTGAAAGTCAAACCCAGCAGAAGATGAGGAGATTGAGACTCCCAGTATGGAGTGGAGCTCTCTGTGCTCTTGGGGGTCCCACTTTGACCCCCAGCTTTGCAAGGGCTGCTCCACTGGTGCTCTTCTCCCCACACCCCACTCCTGGCCGTGCTGGGTGGCATTTGCGGGCCAAAATACTCAGCCGTGGGTGAAGAGCCAAGGGCACGGGGGCATGGCTGAAACTGGGCTTCTCTTGGGCTGCATCCAAACAGGAGCAGTGGGTCAAGGGAAGGGATTTGCTCTCTGCCCTGCCCACAGGACACCCCACCTGCAGACCTGCCTCCAGGAGAGATGTGGAGCTGTTGGTGAGCCCAGAGGAGACCACAGAGATGCTCCAAGGGCTGGAGCCCCTCTGCCATGGAGCCAGGCTGGGAGAGCTGGGGATGCTCACCTGGAGAGGAGAAGGCTCCAGGGAGAGCTCAGAGCCCCTTCCAGGGCCTAAAGGGGCTCCAGGAGAGCTGGAGAGGGACTGGGGACAAGGGATGGAGGGACAGAACCCAGGGAATGGCTCCCACTGCCAGAGGGCTGGGATGGATGGGATATTGGGAAGGAATTGTTCCCTGGGAGGGTGGGCAGGCCCTGGCACAGGTGCCCAGAGAAGCTTTGGCTGCCCCTGGATCCCTGGCAGTGTCCAAGGCCAGGTTGGACGAGGTTTGGAGCAGCCTGGGACAATGGGAAGTGTTCCTGCCATGGCAGGGGGTGGAATGGGATGGGCTTTAAGGACCCTTCCCACCCAAACCATGGTGGGCTTCCACGCCCCTGCCATCACCCTGGCACACAGCTCGTGGTGCCACATCTGCTGAGCTGGAGAAGAACATCCCCAGCAGCCTGAGGGGTGGGGTTATGCTGTGGGCTCTCAGGCAGAGTGAGGATGGGCCCAGCTGGGTGGATCTGCAAACCCTGCTCCCATGCCCAAGGGCACTGAGAACCTCCCTCAGCTTCACCGGGGGACCCCAGCTCAGGTGTGGGGCACAGCCAGCCCCCAGAGATGTTCCCAGAGCCCAGCCCCACTGCTCTGGGGGTTTCCATGCATCCCTCTCCATGCATGGCCACGTCCATGTGTGACATGCGTGTGCAGGGCTGTGCGTGCCCACGTGTGCCCACGTGAGCTTGGGGTGCACACGGCTGTGCTGGGGGCCCGGGGGGGCTCTGCTGAGAGCAGCCATCTCCCAGCCCGTGCTGATGCAGTTCAGCAATCAGAATAACTTCGCTGATGAATATTTAAGCCGAGCGCTGAATATTTAAAGCATTCAATTATTTTAATGGCTTCTAAGTGTGACAGCGGGAGGGGACAGGGGGATGGCTGCCCCCCGGGTCCGGCAGGACAGGCGGGAAGCTGCAGCAGCCGCTGCTCTGGGTGGGTGGGGGCGCTCGCGGTGTCCCCAGCAGGGCGGTGGCACCGTGCACGTGGCTGGAGGTCACCGGCTGTGGTGAAAGCCCTCGGGAGCAGAGCCGTGCAGGCAGGGGACAGCTGTGCCCTGCCACCCTGGCAGCCCGGGCTCTGTCCCAGTGCCCTGATTCCTGCAGGAGCAGCCTCGGCGTGTGCCAGCATCGCGCAGTGCCAACGGCCTCGTCTCTGCCACCAGCTGTGTCTGTCCCGTCCCTGTGCCGTCACAGCAGCTGCCTGGCCATGAGAGGGTGGCACCACCAACACTGGGACACGCCAGCCCTGCAGACACCCCTAGGTGATGTGAGGGCACATGGCAGTGCAGTTGGGATGTCACAACCTCGGTCACCCCACAGTCCCTGCGAAGGCAACTCAGTGGTGACCGACAGTGACCAACGGTGACCGAGGGTGGTGTACAGAATGTCCACCAGGGCTGTCCCCAACCCCACAGCCAGGTGCCACCCCCAGGACCTGCCCCAGCCCCACGGCAGGGAGGGTGGCCTGGAGCACAGGAACGCTTTCCCCATGCGTGCTCCCACAGCCATAAATATTCATATTCTTATCCTAATTTTCCATGTACTTTTCTGTCACATCCAATTTTATTTTAATTTCCCTTTATAAACCTTCCCAGCTAATGCACTCCCTGCTCCCATGATTACCCCAATCAGCCGGCGCTTTAAACACAATCCCTGCAGGCAGCTCTTGTTGGGAGCGCCGGGATCGCGGAGCATCCACGCCCGGCTCCTGCACTCCTGGCAGCCGCCTCCGGGGTTAAGCAGAGCTCCTTTGCCACCCCGTGGTGGGCACGGGCTCCGGGCGGTGCTGGCCTTCCCCCAGTGACCAGTCCGGGGATTTGTCCCTTCCCAGTGGCCGTGGTGGCCGTGTCCTGTGGTGTGGGTTGTGGACAGTTGGGATTTGGCAGGGACAAGGCTGTCCTGGTCACTGGGCTGTCCCTGGGCAGGTGGGTCCTGTCCTGGCAGCTCCCTGGCACCACCCTGGCTGTGGGTGAGCTCTGGGTTCTGGATTGCTTTGAGAAGAGGAGCAGAGGGTGGGCAGGATCCCTGTGCAGGGCCTTTGCCGTGCTGGTCAGAGTGCCAGGGCCGTGCCAGGGCTGTGCCATGGTTATTCCAGGAATGTGCCATCACTATGTCAGACTGTGCCACGTCTATGCCAGAGCTGTGCCCTGCTTTTTCCGGGCCATGCCATGGTTCTCCCAGGGCTGTGGTGATCCCACTCTGTGCCACCTGTCCCTGCCCCCAGCAGGCACCAGCGCTGCCAAGCAGTGCCCACAGCTGTGCCATGGCTGAGCCAGCTGGCACTGCACGGGCACAGGGGCTTGTGTGCTCCTTTGTCCCTCAGTGGGGACACTGGGCCAGCCCGGGGGGACAGGACACAGCCCCAGTGGGGCAGGACATCCCCCCAGACTGGGCCGGACATTTCCCAAGTAGGAAAGGGCGTGTCCCCAGGGTGTCAGGATGTGCCCCCAGGGTGTCAGGATGTCTCCCCAGTGGGTCAGGATGTGTTCCCAGGGTGTCAGAACGTGTCCCCAGCGTGTCAGGATGTGTCCCCAGTGGAGCAGGACTCATCCCCAGCAGGGCAGGACAGGTCTCCAGTTGGACAGGATGTTACCCCAGATGGGCAGAACTTGTTGCCACTGGTCCATGACATGTCCCCATGGGTCAGAATGTGTCCCCAGGGTGTCAGGATGTGTCCCTAGCAGAGCAGGATGTGTCCCCAGCAGGACAGGATGTGTCCCTAGCAGAGCAGGATGTGTCCCCAGCACGACAGGATGTGTCACCAGTGGGTCATGAGGTGTCACCAGTGGGTCATGGGAGGTCCCCAGCAAGGCAGAATGTCCCCAGTGGGTGGAGATGAGTCTCCCGTGGGTCATGACATGTTCCAAGAAGGGCAGGACGTGACCTCAGAAGGGCAGAATGTGTCCCCAGGGGGTAGAATTTGTCCCCAGCAAGGTAGAACATGTCCCCCTGGGGCAGGACTCATTCCCAGCTGGACTGTACAAGTTTCAGTTGGGCAGAACAAATCTCCAGTGGGGCAGGATATGTCCCCAGTGGGTCAGAATATTTCCAGGTGGGGCAGGATGTGTCCCCAGCAGAGCAGGATGTGTCCCAGTGAGGTAGGACTTGTCACCAGTGGTTGGGACAGGTCTCCAGTGCGTCAGGACATATTCCCAATGGGTCAGAATGTCTCCAGTGAGTGAGGACAGGAACATACAGGGCACAACTTGCCCCTGGTGTGTCAGGACCTGTCCCTGGTGTGTCAGAACGTGTCCCCAGTGGGTCATGCTGTGTCCCCAGTGGGTCAGGTGATGTCCCAGCAGGACAGGACATGTTCCCAGGTGCACAGGCCTGTGTGGGCAGCCCCAGGGGCAGCCCCAGGGTGGGATCACACCGGAGCAGGCCATGGGGCCACCCAGACACGGAGCCCTGCTGGCACCCAGAGACAGAGCACGGAGGGATTTGTTCCTCACCATCCACGGGGATGGGAATTAAGGAGGCTGCGGGAGTCTGCCCCAGCCTCCAGCGGGGGGTTCTCCCAAAATCCCCCCTCGGCAGGGCCGGGGCGGCTGCCGTGCTCCTGCCAGCTGTGGGAAGTCGCTCAGGCTCCGCTCGCTCACTTCTGAAGACCTCTTGATAAACATTTATAAACATTTGTAGTATTTTAAATTTCCCCTCAATAATTTATGAATAGTTATTTTATATACTTTAAAGAGGGTAATAATGTAAAATTTATAAGGCGGGAGCACTCAGAGTGGCAGCGCGGCGTCGCGGGGC
>VWZP01006620.1:29881-78816 GCA_013396995.1 Dicaeum eximium
TTCCTTTCCTTTCCTTTCCTTTCCTTTCCTTTCCTCCCCCTTTCCCTTTCCCTTTCCCTTTCCCTTTCCCTTTCCCTTTCCCTTTCCCTTTCCCTTTCCTTTCCCGAGGAGCAGGAGGGGCTGGCGGCTGGCCCTGTGCCCGATCCATGCCGGTACCTTCTCTCTCGCATCTGTTCCCAATCAAAGCCTCATTTCAGCCCCGAGAAGGTTTTTCTCCTCCTACTAACGAACGCTATTGTTTTCCCGATGTTTTCCCGAGCTCGGGAGCAGCGGCTCGGCCCCTGCCGGTGCCAGCTCTGCTCAGACACGTGCGGAGAGAGCCTCGAGCAAGATCCTGCTCCACTCTCTCCTGCCGGGACGGGAGCTGAATTCATCCCCAGGGCCCAGCGCTGGGCTGGAGCGGGGAATATGGGGCTGGTACCCCCGGAGAAGGAGGAGGTAGCTGCGGGCTTCACCCCTCTGTCCCTCAGTTTGGTGCTGGCAGCACTCGGTGCCCGGGTTGATGTCCCCACAGGGCTGCTGAGCAGGTGACACCCATCACAGCACCCACACACATCGCCCATCACCCATCGCCCAGGCCAGGCTCAGCCCGGCCTCACCCCAGGGGAGTGCAGACCCCGCTCTCCCCACACATCCCCCTGGATTTGCCAGGGATGGCCGGGGCTGGCTCTGTCCCCTGCGGGACTCACCCCTCCCATATTGCCGCGGGGCTTCTGTTGCTTCTGCGTGCAATTAATGAGCTTTAATTGCCTGTAAACACATCCCCGGCAGCGCCTGAGCTACCATGGGAAGACGATGGAGTCGGGAAAAGGGAGTGGGAAATGGAATTCGTAGTAACTGTTGCTACGGCCGGAGCCACCATTCCCCCGCTGGGGCTGTGGCAGTGGCCACCGGGGCCGCTGGCATTGCCCAGCACCGGGCAGGGCCGCGGGGATGGCAGCACCGTCCCTGTGTCCCCGCCCTCAGTGCCACCAACACCTCTGTGCCACAGCGCTGAGCCGCACGGGGCTCAGGCACCCACCGAGAGCCCCCGAGCTGGGCTGTGACCTCATTTGGGGTCCCACAGAGGTGCTGGGGGCAGTGGGGAGGGGTCCCTGCTCTTCCTTTCTCAGTGTGTTTGGGGTCCCAGTGTGGGGCTGTGGGGCCGGGGGTGGTGGGAAGAATCCCGGCCCTTGCCCTCTGGCTGTGTGGGTACACAGACACCCCACAGAGGGGCTGTGGGGAGGGGTCCTTCCCCCTCTGCGTGTCCCCTCGCTGGACACGCACGTGGCACCAGTGAAGTGTGCAAAGGCCGGGGCTGGCGGTGGCAGGAGGAGGGGGCTGTAAATGCCATTTTCTAGCTCAGTGCCCTGTAACTCTCCCTGACGCTGGGGCTGGAGCACCACGAACAGCGAACAGCGCATGTTAATCACCCTGAGAGATCCCTGCCCCCATCACGGCTCCTGGCCCTGCTCCTGGCACAGGATGGGGTGGCACTGGGTGTCCTGCACTGCTCCCCGAGGTGCCACCGCGGCGTGGGGACTGATGTCGCACCAGCGCAGGAGTGACACCACCTCTGTCCTGAGTGGGCGCGGCATCGGTGGCATCACACGGGACACATCACTCAGCCAGGGGTCGGAGGGGTCCCGAGGTGCCCCTAAGTGGCCACGGGGACCTGGACAAGCCCGAGGAGTTGCCCAGGAGGTTTAACAACATCAAGTGCTGGTGCTGCCCTTGGGTGGGACAACCCCCGGGATCAGTCCGGGCTGGGATGAGCAGCTGGAGCAGCTCTGGGAGAAGGACCTGGGGGTGCTGGGGGTGGGAGCTGGACCTGCCCCNTAACTCTCCCTGACGCTGGGGCTGGAGCACCACGAACAGCGCATGTTAATCACCCCGAGAGATCCCTGCCCCCATCACGGCTCCTGGCCCTGCTCCTGGCACAGGATGGGGTGGCACTGGGTGTCCTGCACTGCTCCCCGAGGTGCCACCGCGGCGTGGGGACTGATGTCGCACCAGCGCAGGAGTGACACCACCTCTGTCCTGAGTGGGCGCGGCATCGGTGGCATCACACGGGACACATCACTCAGCCAGGGGTCGGAGGGGTCCCGAGGTGCCCCTAAGTGGCCACGGGGACCTGGACAAGCCCGAGGAGTTGCCCAGGAGGTTTAACAACATCAAGTGCTGGTGCTGCCCTTGGGTGGGACAACCCCCGGGATCAGTCCGGGCTGGGATGAGCAGCTGGAGCAGCTCTGGGAGAAGGACCTGGGGGTGCTGGGGGTGGGAGCTGGACCTGCCCCAACCCAGAAACCCCAGCCCTGGGCTGAACCCCAGCATGGGCAGCAGGGCAGGGGGAATTCTGCCCCTCTGCCCCTGTGCTCAGGTGAGAGCCCACCTGCAGAGCTGCCCCAGCCCTGGGCCCAGCACAGCAAGGAGCTGGAGCTGCTGGAGCCAGGCCAGAGGAGGCACCAGGATGAGCAGAGGGATGGAGCAGCTCTGCTGGGAGGAAAGGCTGGCACAGCTGGGATTGTTCACCTGCAGAGGAGAAGCTTTGGGGTGAGCTCAGTGTGGCCTTGCAGGGCCTGAAGGAGCTACAGGAAACATGGAGAGAGACAATTGCCAAGGGATGAGGGACAGGACACAGGGAATGGCTCCCACTGCCAGAGGGCAGGGATGGATGGGATATCGGGGAGGAATTGTTCCCTGGGAGGGTGGGCAGGCCCTGGCACAGGGTGCCCAGAGCAGCTGTGGCTGCCCCTGGATCCCTGGCAGTGTCCAAGGCCAGGCTGGACAGGGTTTGGAGCAGCCTGGGACAGTGGGAGGTGTCCCTGCCATGGTAGGGGCGGGATGAGATGATATTTTACCAGGTTTCAGCGCTGCAATCCAAGGAAGTTTTGCCCTGAGGGCTGGGTGTGGGAGCAGCGGGAGCAGCGGCAGCCGGAGCGACACCGCGCCCGCGCCGGAGATAAGTTCCTGCCACAAAGTTTCTTTCGCTGCTAATTTTCTGATTAGTCCCTGCCTGATGCGACGGCAGCAGCGCTCCACGGAGCTTATTCCGAGGCGGCGTAATCTTTGTAAGCAGCAAAGAGGGGCAGGGCCGGCGCTGAGCTCCGGCAGACACAGCCCTGCGTCGGGAGGTAATAACTCTTCAGGGACTGACAAGCCGCCGGGAGGGCTGTGGAAATCCTTTCTGCGGATGAGCCGAGAGGATTCTCCCGCTATCCCCCTAAAGCCTGCGTGTCACCTAGTCCAATAAAAGGCATTATCGGGAAGGTGGGATTTTGTTCTGGCGTATCTCGGGCCTCCAGCCCAGCCCCGGCTCGGCTGCTTTTGCATGAGAACAGGGAGGGGGGGTTAGGGCACGGAGGGTGCTGGGTGCTGCCTCCAGGGATGCTGATGGGCGGGCCACTCCCACCCCTTTTCCATGCCCGCTCTCCATCCTGCGTTTTCACTGGCCCGCGGCCACCACCCTGCAGCACCCAGCCCTGCGCCCAGGGTGGCTCCTGCCCTGGGAACGGCAGCGGGACCCAGCTGGATCTCAGCCCGCCCACACTTCCATCTGCCTTCCGGGGCCGTGGGGAGCTCGGGGGGCTCGGAGCAGTCTTAGGCATCCTTAGGGTGCCTCAGCTTCATCCTGCTCCATCCGTCAGCCCAGGGTGATCCTGCCCGGGTAACCTCAGCCTGGCTCTGGGGGGGCATTCCCAGGGCTGGGAACAGGGTCTGGAAGGGAGTGCTGGCTTTATCCCCCCACAGATTGACAGAGCTCAGCGTGCAGGATGTCACTCTGGGGTGGTCCTGGCTGTCCCATGTCCCCTGGATCCTGTCCCCTGCACCCCGCAGGAGATGCCACGTGTACCAGGGCACGGCAATCAGCTGTGCCCACACCCCGAGGAGACACCAGCCCTAACTCCTGAGCTAGCAGGGGCTTCCCTGCTGCCACCCACCCTGTCACAGCTCTGGGAGGAGGAGACCAGGCACATGTAGGCCTGGCAGTGGCGGGAGCACCCACGCCTGCCGCGCCCGGCTAATTTACTGTGTCGCTGTGCGCCGCACTAGCCAATAACTTTGAAATGATGTGGAGATTTGCAGCCAAACCTTCTCATAAAGAGATTTAGGAGGGTGACAAAGATAATTAAACATCCTTCCCCGAGTATTGACTTGCAGCTGAAAGGGGAAAAAATAACTACATTTTTCACAGTCCTTTTAAATCATCCTGATGCCCGGCTGGGGCTCTGTGCAAATAAGCCTTGGCCTGGCAGCCGTGGGGCTGTGGGTGCCAAATCCCTGCCTGCCAGCATGGGAATAATGTGGGGGAGCAGGGAGGGAGTCTGGGGAGCCACGGGTGGTGCAGGAGCCCAGGATGGGCAGGGATGGATTCTCCAGGGCAAAAAAAAAAGAGGGGGACATGAGCCTGGCTGTCCCCTGAGCAGCCCTGAGGAGGATTCAGCTAAAACAAGGAGCTGGAGGGGGTGGGAGTCACAGGAAAGGGAGGACCCAGGGTCACAGTACAGGGACAGGAGGGAAGTGGCTGTTGTTGGAGGACATGAAGGAGCAGCAGAGGGTCCATGGGGACTCAGGAGATGAATCACAGCATGGTTGGAGGGGACCTTAAAGCCCATCTCACCTCAACCCTCCAATGGATGGAGCCACATCATCCACGGAACCTTCCGAGCCACCTGCAGTGGGACAGAGCTGCTGTGGGAGCCCACCCCATGCACTGCCCTCCACCGGGGCTCTCGAGGGCAGAGCTGAGGCCGAACCTCATCACATGGATGAGCAGGAGAACCCGAGCCCACCCTTCCATGTCCCTGTGGGCAATACCAGCCCCTGGGAATGTGCCTTCCGCCACACCCTCTCGTGCTTTGGCAGCGGTGCCTCCCGGCTTTGCCAGGACGGAGCAGGGCTGGACACCGCGGCTGTGCGGGGTCCCAGCTCCAAGGACTGTGTGGGGCAGCTGCACACACACCGACACTTCTCCTGACACCACAAACTCTCCAAGTGGCAACAAAAGCATCCTTGCGCTGGAGGTCCCAGGCGCAGGGTGTCCGTGCTGTCCCCGCACTGGGAGGGCTCGGGGTGCCTGAGGGTGCGGGGTCGGGCTGTTGGGAGCTGCCAGGAGCAGCGAGGATGCAATGGCAGCTCTGGCTGCGAGGGAGGAGGAGGAGGAAAAATTCCGGGCCATTTTCATCCCATCCTCTGTTTAACGGTAAAATTTACTGGGAGCGTCCCCCCCCCAGCCGAGGGGGTGACATCAGAGCGGAGCAGGGGACGCTGCTGGTGCGCAGGGGAGCCCTGCTCCTCTCTGTCCCTCGGCTTGTCCCTTTCCCTGGCCGCTCCCCCGTGCTGGCCGTGGCGCTGTCCGTGGAGCACGCGTGACACCCAGTGGGCGAGCACCAGACTGCACGCGCGGGTCCCTGCACTCGGTGGCACTGGCCTGGGGCTGTCACCTGTGTTCTCCTGAGGGGAATGGGGTGGCACTGCCCGATGGGTTTGTAGGGGGGTTTTAACTCGTTGGGCTGCATGGGGGCATAGCTGGGGCGGCCCCGCAGTCCCCAAGGCTGTGGGGTCTCTCTGGGGTCTCCCCAGCACCTCGTGGGTCCTGTAACTTTGGGGGTTTGGGGTCTCACTGGGGCTCTGGGGTATCTCCAGGCACTCAGGGGTCTCTGGAGCCCTGAGGCTCTGGGGTCTCTCCAGGCACCCAGGGTCCCTGCAGATTTGGGACTCACCAGGGCTCTGGGGTCCCACTGGGGCTCTGAAATATCTCTAGGATCTTGTCCTTGTAACTTTGGGGTCCCATTTGTGTCCCTGGGCTCACTGCAGCCCCTTGGCTCTGGTGGCACTGGGGCTCTGGAGTCTCCCAGGGACCCCTGGGGCCTCTGCAGCCCCGAGGCTTTGGGATCTCACCAGAGGCCCTGTGGGCCCCTGCAGCCCCGAGACTCCAGGGAAGGTCCTCAAGTCCTGGGACTCTGAGACCACACTCAACTCCAGGGGTGCCTGCAGGGCTTTGGGATCTCCCCCTGCAGCCCCAGCATGTTTGCTGCCTCGCACCACTCCTGGGTCAGGATCTCGCTTTTCCCTGTCTTTCCTGCCTCTGTCTGTGCCCCTCAAAGACCCTGATGTCTCTCAGGTATTTAGCCCCTTCCTGCTCCCACCCTGGGACCATCCTCACCTCCCAGCCCCATCTCCTGACGCAGCTCTAACCCTTCCTGGCTGCTCCAGCTGCGTTTCTGTGGGACAAGAAACTCTCAGCCCATTTTTTGCTTTTCCTCCTGACACTCTTGTTCATTCCCTGGGGGATAAACCCTGATGGAACAAGCATCTGAGGGGAGTCAGTGCTGTAGTTCACATCAAGCCAAAGCAGAACTGTTTTCTGTAGGAAAAGCATTTTCATTCCAATTTGCAAAGGCTTCCAAAGGCGATTCTCAGAGGAGCGGTCACTGCAGAGGGGATTGGATGTTCTTCTCCAGCTCTGGAGAGGCTGGAAGCTCGTCCTGCTGAGACATCCGAATCATTAATGGAGCTGTGAACACCCACACGCAATGCCCTGCAACCCCACTCCCAGCGTGGAAATCCCACATCCCAGCTCTGGAGTCTGGAGACACTTGGAGGGTTTAAAATGGACCTGGAGAATGAAAAGAGGAGCAGAAGGAGGAAGAGACCAGTAAGACATGGACAGGACAGAGCTGGGTGCTTCTCACTGTGCCCTAAGCAGGGCCCCACATGCCCTGACCCCACCAGGCTCTGGAGAGGCTCCACTCAGGGTGTGGAGGGATCCCTGGAGCTGCTGGTGTGACAGTCCCCTGTGCCAGCCCCACACAGGGACAGTGTGGCCAAGAGCAGGACCCTGCTGCCCACAGGTCAACCCAGGGAATGGAGCTCCAGCTCCCAGCATGGGAAGGATGGGACTGTTGGACCTCAAGGGCACATCACAAAATTGCCTCTGAGATCAAAGAATCATCGTAATCCCAGCATGGTCTGGGTTGGAAGGGATCTTAAAGCTCATCTCATTCCAACCCCTACCATGGCAGGGACACTTTCCACTGTCCCAGGCTGCTCCAAGCCCTGTCCAACCTGGCCTTGGACACTTCCAGGGATCCAGGGACAGCCACAGCTGCTCTGGGCACCCTGTGCCAGGGCCTGCCCACCCTCCCAGGAAACAATTCCTAATTCCCGATATCCCATCCATCCCCGCCCTCTGGCAGTGGAAGCCATTCCCTTTGTCCTGTCCCTCCATCCCTTGTCCCCAGTCCCTCTCCAGCTCTCCTGGAGCCCCTTTAGGCCCTGGAAGGGCTCTGAGCTCTCCCTGAAGCCTTCCCTCCTCCAGGTGAGCACCCCCAGCTCTCCCAGCCTGGCTCCATAGCAGAGGAGTTCTGGGAACATCCCCATGTCCTCTTCTGGACTCAGCCAGCAGGTCCATGGTCACTGAGGAGAAGTTACACAAGATGTGACGGAGGCACCATTAACGTGTGGCTCCACTTTTGCTGCACTGACCTTCCTCCTCCCTTGTGCAGCTCCCAGCAGCACCACCCAGACCCACACCAGCTCCAGAAGAGCTAAAGACGGTGGTGAAGGGGTTAATTGGAGCCCTGAGTGCTTCCAAGTGGGACATGGGAGCCCAGCTCAGCCCAGCTGGTGGCTGCAGGGGGACACGATGGTGACCAGCCAGCTCCTGGGTGGCTGCACCATTTTCCTCCTTGAACACTGACCCCAGGGGCTGCTGCCGAAGGGAAGAAAGAACTTTCCATTCAAGCTTCCAGCTGGAAGAGCCAGGGAGAGAAACGCTGCCCTGGCGCAGAGCAGGGCTGGTTCCACCTCAGTGGTGCTGTGCAAGCAGCTGCTCCTTCCCCCGGAGCACGGGGGGCTCCTGAGCACAGCCCTGCAGTGCCCTCCCTTCTTTCACCCCATGGAGCTCCAGAGCCCCCAGCCTTGGCTCCCACACACCCCACACACCCACACGAGGCCTCTCCAGGCTCTATCTGGGTGACAATCCCCGCCCTATGAGGGACACACTCCCACAACCCGTGGCACACTGCAGCAACGGGGCCGGACAGCTCTGGGCCATAAATCTGTCCAGCCAGACCTGCTCCACAGCCCCAAGGCCACCCCAAGGTCTTTGCAGCCCGGGATCTCCCCCTCCCTTCCCACTGCAGCAGCTCTCCAACCGAGCGTGGCCCTTGGCAGTGCTGCCCCTGGAGCACCCCAAGCTGGGAAGCGCAGCCCCACGGAGAGCCCGTGTGCCCAGAGGAGCAGCAGGGGCGGCCACAGGCAGCCCTCTGCCCCAAAAACCTCTGGGAGCAGCTGCAGCTCTCCAGCTTTCTCCCTGCTCTCCTTCCCAGGAGTTTTTCCCCATTTCTCAGTGCCCAGGTGATGCTGGTCCCACTGTCAGCACCGGGGCTGTTCCCAAACCTCATCACAGGGTTGGATGAGGAGGGAATTGCACCCTTGCCTTGCAGGTGAGGCTAATCCATGAGAGTGGCAGAGCCTCGTTCCAGGTGGACTCCAAGAACCCCAAAATTCCAGTCAAGAGAAACCCTGTGGACATCAACAAGATGGGCAAGATAAGCCCAGGTTTCAGGCAGGCTGGGGACCAAGGGGCTGAGCAGGATCCCAGTGAAAGGAACCAGGACAAGGTCCTGGATAAGGTTCTGGACAGGAGGAGGGACAAAGGGGACAAGCTGCACCCTGGGCAGCATGAGGAGGATGTGGCCCCCAGCCTGGCTCCTCTGTGCAGCACCAGGGAACCCCAAGCCCTGTGCTCAGAGTGGTTCCCAGTCCAGGCAAAGTTGGAGGGGCTGGAAAAGGACAGGCAGATGCTGCTGGAGCCCGGGGCTGGGAGAGGCGGGTTGGGATCTCCCAGCATCCTGCAGGTGCCTGGGGACAGAGCCAGCCTCTGTCGGGAGGGCATGACCGGTACCAAAGGACAAGGGACCTTCCTCGCAGCTTCACCCTAGGCAGTAGAATTGATATTTTTTTCCTGGGGAGGAGGCTCAGCTGTGGCACTGAGCTGGGCAAGTCCACCCTTCCAGGCTGGGTTAAGCCGCGGGTGACCTTTCCCGTGCTGCCGCTGTCCTGCTCCGGGTGGGAGGGGAGCTGGACACCCCCGGGGGTGCATCGAGCTGTGAGCCCAGCAACGGCCAGCCTCCCCCTCACAAATTCCTTCCCTTCCCACGCCAGAGCCCGCTCCGAGCCCCAGGACAGCGTGAGAGCCGCGGTGCTGTGCGCTGGACCGTGTCCCCGGGCCCGCCCTGGCCCACATCTGCTGCAGCCGCGGTGCCGGAGGCCCGGCCGCTGCTCCCGGCATCAGCTGATCCTTCCAGCGAGCCCTGCTGCAGTCAGGCACAGAGATTGCCAGAGAGCCGGCGAGGGGACAGCAGGGGTGGCAGCACGGGGGGCTCGGGGAGCCGGGGGCGGCTGCGTCCTGAAAGCCGAGCCACCTGCGCGCTGCTACCTGCTGAATAATAGAGGAGCTGACAGCCAGCGGAGAGAAATGTGATGCCGGTGAGCCAGCCCGGGAAGACATCTGAGCTTCGGCAGCTGCGATAGCAACTGCAGCCAAGGAGCCTTCCAGCCCCGCGGCGTGGCCGGGCTGCCCGCGGGTCTCTGCCCATCCCGGGGTGCCCGGGCGGCCGGGGCCCGCTCCAGGGGTACGGGCTCGGGGCTGGCACGATGATGTGAGCTGCAGCGGGCACCCGGCGAGGCAGCGCTCAAGGGCAGAGCTGGGTTTACCGGGAGGTGAGGCAGAGGCAGAGCCTGCCCGCAGGCAGCGCCCGCGCCCGGGGGCAGCAGCTCAGCCCCATGTCCAGAGGAGGGGAGATGGTTTATATCCCGGATGACTCCGACTTCAGCTCCTTCAGGGATCAGTGCGAGAACCTGGAGGGCTGGCACTGCCGGTATAACAAGGCTGGCGTGACCGTGTGGAGTCAGGGCCAGGAGGAAAGCTGCACCGTGCAGAAAATCAAGGTAAGCAGACGCTTCCCTGCCCCAGCCGCGTGCCCGGCGACTCCCGAGGGTCCCTGGGCACCGCCCTGCGCTGGAGATGCGCAGTCCGGCCTGCCTGGGGATGTTTCTGCCCCGAATTCCAGGGCTGGCACGGTTAGACCCCCAGAGGTGCTCCCCAGCCGGCTCCTGCTGCCCGCCCGGGGCTTCGGCTGCCGGGATCCCCACAGCTCCTGCCCTGTGGGCTCACGTGGCGGCTGCCCCCGAGCCCGACACCCGCGGGAAGGCCCCGGGATCAATTACATTATGGAGATGGCCTTGCCGGGAGCCCCCGGACACGGGGCGGGCTCATGGGATGCGTCCCCATGTCCTTTCTCCGGCTCTGCCATCCTGGGACACATCCCCTGGCATCCTCACGGGATGAGATCCTGTAGGAGCCCCAGGTGCTGTTTTGGGACGTTTGTCACTTGCCAGGGGCTGGATCTGGGGCGCTGCAGAGGGACAAGGAGGTTCAGCCATGTCTCAGGTACCTTGTCATTCATGTAGCCCCAGTGACACTGCCAGGTGACCCTGGGCACACCAGGAGTGGCTGCAGGGTGAGCCCATGGTGGGTGTCACGGGCTGTGGCTTTTCTGGTCGCCAAGAATGCCGATCCCTGGGTAGGGATGGGATCTGCCAAAGCGAGGAGAGGCAGAAGATCTGACCTCCAGGACAGCCCACCTGCAGGGGATAGTTCAGCCAGGAGTGACAGGGAGGGCTGCCATGGCCTGGGGAGCAGGGAAGGCACAGGAGGTGTGAGGAGGGAACAAGGCTCTGGAAGAGGCTCTCCCACCGCTGTCCTGAGCACAGAACACCCAGCAGCACCTCTCCTGCAGCCGGGGCTTGAGGAGGAGCTGGGCACACGCTGCTGCCATGGACAAGGACCCTTCAGGGCCAGGGGCAGGAGCAGGAGCAGCACTCCCGGCAGAGCTGCAATACACATTTCCCTGCTGCCTTCAGCTAGGAAGAGCTTCTGCACCTGGATCAGGGAGCATTTAAGTCAGCTGGGCACGCACAGGACCGGGGGGTGCTGAGGGGTCAGGCCAGCAGCTCTTTGAAAAGTCCTGGTGACTGCAGCAGGTCCCTGACCCCTGGGAAGAGGCAAACATCACGTTCCTCTCCCAAAAGGAAGCTCGGGGCACTGTGGGCTGCTGTGTTACCTCCATCCCTGGGGAGGACATGGAGAAGGTCATGGCTCCTGGAAGCCATGTCCTGAAGGAGGAGGGCAGTGGTGACAGCAGCAAGGACCTGCCAAGGGTAAATCACGCCTGAGCAGCCTGTGTGGCTCTGCAGGGAGAGGTTGGCTCTGCGGGTGAGGGCACATCCGGCAGCTCCAGCCTCGCACAGGGCTGCTCTAGTGTCTGTGTCACCGCTGGGACCAGTGAGATCTGGACTGGAGAAGTGGATGTTGCTCAGAGTGCCCAGGACAGGCTGGCAGGAACCCCTGGGGTCCCACCCTCAGCCTGGCAGAGGGGCTGCAGTTATGTCCCCCTGCCACCACTGAGCCCCGCAGAGAGGGGACCCCAGGCAAGTCCAGGGGAGCCAGGGAGCATCACCCAGCCTGGTTTGGTGCAAAAATGGGGGTTTTCCCTGCCCTGGAGAGAGTCTGGGCACGGGGCAGGGTTGTCCATGCCCAGAGCCCCTTCCCAAAACATGGGATGCAGTCTGAGCTGCACAGCTCTCTTGGGGTCAGAAGAACCTCAGTCTGTCCATTAACTGAGGGAGTTAATTATCCCAGAGATTCCCTGAGCAGCTGGAGCTTTGGATTTTTTCCATCCGAATTCCCTGTGGATGGGTCTGGGCTCTGTGCTTTCCCCATCCCAGCTGCTGTGCCTGGCAGGGCTGTTCATCCGAGGCTGGAGGGGGATGGTGGACAGGCTTTAGCGGGGAATTTGGGGTTGCAAGACTGCGATGGTCCCTCTGTGACAACCGGAGTTTCCAGGAGGCCCATGAGCTCCACCTGCAGCTGGAAAAATCCCTCACCCTGCAGCAGCAGCAGCTCCAGACCCCGCTGGGACGGAGCAGCCAGGGAGGGAGAGCAGGAGGAGGGGGCTGGGTGCTTCCACCCTCCCCCAGTGCCCTGGGGACTGCAGCACATCTCCGAGCCTGGCCTGGGCACGAGTCCATAGCCGGGCCACCGGGGAAAGCTTGCCCGAGATTGATGGGACCTGCCACGCTCAGAGGGCCATCTCCGGTTACACGGCACCTCATCAAACATGCAGGGCTCTAACGAGGAGCAGATGACATCTCCCTCCTCCCGGCGCTGAGAGGAGCAGGGCGGCCGCCTTCATCAATAATGCACGGCTGGCGCGGCCGGGCAGCTCCGCGGCTCCGGTTACAGCCAGGCCCGACAGCCCCGGGGAGAGGATCCGACAGCCCCGGGAGCGGATCCGACAGCCCCAGGGAGCAGACCCCACACCCCAGACCATCGTGAAGGGGCACGGGCACCCCTTTGCTTGCCCTGCAAGGACATGGGGTAGGGGACAGGCATCAAAGCCTGCACCACCTGGGCCATCTGTTTGAGGGCAGAGGGTGATTCCAGCCCCGCTGTGGCTGCAGGAGCGGTGGCCCTGGGGCCACCTGCAGCGGGGCACGTCTTGCATCAGGTGTGCAGAGCATCCTCCGTGGCACAGGGACACGGGACAGCCCAAAGTCCTCGTCCCCAGGTGGGCACAGCTCCGGGGCTGGGTGCTGCCCCCCGCCCCTCTCCCCACAGACCCGCATCTCCTGCAAGGGCGTCCCCGCCGAGACTCTCTATGACGTGCTGCACGACACCCGCTACCGCAAGAAATGGGACTCCAACATGATCGAGACCTACGACATCGGGCGCCTCACCGTCAACGCTGATGTCGGATACTACTCCTGTGAGCAGCCCCTGAGACCCCCAGGGCCCCCCTCCCCAGCCCCACGCCCCCGCCACTGTCTGTGGGGCCACGGGGACCGGGAGTAACAAGATCTGCCCGCAGGGAAGTGCCCGAGCCCCCTGAAGAACCGGGATTTCGTCACGCTGCGCTCCTGGCTGCCGCTGGGCAATGACTACATGATCATCAACTACAGCGTCAAGCACCCGGTGAGCCCCCGCTGCCCCCAGCCCCGGCCGGGCTGCCCGCGGGCACGGGCAGGGCTGAGCAGGCTCTGAGGTGCCCGGAATCTCCCCGCAGAAATACCCGCCCCGGAAGGATTTCGTGAGGGCCGTGTCCCTGCAGACCGGGTACCTGATCAAGGCGAACGGGGACGGTGCCTGCATCCTCTATTACCTCACCCAGGTGGACCCTCGCGGTGAGTGCCCTCAGGAGGGGAGGGACGCACCCAGAGCTCATTTCCCTGGCTCTCCATCACCCAGGCACCCGGGAACGGGGACAGCCCGAGGAAGCAGGGGTGCCCAGCCCAGCCCTGGGGGTGCTGCAGGCTCGTGGTGCCTCCCCTAGGGCTGGCCCTGCTTCCCTGAGTGACGGGGCTTTGTGCTCTTGCAGGGTCGCTGCCAAAGTGGGTGGTGAACCGCGTGTCCCAGTTTGTGGCACCGAAGGTAAGGAGGGGATGCGTGGCCGGTGGTGGTGGGAGTCACGGGCAGCAGGGATGAGCTGCCCAAGTTACCCCTGGGTGGGAGCAGGGCGGGTGACCCAGGGCCCACAGGGGGGGTGCTGGGTGACCCAGGGCTCTGAGGATGGATGCTGCAGGACTCAGAACTCACGGGACAGGTGCTGGGAGACCCAGGGCTCACAGGATAGGCCCAGGGTAATCCGAGGCTCTCAGGATGGGTGCTGGATGACCCAGAGCTTGCAGAATGGGTGCTGAGTGATCCAGGGCTCACAGGGTGGATCCTCGGTGATGCAGAGCTCCTGGGATGAGTTCTGGGTGACACAGAGCATGCACTGGGCACGTTGCTGGGGCAGCCAGGCCCCCATCCCCTCCTAACACCCAAACCCTGCAATGGGGGGGTTGGGAGCTGTGCCCACCGCCCAAGGCAGCCCCAGCCCCAGCCCCGCTGTGCCCGCAGGCCATGAAGAAGATCTACAAGGCTGGGCTGAAGTACCCGGAGTGGAAGCGGCGGCACGACCCCGAGTACAAGCCCTGGGTGTACCCCGAGCAGAACACGCTGCCCAGCGTCAGCCTGGCCGAGCTCTCCCTGCAGCACGCGGAGTCCCTGGAAAACATCGACGAGACCGGCCTGGCCGAGGACCACCTGAGCACCAGTGACCACGAGGCCTGAGCCCTCTGCACAGGGGGATCCCCTCATCACCGAGGCTTGGCACCTAGAGGGCACAGCTGGGAATTTGGCTCCCTGCTTCCCAATAGTCATATCTGCTCTCCAACTCCTTCACCACTGACCCCCCTCCCTACCCAGGCAGCGGGGAACTGTCCCGTGGGATCTGCGTCACAGGTGCTGGAAAGAGGGAGGATGGGCACCCTGGTGGCCCCTGTGCCCATGGAGATGTCCCTGAAGGAGGCAGTGCTGGCAGTGGGTGTTCCAAAAAAGGCTGGGCAGGCTGAGGTGGGCAGGAGCTTTCCTGGCACCAGGATATGGCTCTGCCACTGTAAGACCCTCAAAGGCCCAGAAGTGGAGGGTCTGTGGGTGTCCTGCCCAGGTTTTGCAGCAGCACAAGGTTTGGATTGACCCTGTCTGGCCTGAGGTCCAGCTCTGCCAACCCCGAGGTCAGGCTGGACCCACTCCAGCCCTCCATGCCCCTCCAGGCTTAGTGTGACCCCCATCTCAGGGAGCCCTCCCAGGTCCTCTCCTGAGCATCAGGTTCACCTCTGCAGGCTGGCTCTAGCCCAGCTGGCTCTGGGAACCCCTTCCCCTGGTGGTTTGTGGGGTCTGTCCTGGCAGTGGGGTCTTGGGCCACCTGTGTCCCCACTCTCCCAGTGTTTGCCGCTGCTGTGGTTCCTGGCACAACAATAAAGGGGTTGGTGTGTGTGCGAGAGCTCATCGGGCTGGCACAGGACGGGAGGGGACTGGCACCGAGCCCACCCAGAGGCATCCAGGTCTGACTCAGACAGGAGGGTCCATCCGTGCAGCCCCAGCAGCCTGGAGTGACCCTCAGCAGGGACAGAAGTGGCCACAGCAGGAGAGGACAGAGGGATGCTGAGCTGTGCACCCCCACGTGAGCGTGCATGGGCAGGGGGTAGCTTCCACTGGACAACGGGAAGTTGGTCTAGACAGGCACTGCCGTGGGAATACGCTGACAAATGAGGGATTTTCCACCCACTCCTCACCCCCACCTCCCGGCAGCGGCTGCTGGGCTCTGTCCCCGGCTGGGTTTGAGCCTCATCTGTGCAAGGTCAGAGCAAATGGGGACGTCACTGCAGCTTTTTGGGTCCCTCTGACCCAGCTTCACACCCCTGGGCCCCCTGACACCCTGGTGCCCCTCCAGAGCTGCCCTGTGTGTGCTTCCCCCACACCTGGAGCTTTTCTCCACCCCAGCATCTCAGATACGGATGCTTGCTGTCCCCCTTTGGCCGCCCTGTTAGGTCGTAAATGTCCTCTGTGCTGCCTCTGGGACATCACACACGCAGGGTGCAGGGGAGGGAACAGCAGGTTCTGGCTGTCGGGACAGCTGGATCCGGGGCTTTGCAGCTGGGCTGGCTGCACAGAAGCCACCTCTGCAAGGAAAACGTGGAAAACAGGGACAGGGGATGTGCAGCACACAGCGAGGGGTGCTCCCTCTCCCCACGCTGCTCCCACCTCTGGCGGCAGACTGGGATTATTTTACCTGTAACAAGACACAACCCAGCCCCAGATTGCCCCAAAACCACTCTGGCAGAGCCGGGAGCCGTGGAAAATCACCCCTGGGTGCTGCCCTAATGGGGCAGAGCCCACTGGCACCCCGAGCCCATGGGGTGCTGGGGTGAGGAGACCCTTCCCCTGCAGACCCTTCCCCTCATCCCTTGGCATTCCCCGGATGTTTCTCCGAAGGATCCAGGCTGCAGCTGTGCCGGGGGGTTATTTTTAGCCAGCCCTGAGAGGGAGTGAGGAGCTGCTGCCTGAGCACCTAGAGCCCGCTGGGGAGCCCCAGGGAAAGCTGTGCCGGGCTGGGTGACACCTCAGCCCGGGATGTGGCCCAAAATGGCCAGAGTGGTGGTGGCACAGGGAGTGTCCCTGTCACCGGTCCGCATCCAGCACGGGGCTGCAGGAGAGCTCCTGGCCCCCGCTATGAGCCAGGGTGACACTGGAGGGGCACCGTGGGGTGCCAGCAGCCCAGCGCGGTGATTTCTTTTGGAACGATGTGGATTTCCTGCGGCACAAACAGGAAAGGGACCGGCCACCGGCACCCGAGCGGGGCATGGCGCAGGCGGGGTGCGGGGGCTCGGAGCCCCCCGGGGGCCCTCGCTGGGGTTTTGGGGGAGCGGATGGCCCCGGGCCCGGTGGGAGGGCCAGACACGCGGGGGCTGCGGCCCCGCACGAGAGCGCAGCTGGGCGCTTTTCCTGCCCGGCTCCGAGCGCAGGGGAGCGGCCCGCGCGCAGAGATTGGAAAGGAAACGGGAAACTGCTGTGGGACGAGAGATTAGCCCGGAGGCAGTGATGTCAGCCGCTCCTGATGGATCGGGGGCAGCGGGAGCGTGCCACGGGCCCCATCTGGCCACACACCGTGTCAAACGTGCCCCTGCTGCGGCAGGATGTGACTCCATCCCTGGATCCCGTGATTTGCGAGCTCATGGATAGATCTTGGGCAGCTTTTGGCCCCACCACCCAGACCAGGACTCTGAGCCCAGCGAGGAGCCCCCCACAGTGCCTCATGGATTGGCCTTGAGCAGGGATTTTGCCTGGAGAGGTCCTGCAGATTTCCAAGACTGCAGTTTCCTCCTTCCCCCTCCTCCCCAATCCCTCCCAGGGGCTCAGCTCTCTGTCGTGCCCTCCAGGCTCTGTCCCAGCCCCACATTTCCAGCTGCCCAGTGTGATATTTCCTCTCCAGGGATGAGCCTTGAGTGTCCCTCACCCTGTCCTGCTCCCCAGAGATGCTCCCAACATCACCCCACACATCCCCCAGCATGAACCTGCGTGAGTGGGGCTGAAGGTAAAGCAAAATCTGCTGCAGGGTGTGGCAAAAGCTGGTGGCTGGGGAGGGATGGATCAATGGATGGGTTGATGGATGGATCGATGGAAGGAGAGGGAGGGAGGGAAGAGAGGGAGGGAAGGATGGATGGATGGATGGATGGATGGATGGATGGATGGATGATGGATGGATGGATGGATGGATGGATGGATGATGGATGGATGGATGGATGGATGGATGGATGGATGATGGATGGATGGATGGATGGATGGATGGATGGATGGATGGATGGATGGATGGNGTTTTCTCCAGCCCCTGCCAGCATCTTCTCAAAGCCCAATCCAGCCCCAGAGGGGTTTTCTGATCCTGCCCATCTGGCTCCTCCAGGGAGCAGGCACAGCCTTCCTGCTCTGTGATCATGGCAGGACAGGGCTCTGTGCCTCTGCCCAAGGATACTGCTATATAAATATAAATATAAATATAAATATAAATATAAATATAAATATAAATATAAATATAAATATAAATATAAATATAAATATAAATATATAAATATAAATATATACAGATCCCATCAGCAGGCTGGCAAACACCAGGAGCAAGCAGAGGCTTTGAAACCTGCTCTGCAAACACGGGCTGATAGGAAGCCCTCGGGAAACATCCCATCCCTGTGCCCTGCCCCAGAGCCCTGCTGTGCCCTGCTCCCCTCCCTGTGGGTCCCTCTGGGGCTCTGGGGTGCTCCCATGGCTGGGGATGTCCTGGGTGCACTCTGGGAAGGAGTGCTCCCCCTTGGGAACCAGATGCTGGGACTCAGCAGAGGTGCTTGAGCAGGGGGCTCATCCTGCCAAGGGAACAGAGCCCCAAACCTGGGAATGAGGTGGCTGTGGAGGGAGAAGGGGGCACTGGAGATGGTTTTCTGCACCAAACTGCCCTGTCAGCAGCCATCAGGGTGTGGGAGCCAGACCTTGTCCTTGGGCACATCAGCCCTGCCAGGACAGTGACTTGACATCGTGAGGTGTCCCAGGACATTTCCCTTCCCTGCAGCCCATCCCTGCCCTCCTGGCAGCAGGGAGGAGCCCTGCTCCCAGCAGGAAGCTCTGAGGGCTCTCAAAAGCACTGCCAGCAGGTCAGGCAGTGATCCTGCCCCTGTGCCCAGCCCTGGGGCACCTCTGGGCTGCTGTGTCCAGCTCTGGATCCTCACCCAGCAGGGACAGGAGCTCCTGGAGCTGAGCAAGGGCCTGGAGCATCTCCGTGCCCAGGAGAGGCTGAGGGAGCTGGGGCTGCTCAGCCTGGAGAGGAGCCCCAGGGAGAGGGGCCTCAGCCCTGGNTGTCCCTGTGTGTCCCTGTGTGCAGGGAGGGCAGAGCAGGCCCAGGCTCTGCTCCAGGCCCAGCAATGGCACCAGAGCCAGGGGCAGGGGCTGAGCCCAGGATCTGCCCCTGCACAGGAGGCAGAACTTCTGCCCTGGGCAGTGCCCAGCCCTGAGCAGATGGTGCAGAGAGGCTGTGGAGTTTTCTCCCTGGAGATATTCCAGAAGCCTCTGGACACAATCCTGTGCCCCGTGCTCTGTCTGAGCAGCAAGGTTGGACCAGAGGAGCCACTGTGGATCCTTCCAGCCTGCCCCTGCCCGGGATTCTGTTTGTGGAGCTGCTGCAGGGTGCCAGGCTGTGCTTCACTGCTGCAATGCCTGCAGCACGGCAGGATGGAGATGGTGACACACCGTCTGTGCTCTGTCCCTCCCATTCACACCACAGACCTCAGCAGCCTTCCCAAGAACAGCAGGGCCCAACAGCTTCCTCCAAGAGGCAGAGGGATGGCACGGTCTGCCCTGCAGGGCCCCAGGGTCCCTGCACACCCTGAGGGTCCCCTTGCACCCCGAGGGTCTCTACACCCCACCCACAAGGGGTCCATGGTGCCATGCCCAGCCCAGGGGACGTGTCACTCCCTGCTGGAGCGGCTGGTGGGGAGAGGGGAGGAAGGCAAGAGCCTTGCCAGGCTCATGCTGAATTCTGCTTCTGCTTTGCATGGTCAGAATCTGCACACAGGGGTTTGTATAGGTTGGCCCTTCCACACCACCCCCACAATGGCTTTTGGGGCACTGCTGGGGTGGGGAAGGACCTGCTTGAGTTGGAGCAAGGGAGTCCTCAGCCCTGGGCCCTCACAGGGCAGGGAGAGGTTCTCAGCCAGGGCATGAGTGAGATGCCAGCCTTGACACCCTCAAGGTTGGGTAACAGCTGAGCTGGACCCAGCGCCAGCCCTGCTGGGGCTCTTGCAAGAAGTGTTGTGTTAAAAGCAGCTGGGCCAGGCTCTGGTGAAAGCTCAGGCTCCTTGCAGGAGACAATCCCATTGGATGTCCCTCTTCCACCCAGCCCCTGCTGTCATCCTGCCCCTCAGCTCACTCCACATCCCCCTGCCCACGGGGCACCAGACCTGGGATGAGGAATCTGCTGCGTTCCCAGCATCCCCACTGCACAAAGGTTTTGATCTTCCCAAAATTTCACCCACCCAGCCCCAGTGCCAGCCCTCCCAAGTCCCCTCATCAGCATGAATATTTCAGCCTGTTTTCCTCAGTGTAGCCCGAAGGAAGGCAGAGACTGGCTGAGGGACAGGACACAGCACAGCCGAGGCAGCGTCATGCCTGCGAAGGGACAGGACAGAGGGTGGGACAGGGATGGGGACCAGAGGGTTGGCCTGGAGGAGGGACCGGCAGTGGGAGGCGCAGGCTGGGTGCTGCGGAGCCCGCAGTTCCTGCACGGGACTGCCTTGGCATCACCCTGGAGCCCAGAGCGGGGCGGCCCCGGAGCCCACACGGCACTGCCACCGTGCTGCTCCGCCGGAGCCGGCCCCAGGGGGCTGCGGACCGCCAGAGGTGAGGGACAAGCGCGAGGGTGGCAGGAGGTGGATGGGACAGATTTGGGGACGGTGGGGAAGGGCCAGGACCGGGACAGTCCGTGCTCACTGTGCCAGCTGGGCACGGGTTTGTAGGCTCAGGGATGGTGCCCACCAGCCCGTGAAGTGTCACTGCCCACGCCCTGCACTGCCCCAAAGGGCCACGCCACAACGTGGTGCCCGGCACGGCCCCAGAGCCCCAGGAACGGGGAGGTCTCAGGAGCCATCTCCTCACTGGAGAAGCCCCAGGCAGGACAGGCAAAGGGCAGAACCGGCCACAGATCCCTCAGGGCGATACAGGCATGAAAAAGGGGGAAATTGCCCCATTTCAGCCCCAGCTGCTGGGCAGAAATGGGTACAGCCCTTTAACCCTGGGGCACAGACACCCAGCTGTGGGACATCGCTGCCCTGTCCTGTCCTCTGCTGCCTTTTCTGTCGGTCCTACACCAGCCTGACAAGTGCCCTGTCGCCCTGTCCTGCTCCCCGTGTCCCAGCCCCTGCCGTGGCCGTCCCTCCTCCTCGCTGACAGCGTCTCCCACGTGCTCGCGGGGAGACCGCAGCCTCCCAGGGCACTTCCACATGGCACCCACGCACCCCTCGCCTGGGCAGGCGGGGCTGGGGAGCGGGGACATGCCCGTGCTGGCCACGGGGCTCAGCCCGGCTCTCCCCGGCCGCGTTTGGGACGCGGCTCCTGCGGGAGGGGGCAGGGGATGCGTGGGAGCGCGCAGGCAGCAGGAAGGAAGCCCGAGCCGAACAATAGAGGGAAATGGAGGAACTGGAAAAAGACCCAGTGGCAGCACAGTCAGCACAGATGGTTTAGTGCGGAGCTGCGTGATTCATGGGAAAAGGGCCCTCAGCAGGCTCTGTCCCGCGGCTGCGCTGGTGAATCGTTCCGGGCTGGGCGTCCCTGCGGCACGCGAGCCCGGCCGTGCCCCCGCGGCGATTGCGGCTGCGGCAGCGGGGTCCGGCCCGCCCGGGGTGGGTGGGAGGCTGTCCCCCCTCTGTTTGCCCGTGAGTCATGCTGACCTCTCCCATGCCCTCGCCAGCAGTGAGAGAGAGAGATTATGGTCTGGTCCTTCCGGCCGCAGAGCCCTCCCCGAGCTGGCCGGCACAGGAGCTCATCCCCTGGGAGGGGCCCCGCTGCTCCCCCCGTTATCTGCCCGGACACCCCCGCGGCTGCGCGCCTCCGGCCCCGCGGAGCCCGGCGTGTCCCAGCGCCCGGCATCTGCTCCACCGCCCGCTCCCCCGTGAGCCCCCGCACGCTCGGTTCCTGCCCGGGCTCGGGTCACGGCCCCGCCGACAAAGCGGGGCCGGGATCCGGCTCCGGCAGCCCCGGGGAGCGGTGGAGAGGCTGGAGCTGGGGAACAACAGGATGCCGGCTCCTGGAGCTGGGAGGTGAGCGGCTGCAGGGACAGCAGCGAGGTGTGGGGACCTGCGGGAGCATCCCGCGCTCCCACCCGCGGGGTCCGCGCCTTTCACAGCAGCTGAACCCACCCCCTTCCCTTCCTGCTGCCTCCTCAGCCCCTCTCTCCCCTCCTCGCACAGATGATGGGCTGAGCATCCGTCACAGAGGCACCCCAGGGCCATGAGCTCCCCGTGCGGCCCTGACTCGGATATTGCAGACTGGTTGGCCACCATCCACTTGGAGAGGTACCGGGATGTCTTCAAGCAGCACGGATACCATGTGGCCAGAGATGCCACCTCTCTGGACAGCCACCACCTGCAGCAGATCGGCATCACCGCCACGGGGCACCGCAAAAGGATCCTCACCCTGGCGCAGCAGACGCGGATGCTGAGTCAATCCCGGGGGAGACCCGCAGCAGGAGACACCCATTCCCGAGGCACGGAGGTGCTGGATGCCCCCCAGGAGGGCAAGGATGCCATGAGAGCAGAGCCGGGAGGGACTAGTGACACCTTTGGGACGCAGCAGCGTGTCACCGGGCCCAGCCAGGCACCGCCGGGAGAGAAGGACCCTGCTCCTCCCGCCGTGAAGCCGGTTCCCAAGCCGAGGACTGTTTTCCCTCGCTCAAAGCCAGAGCAGGGATTAGTGCCCCTGCCCCCAGCGCGCTCCACGGTGCCAGCGCACGGCCCGGGCAGCGAGAGGGCACCAGCAGCCTTTGTGGTACTGGAGGGCTTTGTGCCAGGGGAGAGCTCCACGGATTTGGCGAGCCCGGAGCCCGGAGCTGACCCGGGGGCAGCCGTGGCCATGGGTGCGATAGCGTCCCGGCTCAGAGGGCGGGACAGCGCTCGGGAGGAGACACGGCCGTGCCCGAGTCCCGGACAAACCCCGCAGAGCCCGGAGAAATGTCCCCCGTCCGTCCCGTGCGTCCCCCCGCGGCACAGACACAGGGGCCCGGCAGCCGAGCCCAGCCCCGGCAGTGCCCCCGAGGGTCCCCCCGCAGCCAGCGCTGCCCTGCCCGCCCCAGCCAGGAGAGAGCTGTCGCCGTGCCCCAGGGCAGCCCCGCAGCCGGGGTCGGGGCAGCCCCGCCTGGAGATGGTGTCCAACGTCATCTACGAAGGACTCGAGCGCCCGGGAGGGGGGGATGGGCCCCGGGGTGAGAGGGTCCCTCCGCCCCCCGCTCCGTCCCCGCCGGAGCACACCCAGCCGGAGGACAAGTCTGAGTAAGCCGGTGCTTCCCCTCAGCCCTGGGAGCGGAGGGGGGGCAGAGCAGGCAAAGATGAGGATCCAGAGAGCCCCCCACCCCCGGGACCTACCCCAGAGCCTGGCCCTGCCTGCCTCCAGGTGCTGACAAGCCCCTTTCACCACCCTCCCCGTGCCTTCCCCGAGCTCTGGATACAGCAGCTGGGATCCCTCTGAGATGACAGCACGGCCCTGGGCCCCCCGATGGCTCCTGGGTGCAGGGAGGGGCTGCTGCCCTTTCTCTGCCCCTCTGGCAGCAGGGCTGGGGTCCCCAGCATGGTGAGGGGGTGGCTGAGTGAGGTTCTGGGGCTGGCTCCTGCTGGGAACGAGGTGGGAGATGTCAGAGGGGGGAGATGCTGGGGTGAAAAATGCCCCCCAGCCCCAGAAAACATGGCCTGGCAGTCCCAGGGTCAGGAAGAGAAGGGATCAAGGAGGGCACTGGGAGCAGGGAGGGGATGCTGCACATTCCAGGGGACAAAGCCGGGCTCAGGAGCAGCGTCCAGCAGTTCTTGTCCAGCCAGACGGGGCACCACAGACTCCCAGTCCTGCCACAGTAACCCCTGTCCTGTTTTCCTGCAGTCCTGGCTGGCCCAGCGGGGCCCTGCCCCCCATCCCACAGAGACCCACCAGCAAGCCAGGTGAGAGCCCCGGGGCACCTCTGCACAGCGGGGACCTCTGGTGTCCCCAAGGATGGGAGATGGGGTCACCCACACACCCTGCCTGTCCCCCAGCCCTGCCCCTGCTCCTGCCTCGCTCGGGGACTGGGATGGCCCACTGCAGGCAGAGCCCAACCCCACACGTGTCACTGTCACATGCCCTGGGAGTTGGGGTGCGCTGGGTGAGCTCGGGGGTGTCCCTCAAGGTTTGGAAGTGATGGCTGCTCTCTCCCTCACCACTGGTGCCTCTCCCTGCCCGTCTGTGCCCACAGAGATGAATGATCCACCCGTCAGCCCCTACAGCGAGACCATCTTTGGCCACGTGGCCCTACCCCGGGAGCCAAAGGTGAGGGGACACTGTGGGGGTGGTGGCTGTCCCCCACTGTCACTCTGCATCCCACCAGCTGCTGCAATGTCGGGAGATGCAGCTGGTGGGGCCATGATGCTCAGCAGTGCTTGAAGAAGTTTCTCCCCCCCAGAGGGTGCTGGCACTGCCCAGGCTCCCCAGGGAATGGTCCCGGCCCCGAGGCTGCCAGAGCTCCAGGAGCCTTTGGACAGGGATGCACAGGGGGGATTGTTGGGGGCTCTGGGCAGGGCCGGGAGCTGAACTGGATGGGTCCCTTCCAGCTCAGGAGATTCTGTGATTCTGTTTTGGCTGCGGGTCATAGGCTGAGGCCCTGCACTGTAGGCCAGGGAGGCTAAGGGGGTCTGGGATGGGACAGGGCACAGGGGACAGGAGATGTGACCCTCCTCTCTTCCCAGGGTGTTGGCATCTCCTCGGAGCAGAGCTACGAGGCCGTGTCCGAGCTGGAGCTGGAGCGAGAGGGCTGCAGGTAGGGAACAGCTCCTCTGGGCCATGGGCTGGGCTGGGTGTCAGGGGACAGGGCACACCCCTGGGGACAGCCTGAGAGGGGATGGGGTTTTTCCCCATGGCAGAGCTGATCAGGAGCATCTGGGATGGTGTCAGCAGTGTCTAGAAGAGCTGATGGGTTTGGAGATGAGAAGGAGCTGTGCTGGTGGGTGGCCCTTGCAGGGCAAGTGCTTGGCAAGAGATTTCTGAGTGCACAGCTGGGGCAGCACCAGTGGCACTGTGCACCTGTACACCCAGAGGAACCTGGATTTGGCCTCTGGGAACAGGCAAACACCATGGGGGATGGGCATTACTCAGAAATTAGATGGCTCCAAGCTTCAGATGAAGGGTTGTGCAATTCCTGAAGGCTCCAGCAGCATCAGATCAGCATCTGCTGCTCAGTCACTCTGTGGTGTGGACAGTGAAATTGTGAGTGGCACCTTTAAAATACTTTTGAAATATACTTTCCATAACTCCTGATAGCATCTCAGAAAGAGGAAGGAAAGCTGCTCTTCCCATTTCAGATGAGGAGGGTTCCTTTTCCTGTGTTGCTTAGAGAGGAGGAGGTGAGCTGCAGCTCTGGTGTGGCCTTGCTGGCCAGTGCACGGCCTGGCCCTGCCTCTCTGCCCCAGTGTGGGTCCGGTCCCTCTCGTGCTCTGGGTGTGTGGCACTGCGGTGACACCTGATCCTGTGGCACAGATCACAGCCACGGATGAGGAACTGCAAATACCTGGGAACTGGAGTTCTGTAAACAGAAATACTGAAATCTCCTGTGGAGCCTCTGGATCAGGTCAGAGAGGAGCTGGGCACTGACCTGTCTGCATCCAGGGCTTCCAGGGAGTTGGGATGCAGAACATCCCAAGGGAACTGGCCAGGCACTCACAGCTGTGGGGTTTTGCAGCTGGCCGTGCTGAGAAGAGGCAGGATGTGGCCATCAGCAGTGTCAGGGGCAGCAGTTCACAGGTTCTTTCTCCCAGCCCAAGCAGGGCTGGGCTGTGGAGAGTGGAACAGGAGACAGAAAAGCCTCTGAGAACGTTTTGCACTATGCTCACAGACTCCATCACCCAGCTGCTCCAGCACTTTCCTCCCACAGACAGCCCCACTGGTCCTACCACGATTCCCTGGAGCAGAGCTCTGGGATCCTGCTCGGCTGCTGAGGGGCTGCTGGCCAGCCCTGGCCCCAGCTCTGCTGCCTCTGTGGGACCTCCTGATCCTCCCCTGCAGCACTGGTGTTTCTCCAGATCATCCTTGTGTCACTGGAATGACCAGGCATCCTCTGCAGCCCACCAATCCACTTGTCATGGGAAATATTTCCCAGTCCCAAACTTCAGAGAGGCCCTTCTGCCCCTTTTCCCACCTATGGTAACTCCTCCTGCCCTGTTCTGGGGGAGATTTGTCTGGCCCACGCTGCTCCCTGGCTTGGGGTGTGGGCAGTGTCAGGGGTGGGCAGAGCCACCTCATCAGCACGAAAATATCCTCAGAAAGAGGAAGATGAATGCAAAATTCCCTGCAAAGTGGGAGCTGGGTCTCTGAGGGTGCAGCAGGAGCGCAGGGTGAGATTTACCTGCTGGAGTGTGGCACCCTCAGACTGATGCTCAGCCCTCTGAAATGCTGGTGCCCTGCTCCAGCCATCGGTCTCAGCAGGACAGAGAGGTGGCACAGCAGTGTCCGTGTCACCCCACAGAGCTCAGGGCACTGGGTCAGACTCACCAGGCACCGTGAGCTGTGCTTGTCCCTGCCAGATGCTGTGCCCTCCTGTGTAAGTCACAGCTCAGGAAGGGGCTGTCATGGATTTTTTCCCGTTTTCCTCTTGCCCTGACCCATTCCCTCAGTCTGCCTCCCACTCAGCCCCGGCACTCAAGGCTGCTGTGTGCCTGTGACTCACAACTCCTCCAGCCACACCGTTCCCTGTCCAGTCCTTCCTGAAGCATCTGCAGACAAGGCTGGGATTCCAGCCAGATGAATCACCCAGCCAAGGCTCTGTTGTGCTAATTAAACATCAATTTTACTTGTGCTCCGAGAGGCTTGAAGCCACCCAGGGCCATTTCTCATCTTTCCTGGAGCCAAACAGGCCATTTTCCCTCTCCATCCCTTCCTCAGCCCCTTCCACTAGCCCAGTTCTCTGGAGCAGACTCCCAGCTGGGATGGCTCCAGCCCAGCATCTTCCCAGGCAGATTTAGGGCTTGCTCCTGTCCCATGTGGATCAGGGACATCTGATGTCCCATGGCCTCAGGAGGTGCCTGTCCAGGGCCTGTCCTAGGATGAGACAGCACCCAAAACCAGGTGTTGGGAGAGTTTTGTTGTAGGAGGTGTTTGGGGTCCTTCTCCTGGTCCTGAAGCTTCTCATGAACTTACACTGGAGACACTTTCTCACATTCTGTGGGTTTCTTCTCCAAGAATGTCTCCATCTCCAAGGAGGATTCCCACAGTTCACCTTCTCCTTTCCCACATGGTTCTGCACCTTGCTCCTGCTAGCTTTGTCTGATGCCACCCAGGTCCTGTGGCTGAAGAAGTGATAGCCAAGAGTCCTTTCAGTTCTCCTCATGACCCTGCCCCATCACTCACCCTGTCCCCTGGAGATGCCCAGTTTGCTCAGGCACTCCTCAGACAGAAGCTGGGACAAGTCTTGGATCATCCTTGTTGCCTTTTTAGGAGCCTTCTCTTCCCCCTGGCATTGGATTCCACAGGGGAATTCGGCATGGATGCTCTCCTGTGGGTGCTGGGTTGTCCCAGCTGCCACAACTGTCTTCCTGCCCATCACCTCTGCACCTGGGCAGGGCCCCTGTGACCTCCTGGGACTGTCAGACATTTTCCACTACATTTCCTTTCCAGGGAAAGAAAAATGCCTGGCTGAGAGGACTGATGGGAAGGGGCAGGCTTAGCAGTTTATTTTTACAATTTCCTTTCATTGTTATGGCTGGAGAGCCTCAGCAGGCCTGGCCGGTGGTTTAGCATGGCTTCCCAAGGAATGGAGATGGATGCAGGAGCTCCACCAGACCAGCATTTTGGCTGGACACAAGAGCAGGCACAAAGGTGTCATGGCAGGAGTTTCACAGTGCTGGGAATGTTGGAGGGAGCAGCCGGGGTGGGTGTGCAGCAGGGAGCAGGATATGGGATTGGGGATCTGCCTGGCTTCCTTTTGCTGCCTGTGAAGAGGGGAAGGAGGTGATGCCAGGGGATAGGAGACGTGTGGTAGTGGCCCGTGTGACATTCCCTAAAGCAGGGAAGCCCCAGCCTTTGTGCCATCACACGGGACTGGCTGAGCCTCAGGTGCTGGTGGCCACGGGGCTCCTGAGCACTCACAGAGATGCAAACCCCAGCACCCCTGGGTGCCCCAAGCAGGTCAGAACGAGGCCAGGAGCAGTGCCAGGTGTCCCCAGATGGGGTGGGGTTGCCCCTGCTGTGCTGCCCAGCTCCCTCACTCCGTTTGCCGCAGGATGAGCAGCGAGTGCAGCAGCGAGGGTCGGAGCGAGGACGAGGAGGGCCGGAGCCGGCTCATCGAGCGCATCGCCCACAACGACTCCGAGGGATACTCCACCGTGGAGGCCCCGCGCGCCGAGGGCGCCCCGTTCAGCCTGCCAGCCCACCTGTACCCCGACGAGCTCCTGGATGACCTCACCATCTCCCCCTACGCCAGCTTCACGTCGCTGTGCGAGCCCCGGCCCACCATGCTCAGCGGCTGGCTGGACAAGCTGTCCCCACAGGGGTACGGGGGGCGGGCGTGGAATCACAGCGGGCTTTGGGTTGGGAGAGACCTTTAGATCATCTCATTCCACACCCTGCCATGGACAGGGACACCTTCCATTATCCCAGGTTGCTCCAAGCCCCATCCCACTGGCCTGGAACACTTCCAGGGATGGGGCAGCCCCCGTAGGTAAAGCCCCCTTGGGCAAGGTGAGGTGGCTGCACTGGTCACGCTGCTCCCCTTGGAATGGGAACCTCTTGGGTGCCCTAGCTCTGCTGCAGAGCCCTCTGTGCCACCATGCCTGGGAGGAGGAAGGATCTGTGAGGGGCAATAATCCCATTCCCAACAGTTTTTCTGCCATCCCAACAGGAACTATGTCTTCCAGAGGCGCTACGTCCGTTTTGATGGGAAGAACCTGATGTACTTCAGCAGTGAGAAGGTACCAAGGGGTAGAGTGGGGCAGGGTGGGGAGGCTGAACCTTGACACCACCTGGGGAGCTGCCACATCCTCTTTGCCTCCCCTTGTCCTGCTGGAAGGAGCCAGCAGTGCTCTGCCATCAGCAGGGTGGAGCAGCCGACGCCTGGCAGGCTCCCAGCACAGCCTCAGCCATAGGGAGCCCAGGATAGGAAGGGTCCCTTTGCCAATAGGGAGCAGGAAAGGGGAGGTCCTGCTGGAAATAGGGTCCCAGCCATGGATCCACCCCTTCCCAAATCCCCAGCACCCACCTGGCTGCTTTTGCTGCAGGCTGTGCTGTGGGGCAGCACCAGCAGAGCACCCAGGGGATGTGGAGGATGTGCCAAGTCAGGGATGTGCCCCGTGGGAAGGACAAAGGGGGTTAACCCCACCTGGGACTCGTTCCAGGAGCCCTATCCCAAAGGAGTGATCCCATTGTCTGTGATCGAAATGGCTCGTTCCACCAAGGACAACAAGTTCCAGGTCATCACCAGCCATCGGATCTTTGTCTTCCGCGCTGAAAACGAGGGTGAGTGAAAACCTGGGCCAGGGCCCACCAGCCCTAAGGAATCGTCCCTGCCTCCCTTCTCCAGGCAGAGCATCCCGCAGGCAGCTCTCACCCCACTCCCAAAACATCCCCTGCCTGCCTTCTGGGTGCTGTGCTCCGTGCCAGGGCTGTTGGGAAGGGCTCAGCCCCGCTCCCTCCTGCCTGCTCCCCAGCCCAGAGGAATGAGTGGTGCTCCACGCTGCAGAAGAAGGTGATGGAGCAGCGCCTGCTGGGGTCCCGGCCCCGGCCTGCCAACACCGCCCACTGCCAGAAGTCAGGAACCCTGGAGCTGAAGGGCCAGAAGTCCAAGGTTTTCGCAGCCCTGAGCCTGCCTGAGATGTGGCTGTACAAGAGTGAGCAGGTTCGTGGCCAGAGCAGACCCCTGCATGGGATGAGAGGGATGGAGGGAGCTGAGCCAGGGCTGGTGCCAAAGGCAGAGCAGAGAGGAAATGGGTGGGCAGGAAAAAGGGACTGGCACAGCAGGAAGATGGAGACACTTTCTCACATTCTGTGGGTTTCTTCTCCAAGAATGTCTCCATCTCCAAGGAGGATTCCCACAGTTCACCTTCTCCTTTCCCACATGGTAGGTTTCCCAGGGCAGCAGTGATGAGTACCAGGAGTTGACCCCCCTCCCAATCTTCTCACTATCACCAAATTATCATCATCTCCACCAGGCATTTTGGTCTTGGTCACACCAAGCACCCCAATCCATCCCAGGACAGCTGGATCAATGGCCTCGGAATCAGCAGCAAACATACCTGCTACAAAGGGCACTCGCAGTGACAGCTGGTCCCTGTCACCTCCCATGCTGCTGCTCACCTCCCTTCCTTCCTGCTGAATTTTCTTAGCACCCCTGTCTTTATTTCCATCACCTCACCTCCAGGTTGCCTGCTGTGCACTAAGCAGCATCAGCTCTGAGGAGCTGGCTCAGGTTGACATTTGTTTTATGAATGTCCCTGACTCGAATGCCCAAAAGAAAGGGACTTGGGTAGCCACATTTCAGGGGTTGTGGGCAGAACCTGCCTTTCATTTGAAGGCATAAGGTATTTGCAGGGTGCTTTATGTCAGATGAGAGGTGGCTGAGAGAGTGGCAGGGGATTGTCCAGGCAAAGCAGGGATGGGATGCTGGGGGTGCCGTGGCTGCACCCCAACAGCACAGGCATGCCCAGGGTGGTGCGTTCAGAGCAGCAGAACCAACAGCGCCGTCACTCTGAATTGCAGTTCTTCAAAATGGGCATCGCCGTGTGCTTCATCGAGATACGCGGCTCCACCATCCGCGAGGCCAAGAGCCGCGGCTTCGAGCTCATCACCCCCTCCAAAACGTTCAGGTATCCCGGCGGCTGGGGGGCAAGCAGGGAGACTCAGCCGGGAGCCGGGCCTGGGGGCTGTCGCTGCAGTGCCCTGAGGCCCGGCTGTGCTGGTGCTCCCAGCTTCGTGGCAGAGTCGGAGCGGGAGAAGCGGGAGTGGATGGAGGCGCTGCAGGAGGCCATTGCCGAGATGCTCTACGACTACGAGGTGGCAGAGAAGATCTGGTCCAACAAAGCCAACAAATACTGCGCTGACTGCTGGGCTCAGAGTCCCGACTGGGCATCCATCAACCTGTGCGTGGTCATCTGCAAGCAGTGTGCAGGTGGGACAACTCCTGGGGGCACAGGGGCATCCCTAGGGTGTGGGCTGGGCTGACCTGGGCAAGCATGATGCTGGCTGGGTGTGGGCATAACCTGGGGCCCAGTTCCTTGGCAGGATCAAGGGGTGCTGACTCTCCTGCTCCCTGCAGGGCAGCACCGCAGCCTGGGTTCCAACATTTCCAAGGTGCAAAGCCTGAAGCTGGACACCAGCGTCTGGTCCAATGAAATTGTGCAGGTGAGGCACTCAGGGGTGCAATGAAATCATAAAGGTGGGGCACTCAGGGGTGCAGTGAAATTGTGTAGGTGAGGCACTCAGGCCAGGGCATGGTGTGCTCGGTGTCCCGGCTGCTCCTCAGGCAGGGCAGCAGCCCCACAGTGTCCCCCAGGATGCAGGAGCACTGGGAATCCTGCTCCTCCTGCTGACCCTGGGGCTTGCCATGACCATGGGACTCTCCCACAGCTCTTCATCGTGCTAGGAAATGACCGAGCCAACCGGTTCTGGGCCGCTCGGCTCCCCGCCACCGAGGCCATCACCCCGGAGAGCGGCGCCGAGCAGAGGCGGGACTTCATCACCCGCAAGTACCGGGACGGGCGGTACCGCCTGCCCCACCCCCAGCACGCCACCCAGGAGGAGGTGCTCCAGGTAGGGGACACCTCGAGGTGCTGGGAGCCACCCGAGAGCTCCTGGGCTGAGGTGTCAGCACCTCCTGCCTGGCTGCGTGCGCTCACTCCCTCATGCCAGGCAGATTCTGGGAGGTTGTGCCCAGGTTTGGCTGCCTTGGAGCAGCCCTGGGAGGGAGCAGGGGTCTCCATGAGTCAGGGTGAGGTCCCTAAATGTGCCTGTTTCACCCCAGGCACTGTGCAGCGCAGTGGCAGGACCAGCCCTGCTCAAGACTGTCCTGCAGTTCTTCTCATCTTCGGAGGCTGCTCTGTCCTCTGATCCTGCTGCCAGCGAGGTGGCCCCAGGGGCCGACCTTTGGTGGGGACCAGAGAGCAAAAGGCCCAGGAACCTTTCAGGTAACGAGGACCCTCGAGCCCCATCTGGCTGCGGTGGAGGAAATTCCTCTTTGCTGCTGGCCCTGCCCCTCCTAGCATGGCCCAAGGCTGGGGACACTCAGGGTGCCAGGTGTCATGGCTCCCTGGGGGACTTGCCCTGTTGAAGGATTCCTCTGGAATCTCTGATTAGCGGGTTCCTCTGGAGTCCCTTTCCAGGGAATCCCATGCCTGCACACCCCCTTGCCTACACCTGCATGAGTGGGCTCTCCCTTTGGTACCCACAATTTGGTGGGTACCTGCTCCCACCCAGCCTCAGTACTGTGTCCCACAGGGAGCCCCCGCACACGGGACCCAGGTCCAGAGGGCGTCTACAACGAGATCACCCAGCCAGTGACACACAGCGGGTACCTGTACCGGGCCACGGCCCCCCCAAAGCTCCCCGGGGCCAGGAAGAGCAAAGAGGGTGAGTGTGGGCAGCGTGGGAGGGCAGCCAGAGGGTGCCCAGCCCAGTGCCACTGAGCCCCCATTCCTGCAGACTTCCAGCGCACATGGTGCTCCCTGGAGAGAGCACTGCTCTTCTTTGAGACTGAGAAATGCACTGAGCCCCTGGGCCACATTGACAGCGGCGATCTCATCTCCCTGGGGGTCAACAGAGCCCACCAGGCACTCACCAGCCCCGGCCCCACTGAAAGGTACCCCCAGCCGTGCCCCCAGCCATGCCCAGAAAGTGTGGGGCACACAGAGGGCAGGGCTGGGCTCCCTGCTTGGTGCAGCGGCTGCTCTGGCTCTGGGGGCAGGGACGGGGTTGCCCTCATGGGCTGGTTCATCCTCTGCAGGTTTCGCTTCACCCTTGAGCTCTTCCTTACTGGGGAAAAAGTGCAGCAGCTGGGAACTGATGGGCCCGAAACACTGCAAGCCTGGGGCAGTGCCATTGGCAAGGTGAGGCGGCCCCAACGTGTCCCCAGACTCTGTCCCTGCTTCCCTACTGTGATTCCTCACAGCTCCCCACGCTCTTCATCTGCTGTGGGAAGCACTCTCCTCCCTTCCCAGGTGCTCCCATCCTCCCTGGTGACCTGCCCCATCCTCGTGGGGGTCAGCCCTTTGGGGTATCTTCACCCTGCTCATCTCCTGTTCCATCCCACAGTGGTTCACCCCCATGAGCTGCCACTGCCTGCTGGGCTACGAGTTCCAGCGTGTGGGCCAGCTGCGCTACAAGTGCATGCTGAACCCCGAGCGCTGGCAGCGGGCCTTCTTCATCCTGCAGAAGGGCCACCTCTTCATCTGCCCCGCCGAGGAGGACGGGGCCGAGGACAGCATCAACCTGCGGCGGCTGCAGGAGCTCAGTGAGTGCAGTGTCACAGCCCGGGACAGCACCACGGCGTGGTGGCCATGAGTGGCTCTGACTCCTCAGCTTCTCGCCCTGATGCAGGTCTGGTTCCCCCCACGGACACCCCGGAGAAGAAGGAGCTGCTGGTCCTGGTGGAGATGGGGAGGTGAGTCCTGGCCATGGGGATGATGGGAAATGAGCCAAGCAGCCTCAGCATGCTGCCCAGAGCAAAGGCATTTATGGATGGGCCGAAGCTGATTCCAAAGCCCTGGTGAGGAAGTTACTGGGACAGCAGGGCTGTGATTGAAGGGCTTGCAGAGGTGTTTTGGTGGGGTAGGGTGTCCCTCAGCTCAGCCTGGCTGGCCCTCACTCCCTGTCACCGGCAGGAGGGGATAACCTGCCCCTGTGGCAACCCTCATTCCCTCTTTTCTGCCCTTGTTGTTCTCAGGACATTTTACCTGCAGGGCTTGACACGGGCAGACTCGGCAGCATGGTACAGTGACATCCAGGCGTCAGCAGGGGGCCGCGGCAACGCTCTGAGGGACCAGCAGCTGAGCCGGGCGGACATCCCCATCATCGTGGACTCCTGCATCGCCTTCATCACCCAGTACGGTGAGCCCAGCACGCCCCGGCACCCTCCGACACCTCGGGATGGCCGATGGATCCAGGCAGCTCCATGAGGGGTTCTCTGAGCAGGATCCGGCCCCTGTGACCCCATGTCCTGTCCTGTCCCAGGGCTGCGGCACGAGGGGATTTACCGCAAGAACGGGGCCAAGTCCCGGATCAAGGTACTGATGGAGGAGTTCCGGCGGGATGCCCGCAACGTCAAGCTGCGCATCAGCGACAACTTCATCGAGGATGTCACTGACGTGCTGAAGAGGTTCTTCCGGGAGCTGGAAGACCCCATCTTCACCCTGGAGCTGCACCCGCAGTGGAAGGAGGCTGCAGGTACTTCCTTCACCCAGCCCTGCTCCACACTGGGTTCCTGGGGCCAGCGTTCCTCTGGATGGGTCCTGGTGCCAGCCCTGGTGCTGTGTCACCTCTGGATCTGTTGGGTTCAGCCAGGATCTGGTTTTCCTCCCCCCAGAAATCTCCTCGAAGCCGCAGCGCTTGGAGCGGTACAAGGAGCTCATCCATCGCCTGCCTCGCCTCAACCGCAAGACCCTGGCTGCACTCATCGGGCACCTCTACCGGTCAGTGGGGCCTCCCACCAGGGCCCCTGCTCCAGCCAGCATTGCGGGCTCTCCCTGCCGCCCAGGGAATGCTGGCTCCTATCCCTAAGAGACAGGGAGGGCCCCATGCCCATGCCCTGCTCCACCCACCCAGCTGGTGCTGGGACACCTCGAACATTCCCAAAGTCATCCTGCAGCAAGAGGGAGCAACGGGAGGTTTGGGACTAGGGGACACCACCCTGTAGGATGGAAATGTCATCCAGTGCCCCAGAAAGACAGAAAACGCTCAATTCCCATCTTGAGTCAGAGTTTGAGATAGCGCCATTGTCTGGTTTGATGGCAGAGGGAAGTTCTCGAAACAGGAACTCCCCAGTTTGAAATTCCCTCTGCTGAGGGGCTGGGGGCACCCAGGCTGTTTATATGAGGCAGAGGAGGGTGGCTGGGGCTAAAACCCCACCCTGAGTGGGACCAGCCCCTCACCTCTGCGCTCCTTGTGCCAGGGTGCAGAAATGTGCAGACCTCAACCAGATGAGCACCAAGAACCTGTCGCTGCTCTTCGCACCCAGCCTCTTCCAGACCGATGGCAAAGGGGAGCACGAGGTCAAGGTGATGGAAGATCTCATCGACAACTACGTCAGCATCTTCAATGTAAGCAGGGGCCTGCAGCCCCCTCCATGCTGGGTCTGATCCAGACCCCCTTGGATCCCCCCAGAGTGCCCACCTCTGCCTCCCCCTGCGTTCCTCCATCCTGGCCCCGTGTCCTCAAGCCGGATCCCACTCCACACTGACCCTGTGTGCCCTTCCTCTGGCAGATTGATGAGGATCAGGTATCCCAGATGGATCTGGAGAACAGCCTGATCACCACCTGGAAGGATACCCAGGTATTGGGAATGTGCTTGCTGGCCTCCACCACATCAGGGACCCCTGGGCTGGGAGGGTGGGGACACCCAGCTGCCCACCCTGGCTCCCCTATGTCCCATATCCTCATTTGGGAAAGAATGTCCCCCCTCTTATCTCCCCTGTGCCCATCACCTTGAGGCTCCTGCCCGGGGGAGAAGCAGCCCCAGCTTCCCAGGATGCCATCTCCAGCCCCCACAAAGGTGGGATGTGCTCAGCACCCACTCCAGCATCGCACCCATGCCACCCTCTCTCCCCGCAGCTCTCCCAGGCAGGGGACCTCATCATCGAGGTCTACCTGGAACAGAAGGTGCCCGACTGCTGCGTCACCCTGAAGGTGAGTCCCAAAGCAGGGCTGTGCCAGAGCGAGTGAGGAGGGACACAGGCTCCTGGCGCCCCTGGGACCCATCCTGCACCGCCCACTGCAGCTCCCCGTGTGTCCGGCTCCAGGTGTCCCCCACGATGACAGCAGAGGAATTGACCAACCAGGTGCTGGAGATGCGCAACGTGGCCGCCAGTCTGGACATCTGGCTGACCTTTGAGGCGCTGGAGAATGGGGAGCTGGGTAAGCACAGGGGGGTCAGCCAGGGGGATGCTCCTGGCATGGCCAGGCTGCTGAAGGGGAGGTGTGGGGTACAGGGGGTGGCTTTCTGGTGGTGGCAGAGGGGACAGGAACTGGCACAGAGAAGATGGGGACACAGTGGTGAGTGTCCCTGTGTCCCCAGAGCGGCCCCTGCACCCCAAGGAGAAGGTGCTGGAGCAGGCCTTGCAGTGGTGCAAGCTCCCGGAGCCCAGCGCCGCGTACCTGCTGGTGAGGAAGGTGCCCATCGGCGAGGGCAGCTGTCTCTTCACAGGTAAGGCGAGCACAAAGGGACCCAGCCCCTCAGAGGACCCCCCCCAAGGCGGGGACAGCTCTGCCTGAGCTTCCCCTTACCACGCTCACCGCCCTGCAGCCATCAGGGGCACATCACTGAGACCCACAGTGGGACCTCCCTGCAACCCCACCCTGTCAGCGTCCCTGACCCTTCTGTTCCCACACTGGGCAGGTGCCAAGCGTGAGACCCCCAAGTGTGGGCTGCTGAAATGCCGTGAGGAGCCCCCCAAGCTGCTGGGGAACAAGTTTCAGGAGCGTTACTTTGTCATCCGGGACAGGAGGCTGCTGCTGCTCAAGGAGAAGAGGGTACCGGGGGATGCTGTGGGATGGACCTGAGCCCCGGGGGTGGGAGGAGAGGCAGGGAGGAGGAGCCTGGGGACAGCAGGGGCACAGTGGTGGCTGTCCTCCTGGCAGGGAGGCTGGCACCAAGCCGGGCTGACCCACTGGATGTCCTTTCCCAGAGTGCCAAGCCAGAGCGTGAGTGGCCCCTGGACGCAGCCAAGGTTTACATGGGCATTAGGAAGAAGCTGAAGCCACCAGCTCAGTAAGTGGGACCTTCCCAACCGTGGCTGGGGCAGATATTCATCCCTCACTCCCTGCTCCTGGCACCCAAACCCAGGTGCTGGAGTACACCTGAACCCAAAGCCTGTGTCCATGGGGCGAGCTCAGCCCCCTGCCCCACTGCCCACAGACCCCAGGCTGTGTCTGAGCTTGGCAGTGCTGCCCTACAGCCTTGTGTTCCTTTCCAGGTGGGGTTTCACACTGACCCTGGACAAGCAGCAGCTGTGAGTACCTGCCTCTACCATCCTGGGGCTGGGGGAGGTCGAGATCTGTTCCCAGTTTTAGTGGGACAACCACTAAAGGAGCAATGGTACAAGGCCCTGGGGTCAGGGCAGAGCTTGGACACTTGAGAGGCAGAGTGGTGGGGCCACATTGTCCCTGGCCCAGGATGGGAGCCAGGCTCCAGAGGGCCACCCATGTCTCTGCCACACAGCCTCCCTGCCTCGCCACCCACACCAGCACCCCTGGGTGGTACTGGGTGCCCAAAAAGCTCTCACCTTGCCCTAAAGCAGCAATTTGGGCATGTAGAGATTTTCAGAGATTTAGCCCAGTGGGGTGTAGATTAATGTGAGAGCCCCAGGCTCACAGACAAGGTGACAAGGGGACATGGGCCCCACTGCCCCCACTCCCTGGCAGCTTCTCCACTATTTTCTCTGCAGGTACCTGGTGTGCTCAGGCCAGGCTGAGCTGTGGGACTGGACCACCAGCATCCTCAAGGCTCAGGTGGGTGCACGCTGGCTGTGCCACCCAGCTGGGCAGGGCTGGGATGGGGCTGGCAGGGCATGACCCCCGTCCCCACCCTGTCCCTGTGCACAGCACGACGACCTGCGCCCCGTGGTCCTGCGCCGACGCTCCTCCTCTGACCTCGCCAAGCAGAAATTTGGGACAATGCCACTGGTGCCCCTGCACGGGGACAGCACTGATGCCACCATGCTCTCTGCCAACCAGACCCTGGTAAGCACCCTGCCCACAGGTGCTCCTGCACCCATCCTGGTCCTGGTACCCACCCCAAGACCCTGTGGCCGCCCCAGGGCTGGAGAGGCTGGTGCCCGATGGGTGCTGCGTGCGCAGTGTGCCATGCCCGTGTCCGTGCCCGTGTCCGTGCCCGTGTCCGTGCCCGTGCCCGTGTCTGTGCCTGTGTCCGTGCCTGTGTCTGTGCCTGTGTCTGTGCCTGTGTCCGTGCCCGTGTCTGCAGGCTCGTGCACCCTCTGCCCCTCCCCTGCCTGCCCAGGCACCCCTGGCCCCACTCCGTGCTCACCCCTGTCCGTCTCCTCTGTTTGCAGCGCCGCCTGCACACACGGAGGACTTTGTCCATGTTCTTTGTAAGTACCTGCTCCTGTGGAGCGTCCGCTGCTGGCTTTGCACTGTGCCAGTGCTCACCTGCAGCATCCCACGGGCACTCGGAGATGTGCCCACCTTGTGTGGCAGACGAGGGGTGCCCATTGCTCTGTGTCTTCCCTGCCTGGGGATGTGGGTCCCTGCGTGATCTCAGTGTGGGCAGGCAAGTCCACACCAGTCCAGCCCAGTTCCCAGAGCCTCTCCCATTGGGCACACATTGCCCATAGGGTATCAATGGAAGAAATGTGAGGAAAGAGGTTTAGGTGTGCCTTGTCATCAGCTTATTTCCAAAAAGGCCACCAGGCTGAACCTCATCTCACCTGGCTTTGTGCTCTGCATGGCATCCACCTGCCCTCCCCGCCCTGGAATGCTCTGCCAAGGGGTGCTGGGCTGGTGGCATGGACCATGCCCAGGCAGGGACCAAAACTGCTCCTTCCTTAGCTATGGGGAAGAAAGGGCAGCAGTGCCTAAGCTGAGGGACCTGGTGGAGGGCGGGTCCCCTGCAGGTATCGGCCCTGTGGTGAGGACAAGGATCCTGCATGGGACAAGGATCCTCAGGCAGTGCAGGGAGGTCGGGGTGAGGGGGATAGAGGGGTACAGCTGAGCTGTGTGGGCAGTACCCCTCACCCTGCCCCCTGCCCTCCCCAGCCCATGAAGATCCACCAGGACTCCCTGGAGGAGCAGCAGGAGAAGGAGGCAGACATTGATCCTGTCTACGAGGAAGTGGGGAACTTCCCTGAGCTGGCGGCGCTGGACCTGGGGCAGGGGCTGCTGGCAGAGCTGGCGGCCGTGCCCCCCGTGGACAGGTCCAAGAAGCCATCCCCGTTCCCTGAGCAGCCCCCAGGCACCACCCTGCGCTCCTCGCTGCCTGCCAGCCCAGCCCACAGGGTGACAGGTCCCTCTGTCACCAAAGCCGTATCCCTCGAAAGGGGCTTGAACCTGGAGAGCAACAAAGCTCCAAGCCCGGGGCTCAGACCCACCAAGACATCCTCACTGGAGAGGAACGTGGAGCCTTCCCTGGCGCTGGGCAGGGACTGGGAGCAGGCAGCCACACCAGGGAGCAGCCCCACAGCAGAGACCTCCCTGGAGCTGCCCAGGAAGAGGAGCTTGCAGCCTCCCTCACCCATCAGTGACAAACTGATGCAGGAGCTCAGCAGTGTCATCCTCAGGAAGAGCGATGGCCAACCCCCGGGGCCGGGCCAGCCGGTGACGTGACCCGCTGTGCCAAAGGGGTGGCCACTGACCTGGGGGTCAAGTCGTGCCCGGTGGCAGCAATGATGGGTACCCCAGAGGCAGAGATGATGGGTACCCCGCACTCCCACACCATGGAACCCCCACCCTCCTCCTCCTCCTCCTCATCCCGGAGCCAGGCTGGGATCAGGAACCAAAGGGACAAGTGGCAACCAGGATGTTGGGCCATGGTACCCCCTGGTGGGAGGGCTGGGACTGCTGCCACCTGTGCTCTTGCTCGTAGGTGGCACATCTGTCATCGAGCCCAGCACCGAGGGACGCACGTAAAGGGGAAAACAAAGGCAGGAATGTGGCACCCGCATGTTTTGGCAGCACAGCACTGTGCCAGGCAGGGGACATGGGGTGCCTGCCAGCACGGGGGAACACAGCGTGTCCCCTGTCTGGCACTGGGCCTGCAGGGCAGGGCCAGGACACCCAAGCCATCCCCCCTTCCCTTCTTGCATCCACTGTGGCATTTTTTTGGGGGAAAGGGGGAGCAGCGGGAGCAGGGCTGGCCATGTGTGCCTGGCATGTAGTCCTGGCGATGGAGGGCAGCCCCTCCTCAGCGACGGTGTTTGTACCTATTCCTGCCACCAGCAGGGAGAAATAAAAGTTTATTTGTACTCTGGAGGGTTTGGTCACTGCAGGAGGAGCAGTGAGGGATGCCAGGGTCTGGCAGGTGGGGAGATCGGGGTGTCAGGCACCCAGCTGGGGGTCCCATGGGACTGAGCAGCACTGGTGTCATCAGGGGGGCAAAACTGAGGCAAAATCCTTGTGAAGCTCAGATCCAGGTGGGATTTTTTGCCCAAGTCTATTGCCAGCCCTTCGTGGTGGGCACACTTCAGGCTCCCCCATCCCCAGGGCAGGGGGTCACAGCTTGGCAGCCCTGGCTCTGCCCACTGGACCTCAGGGGCAGGGCCATCTTCTCCGTGGACCTCCCTGACGAGGCCTCGCGCCCCCGCAGGCAGCGGCCTCCTGCATCCCGGACCCAGCTGCGAAAATCCCGGGAGACGTAGAAGTAGATGAAGGGATCAAAGCAGTTGTTGCAGGCGCTGAGCACCAGGACCAGGGCGTAGGAGATGTAGGTGCCGTTGTTGCACCCCGTGGGCTCCAGCAGGTAGTGGATGAAGAGCATCACGTTGCTGGGCGTGAAGCAGACGATGAAGACCAGGAGGACCAGGACCAGGACACGCACCACCTGCCCGTGGCTCCCTCCCTTGGCCAGCAGCCGTACCAGGATGCAGCTGTAGGAGATGGTCATGAGCACGAAGGGCAGGCCAAAGCCCAGCCCCACCAGGCACAGGAAATAGTAGCCAAAGAACTTTTGGGTTTCCTTTTCTAGCACATCGTGGCACGTTGTGATGTTCAGGCTGGAGATATGATGTGTGTGGGAGCGCAAAAGCAGAGGGCTCATGCCCAGCCCCACCACCAGCCAGATGCCCACACAGATGCCCACCTTGCCCCTCATCCAACTGGAGCTCTTCCACAGGAACGGGTGTGTCACGGAGATGTAGCGCTCCAGGCCGATGCAGGTGAGGAAGAGGATGGAGCTGTACATGTTCCCGTAGAAGAAGGCCACCATGGTGCGGCACAGGTAGTCCCCAAAGAGCCAGTGGTTGCCCAGGAGGTGGTAGGAGATCTTGAAGGGCAGCAGGAGGACAAAGAGCAGGTCGGCCGCGGCCAGGTTGAGCAGGAAGATGGTGCTGGAGCATCTCCTGAAGTTGGTGGCCAGGACCCAGCAGGCCAGAGCATTGGCTGGCAGCCCCACCAGCAGGACCACGGAGTAGAGGGCAGGCAGGAGGCGGGTGCTGAGGGTGCTGCTGAGAAAATCTTCCTCGGAGGCCTGGGAGCACACATTCTTCTCCTGGGGAGTGAGGCGGAGCAGGGCTCGCCCTTTGTTGGGCACTGGGGGCACACAAGGCGTGGGGCTCAGCCAGAGCAGGAGCTGCCAGCCCTCCCTGCAGAGCCACCACTAAACACTGGAGGTGGCATCTCCATGTCCCATGGCAGGGGAGCCCCCGACACCCTGCTGCCCTCGCCCTGCAGAGCTGTGCCCCGTTCTGTGCCAGCCACCACCGCAGCGGTGCCAGCCCAGCTGGGTGCCCTGCTCTGAGCCCAGACGGGCTCTGCTCCCGCATCCCTGCTGATGATGATGTCCCTTGTCCTACCCAGCCCAGCTCAACGGGGTCATTTGGGAAACCCACAGCAGCGCAGGGCTGGGGCAATCCCAGCCATCCCCCAGCCCAGCTCCCCACCACAGACAGAGACATCTCCTCATCTTCCTGCGGTCAAGGGTTTTTCACTGCGTGCGAAGAACAAAAGTGAAGAACAGGAAGGTCTCAGCACACCAACGAAAAACCCCAGAATCAAATCCCTTTTCTGGCTTTCTCAAAAAAAAAAAAAAAAACACCAAAACCAGACAGGCTCTGCACGTCATCCCCCAGCTCCAGAATTCTATCCTGACAGTCCCCAGAACACCCTACCCCAGGGGGCTTTGGTTACATCCAACACGTCTCCAACAACCTCTGCCCCCTCTCCACATGCAGGGGATGGAAGGTTCAGGTTATGAGAGCAGTAATCTGAATTTTGCTGCCAAAAATGCTGGCTGGAAATGCTGACTGCGTTTCAAGTCTTCGCTCAGGTTCTCAACGTGGACACTGAGACTGAGGGAAGGCAGCAGAGCAGAGCCCCAAACTCTTCCCATGACACCCAGCCATCACCTCCAAGTGTCACGGGACATGTTATTGGGGTGTCCCAGTGAGGTGTCGCTGCCCTACCCCATCAGCCCCAGACCCACTGAGGCACTTACCTGAAGAGGCAGAGCCAAGGCAGGCACAGCCAAGCAGGAGGGTGACACAGGCAGCAGCAGAAGCAGGTGACAGCACCAGCCAGGACATCTCTGCGGAGTGGCCGCCGTGCCAGCCGCGTCTGCACGAATGGCACAGGGCTGGTGACACGGCAGGACTGCCACCAGCCCCTTTCCCTGCTGACACCCTCCCTTTGTACCCACCACGTCATGCGAGCGTCCTGCCCACAATCCTGCGGTGTGCGCAGCCTGAAGCGTGTGGTGACCACCAGTTGTCACCACCGCCGAGCATCTGGGGCCCACCATCGAGAGGGGAGAGGTTTCCGTCTGCTGTCACACAGCTGCACCCCGTGGGGAGGAGGAAGCGAGCAAGAGGCAGCTGGAGGCAGACAGGAGAACCACGGCGGGAGGATGGAGCTGTGTGGGGGACGGGAAGGTGGCAGCCGGTTCCCAGCCTGGTGACATGTGGCCCTGCCCCACTGCAGCACTCCAGGGCACTGGGCATCCTGCCCGCCCGGCCCTGCCAGGACCAGACATCCCCAGGGTCCAGCACGGTGGTCAGGCTGACAAACTTGATGTAGATGGGGCCACCCTGCATTGTTCCCTTCTTGAACCTTGCATTGTTCACCTTCAAGTGGTTGGGTGACATCCGGTCCATTTTCGCAGTTAAGAAGGGGAATAACCGAGCCAGTGACGCATCCCCAGCCCAGCCTTGTGCATTGTCACGCACCAGGGGGACCAGGACATGTGCAGCCAGCCCCAGAAATGTCATGAGAAGAGACAGGAGGGGACAAATGGGACAGTGGGGAGAGCTGTCAGAAAGAGAAGTGAGAGATGAAGGGGATGGGAGAGGGTTGGAAGGGGGACAGAGGGACAGGGGGACAGACGGGGACTGGTTTGGGGCCCCTCATGATTCCAGGTGGCCCCCACTGAATGCCACCGCTCAGCTCTGTGCCCATGTCCCCTTGGCATGGTCCTGCCACAGCAGGGGCTGTGTCCTCCACGTGATGTGGGACTCCACATGTCCCTGTGCTGGGGGCTGTCCCCTCAGTGTCCCACACGTCCCCACATCCCAGGGCCGGTGCCCCAGCACCCCATGTGTCACCACATCTTGGGACCAGTGTCCTGTGTGTCCTCATGCACAAGGACTCGGTCCCCAGTGCTGTGTGCCCCAGTACTCCCCATGTCCCCATGTCCCCCTGCCCAAGGACAGTGCTCTCCATTACCCCATGTCCCTCTGATCCTGTCCCCACACATCCCCATCTGTCATAGCCCTGTGTCGCTGTATGCCCCTGTTCTCCTGTCTCCTTGTGTCCACTTGTCCCCGTGTCCCTGTGCCACATATCCCTGTGTTCCCATGTCCCTGTCTTCTCATCTACGTGTCCCCATCTCCCCATCTACATGTCCCCATGTCCCTATGTCACATATCCCTGTCACATGTCCCTGTCTTCCCACATCCCCATGCCCCCATGTCCCTCTCTCTCATGTCCCTGTGTTCCCATGTCCCTGTGTTCCCATCTCCCTGTCTCCCCCTGTCCCCTGTCCCCGTCCCCGTGTCCCATCGCCCCGCCCGCACGTGCAGCAGCCACCACCAGGCGTCGCTGCAGCCCCGAGGGGCGGGGCTTGCTGGGCGATGGGCGGGGCTCCCCGCGGCGCGAGAGAAGGGGAGGGGCCGGGGGCGGGGTCTCTGGGGGCGTGTCCGGTGAGTGGTGGNGCCGCCGCGCAAGGTAAGCGCCGGGCCGGGCCGGGTCACGAGGCGGGTCACCGGGGCCGGGTCCTCCCTCGCTGCCGTGTCCTGCAGCCGTGACCGAGATTCGCCCCCGGCGGAGCCTCCCGGGGCTGGGGAGGCGAGGCCGCGTTCGGGTGGCGCTCAGGAGTGGGGGCGGTGGGCAGCGGTGCCCGGGCAGGGCGGACAGCGCATCCCCGCTCCCGGTGCCCGGCGGGGCTGAGCGGAACCATCCCGCAGGTGAAGCTCACCCAGGAGCTGCGGGTCCATCTCCTGGAGCAGCTGTCGGGCCTGCAGAGCAAACAGCAGCGCGACGCCGAGCTGCTGGAGGACATCAGGTAGGGCCCGCACAGGTGACACCCGGCTCGAGCTGGGACCGGGCAGCTGATGCCGTGTGTGTCCCCGAGCTGAGGCCAGGCAGCTCATCCCAGCAGTGTGTGTGTCCCCAGGCTGAGATGAAACGGCTCGTCCCACGTGTGTGTGTGTCCCCGAGCTGAGGCCAGGCACTCATTGCACGCGTGGGTCAGGAACCGGGCACGGCTCACCTTGAGCTGTCACCTCGAGGTCATGGGCTCCATCACCCACTGGGGTGGCCTGATGGGGACAGGATGGTGGCAGGCGGTGATGGGAGGGATGGCCCATCCCTGCCCTCTCTGTGTGTCCTCTCTGTGTCCCCTCTCCCCCCAGGTCCTACAGCAAGCAGAGGGCCACCATTGACAGGGAGTACGGGCAGGTAAGGAGGTGCCGTGGGATTCAGGATCGATGTCCTGGGGAGGCCCAGGCTCCATCCTGCCTGCCTGGGGCAGGAACTGGGCACGGCCCCACACACGCAATGGGCAGCCTTGGAAATTATCCAAGCGTGGGTGCTCCGTGCTGGCCCTGGAGGGTGGTGGCAGATGGCTCATCCTGCCGGGAGGACCCTGACCACGTTCAGCACACGCTGGGGGCTCTGCTGAGCACAGCACGGCCCAAACTTGGGTGTTTTGGGAGCCTGGAGAGAAAACCTTGTCACGGGGGGAAACTGCTGGGCTCTGCTGTCTGCTGGGTCATCGCAGGGTGCAGCTCTGAAATGTCAGAGTTTGGTTTTGATGTGAGATGTCCCTGCAGCGTCCCTTGGGGACATACTGCAGCAGGATTGTGTCCCCCCTTCCTGCAGCAGGTCACCGTTTCACTCCCCTCCCTCACACCCCCAGGCTCAGGGTTACCACCCCCCCAGGGTTGGGGTCTTGCTGTGCTTGGCTTTGCTGGAGTTCCTCTGCTCTGTCTCTGTAGCCAGAGTCCCCCGCTGATGTCCCCTTGCAGATGCTTTGTCCCAGAAGCCACAGTGGGGGGGGTCCTTTCATTGTGGTGGCTGCCCCCCAGAAAGGTTTTCTCATGGGGAGCACGATGGGATTCCTGCTGACACTGAGCCCTGGAGATGTGTGTGCCTGTGCTCTGAGGGGACATGTGTGTGTCCCCAGGTCCATGGGGTGGGCAGCCGGGGTGGGGGAGCCCAGTTTTGGGCCCAGAGGGGGGTGCTGGGTGCTCAGCAGGGTCAGGGAGCGCCGGTGATGCCGGGTCTGTCCGCAGGCGCTGCAGAGGCTGGCGAGCCAGTTCGTGAAGAGAGACTGGCAGCGGGGCCGTGGCGAGGCTGGTGACTCCAGGTGGGCTGGGGACAGCGACAGGGCTAGGGACAAGCAGCTGGGGCTGGCTGTGCCTGCCCACGGCCCTCCCAGCTTGGAGATGCTTAATTCCAACCAGGATTCGGGTGTGACTGGGATGCAGCTGTGGGTGGGATGTCCCCAGTTCCAGGGCCCTGCTGCGAGTGGGGGTACTGGCGGTCCTGCTGGGCATCCCCAAAAGCTGTCAGGGGGCAGGGAGTTCCCAGCCCTGTGTTAACCCTGCGCCCACAGGAGCGTGGCTGCTGTCTGGAAAGGCGTCATCGAGGGGACAGCACACGCCGGGCAGGTCCGTGTCACCGCCTCCGAGAGCTACCGCGCCCTGGCCGCCGAGGCCGCCCGCAGCGCCCGCCTCTCCAAGGAGAGGACGCTCAAGAAGGTACCGGGGCAAGGACATGTCCCCTGTGCCCGGGCGGTGGGGGCAGCTGTCCCCCCAAGCTGACGCTCCCCGCAGGGCATCGAGCGGCTGCAGAAGGCGCAGGTGGAGCTGCTGGAGACAGTGAAGGAGCTGGACAAGGCGAAGAAGCAGTTCAGCCACCTCCAGCGCAGCAGCGAGGTGGCCAAGGACAAGGCGGCCGATGTGGAGGCGCGGTGAGTGGGGGACACGGGCCCGGGGGGCTGCTGTGGCTGCGGGGTGGTCTCACACCCCCTCCCTTCCTCCCCAGCCTCCGGAAGAGCGACCGGCGGATATTTCACACCAAGGCCAGTCTGCAAAAGCTCAGTGCCAAGGTCAGTACCCGAGTGGGTGGATGCGGGGGGACACGGGGCACCATCGCCAGGCCTCACTGTGCACGTCCCCACAGTTCTCAGCACGACTGGCCGAGCACTCGAGGCAGCTGGCAGGGGTGCAGAACGAGTACAGCTTCGCCTTGGTGTCTGCCTCTGCCCACCTGCAGCATTACCAGCGCGTGGAGCTGCCCGCGGCCATGCAGGTAGGAGATGCTCGGACCCCCCGTGCCCCTTCCCCAGGGTCCCACAAGGAGCATCTCCCCACTGCCAGCAGGGAGGGTCCTGCCGGCACGGGGTCAAGGCTGGCTGGGGGGGTCAGGGATGCTCCAGCGGGGGGATCTGGCAGTGCTGGGGGGGTGATGTGGCAGTGCTGGGGCAGTTCCCACCCACTTTCCTCAGGCACTGGATGGGGACCTTTACGAGCGGCTCCGGGAGCACTTGTCGGCCGCCAGCCGGACGGAGGTGGAGACCAGCCGGGCCACCCGGGACTGGTTCCAGGGCGTTGTGGAGGCATCCGCACGGGTAACGGCGCTGTCCCACCAGCTGGGTGGGACACGAGGGCACAGGTGAGCCCCCGGCCCCACGCCGCTCCCCTGCTGCAGGTGTGCCGGGAGCAGGACCTCCTCCTCTTCCTGCAGGACCACCCCGCCTTCTCCCTGGCACCCGAGCAGCGCTTCCAGCTCGCCGGGGTGGAGGAGGTAAGTGGAGGGGGTCATTACAGCAAGGTGGGGTCTGCACAGCCACCCCCTTGTCACCCCCATGTCCTTGTCTAGGTGTGCCTGCTGCCACCAGCAGACGACGGGGCCATCCTGGAGAAGGAGGCACGGCGCTGGGCCACGCGGGTGGCCCGGGACCACAAGAACAGGGCACACAGCGAGGAGGTGGGTGTTGTCCTGCCCCACGGAGCACCGGGGGGCTCAGGCAGGGGCTTTTCCAGCCCCTCACCAGCTGCCACCATCCTCTGAGCTGTGGGTGCCCGCCCAGGTGCTGCAGCGGCTGGAGGCCAGGCGGCAGCAGGGGCCAGACGCGGAAGCGGCGGCCGTGGAGCGGCAAATGGAAGAAGTGAGGGAAAGCATCCGGAAGGCAGAGGTGGGTCCCTCACTCAGGGAGCTTGGGTTGGCCTCAAGGTCTGTCACCCCTGGGGTGGTGGCTGGGATGCTGCACTTGCCACCACGCCTGAGGATGGGGGCGATGGGTTGGGACACCACCAGAGGTGTCCCAGGACTGTGACAATGTGTGGTGTCCCCAGGTGAGCCGCGTGAAGGCCGAGGCACGGCTGGCACTGCTGCGGGCAGCAGGGCTGGATGTGGATGCCTGGCTGGCCGGGGCCATGGTGGGGACAGGCGAGGAGACCCCCACGGGGCTGGACCCGGCCGAGTTCGATGACTACGAGGACAGTGATGAGCCGGATGAGGACGATGAGCCTGGGCCTGCTGCTCGCACCTACCCCTACACCTGCCGGGTGATCTTTGGCTACCAGGTACGGCCCTGCCTGCCTGGCCCTCACCCTGCCTGCCCAGGGGTGGCACCTCAGCCTCTCTGCCACTTTGTCCCCATCTCCTGCAGGGCTGCCAGGCGGATGAGCTGTCCATCAGCCAGGGCGAGGAGCTGGAGATCATTGAGGATGGGGATGCAGAGGAGTGGGTGAAGGTGGGAGCAGGCTGAGCCCCCTTCCATACTGGGGGACATCTTTTGGAAGTCCCCAGGCTGGCCCTACTCTGGAGCCTGGGATGTTCACGTGGTTTCTGCCTCATCAGGCTCGGAACAAGGCTGGGCAGGTCGGCTACGTCCCCGAAAAGTACCTGTTGTCCCTGGGGTGTGACTCGGGGGCTGGGCTCGGCCCCCCAGGCCCCTCTGCCTTGCACCGCCAGCTCTCCAGCATCATGGCTGCAGAACTGGTGCTGGAGCCTGGAGGTGGGTGCTGGGCATCACCCCTACCCCAGAGAGGGGGACAGGATCCAGAGGGTGCTGAGCCCCCTCCCCACCCTCCCCACAGCCTGGCTGGTGCGAGCCCTGTACGACTACGAGGGGCAGAGCCCCGAGGAGCTGAGTTTCCCTGAGGGGGCCATCATCCGGGTGCTGCCCCGTGCTGTTGGCGAGGTGGACGATGGCTTCTGGACCGGCGACTTCGATGGCCGCGTCGGCGTCTTCCCCTCCTTGGTGGTGGAGGAGCTCACTGGGGCCCGGGAGGCAGCCGGGCAGGTGGGTGGCAGGAGGGTCCTCGTGTCACCCTGGCACTTCTGTGACTGCTGAGGTGAAGACCCCCTTCCCACCATTCCCATCCTTCTTGGCTGTGTCTCCCAGGAGCTGCCATCACCATCCCCTCCACCCTTCTCCCCTCCTGGCCTCGCGCCCGGGGCCAGCCTGGTCCCCAGCCCTGCTCCTGAGACAGCGCTGGGAGGTGAGTGCCAGGGAAACTGGGAAGGGGCTGGAGGAGCCTGGAAAGCCAGGCTGAGCTGCTGGATCCTCCCAGGTTGCCGGCAGGATGGCACGGGCAGCGGGCAGAGTTCTCCAGACCTGGCAGCCACCCGCCTGCGTCCGGTAAGTCCCTTCACAGGAATGCTGTGATCCCAAAACCTGCCCCAGCCCTTCTGTAATGGAGCCACCCGTGTGTTTTGGGGGGTCTGAAGGGGGATGAGCAGCCTCAGCATGCTGGCACCACTTGTCTCCCTCTCCTCTCCCTCTCCTCAGCTCCGTGCGCCACCCCCACCGCCCGGCAGAGCACCTGAGCCTGACCCCGAGCTGCACTTCAGCTGACCCTGTGGGTGCCCTCAGCCCCCCGTCCCCCAGAAAGCTTTGCCTGAGCAAACACCACAGGCTGCTGTCCCAGCAGGAGGGGCTGGTGCTGCCCCATGCCCTGAGCTGGTCTCTCCAGGGGCTGCATCATGCCCAGTGCTGCTTTCAGAGTGGTCCTTGATCCCAACACAGCACCCATAGCCCCTTCTTTGGGGTGCCCATTGCCACAGTCAGGCCCCATCTCACCCCCCTCTTGCCTCTGCCCTTGCTGCCTGGCATTGCCAGTGCACTCCCAGCACAGCCCTGGCTCCTGGGGGCTCATCTCTGGACCCTGCCAGCCCCCACAGCACCTCCCCACAGGCAGGGGTGGGCGTGGGGGGGCCGTTCCCAATAAATCCCGCTGGCCCTGGCGAGGGGTTCAGCAGCTTTAATGGTTGTAGCTCGTCTATGTACAGGGCGTTACACACCAAAGCTGGCGCGGCCCCGGGGCTGCCCGCTGGCCCATCCTGCCCCCAGGGCCCTGCCGATGCAGGATTTGTGCCTGTGCCCGCTCTGCGTGGCAGGGGTGCCCGCGGGGGCTGTGCTCTGTGGTGA
>VWZP01006620.1:78902-89145 GCA_013396995.1 Dicaeum eximium
GGGGGGCGCTCCCCACCGCCCCGGGGGGGGCTCAAGCCGCTGCCTCCATCCCTGCCCCTCACCGCGGCCCCCTCTGATCCTTCCCCCGGAGCTGGGGGCCGCGGGGGCAGCGGGTTCTGGGTGCCATCCTGCCCCTGCCAGGCCCGAGGGTCCCTCGGGGGTCTCCGGGGAGGTGCGGTGGGTGGGACTCGGGTACCTATTGCCAATGGGATGAAGCCTGGCGCCGAGCGCGGTTGTCGGTGTCGCCGGCGCATCGCTCCGGCCATGCCAAGCGCGTAGCTGCCCACCCAGGGCCGGGGACGGCTGCCCCGCGGCTGCCCCACGGCAGAGCCCCCAGCCCCGACGGCTCCGGGGGCTGCGCGCCTCCCGTCCACGCTCCAGCCGGGAGCGGAGAGGAGCTGTGGGGGGAGAGGCACGATAGGGCTCGTCCCCACAGCCACGGCACCTCCCCACCACCCGCAAATGCGACTTTCCGGAGTCGCTGCCTGTGGCTGGGCACTTCCTGACCCTTGGAAAAAGGGTTTGCCCTCTCTCCATCTCCAGCACCAAGCTGAGACCCACCAGGGCAGGGATGCTGGCAGTGCCCCCCCACCCCCCAGACATTGTCCCAGGGGCAGGGGACAAGCACTCACGTCACACACGGTCCTGCTCCGCGGCGCTGGGCTCCTGTGGGGTGGAGGAGGGATGTCAGCGCTGCCATGGGAGCGGGGTGCCGGGCTGGGGGTCCCCCTTGGCCACAGCAGTGACCCGAGGGCCAGTGAGCAGAGCCCCACTGAGTCTCCAGGAGCGCCTACAGCCCAGGCCGGCACCATCTCTCCCCTTCCCCATCACCTGCAGGATGTGATGAGCAGCAGCCACCAACCCTCCTCCTGCTCTGACTGCGACTGAGGGGATGGGAGAGGGTTCAGGTGCCACCAGGGCTTGGTGACAAACATCTCAGGGAGTTCCTGTCACCGTTCTCCTCGGACCCCATGTCCTGGAGCACCCCAGCACCACATGCAGCATCCAGGGCAAGAGCCTGGCACTGCAGAGGGGACAGACATCACCATGTGCCTGGGCTTGCCTTGCACGTAACTGCTTCCCCAGGGATCAGAGGGATTCCCAAGGTTCAGTGGGCCACAGGAAGACCTGTCACCACTTCCCCAGGTGTCTGGGGAAGGGCTGCAGCCCATCAGCTCTGTCCTGGCACACACTGCCATTCTCCATGAAACAGCTTAAACCTTCCAGCCTGGTCACCAGAAAGCAAAGAGGGAAACAATGGGATCTTGCTTTGTCCTTGTCCAGCGTCCAGCCAGGCACCTTTCCCAGGCCTCTCCCGTGCTGAGCCAGTCCTGCCCCATCCCACCTCCTGCCAAGGGCTGCTGGCATGTGCATGGGCCATGCCCAGCCCGTGGAGCTCCTGCAGAACCAGCCCCAGGGGATCTCCACGGCTTTGAAGCATGCCAGGAATTTTACCCAGGCATTTAGCTTCCTTTTTCTTCCAAGGGCTTTGCCACGCATGCCCCGGTGCTGGTTTTGTGAGGCAAGTCAAAGCCAGCTCCTGGAGCTGCTGACATTTCACAGGGGGTGTTTCCCAGCCCCCTTCCGTGAATATCACCTTTTCCCAGCTGCAGAGCCATGAATGAGTGCATGAACCTGTGAGTGAAATTCTGGGTGTGAACCACCAGCAGCCTCATTTGCTCACTGGTAACAGCACAGAGGCAATTCCAGGGAGAAAATCTCCTGTAGCTTTCTAACCCATCCAGCAAGGTGGTTGGGTGGGATATTGGGAGGTACCAGGTTACTGGGAGCTCCAGGCAGGTTGGGCTTTCCTTCTCTCTGAGCACAGCTCCTCAGGAGCAGGGAAAAACAGCCAAGAAATGACCACTTGGCTTCACCATTTCCTGGCCTTCCAGGCAAGAAAAGCTCCTGGAGAAATCTGCCCCTGCCTGTTCCTTACTGGCCACATTGGACCCCATTGAGGCTACGGCTTTGGGGACACCACGTGCAGCAGTGGAGCTCTCTGAGGTCAAAATCCCAATGGATGTCCTCAAAGAGCTCAACCACAAAGAAAAGGAGTCCCTCGCTAAGGGAAACCGGCAGCAGCTCTGCAGCACCTCCCACTGCCCCTGAAGCAGGGTGGGACTGTCACAGTCGCTCCACTGCCTCAGACATCGGAAAATGGGTGGGAAAAAGCAATCCCCCTCCAGCCCAGAGGACCACATGGGGACCAGGAAGAGGAGGAACATACCTGCTGCTTCCTGTCCTCCCCTCCGGGCTGTTTCCTGCTGCTGTCGTCTGCCCCCAGCTCATCGGCCTGTTCCTGCAGACTCAGGCTCCCGTGGATATCCGACACTTCATCTGCCGACGCCAGTCCCATCTCCTCCAGGCACATGCCGGCTCCTTCCCTCGCCAGCTCTCCTGGGATGTTGGGACTCGACGCTCCCAGCGCCGGCAGGCTCAGGAGCCTGCGCTGGCGGCTCGAGCTCCCGGGAGCGGAGCCAGCATCCTGCAGGGACCCCACCGGGCCGGACCCCACTGGGCCGGACCCCGCATCCTGCACGGACCCCACCGGGCCGGACCCCGCGCCCGCCCGCCGGCTGTCACGGCTGCCGGAGCTGGCTGGTGTGTTCGCGGCTGGGCTGGCGGACAAGCTTTGCTCGGCGCTTTTGCCACTCTGGGTGCCCGTCTGGATGGCTCCGTTGTGCAGGCCACCCGTGGGGACAGTCCCGTTGAGAGCCCGTTCCCACGGGAGCCTCTCGCTGCTGTGCTCCAGCTCCTCCGTGCTGGGCTGCCGGCTGCCGGCGGGCAGGGCTCCGTCCTGCTGCTCCTGCACCGGCGGCTTCTTCCCGATGTGCGTGACACGGAACCTGCAATGCGGGCGGGATAGAGCAGCCTTTTCCCTGCTGTCCCACTGCTGGATTCCCACATTGCCTGTCTCAGCCCCAGATCTCCTCTCTTGGCTGTGATCTCCAACCTTTCTGACCCGTTCACACCTACGTAAGCCATGCCCCAAACTGATTTTTTCCCTTCATTTTGAGCAAAACAAACAGAAAAAGAAGGATGGAAGGTCCAATCCAGATCTTGGCTGGGGCAGAGCTTGTCCTCCCAGCAGCAAGATGGATCACAGCTCTTGGAAATGCCCTGAGACAACCTGGATGCCAGCGTGCCCTAAGTGAGGTCAGGGACAGGGTTTTGGCAGTGATTTGGGTACAGGGATCAAAGGCTGGAGGAGTTGTTTAGCTAAAATCTGCCAGAGTACATTTTGCACCATCCCCTGGAGCTGAGTGGTTCACCAAGGTTCCACGATGAGCAGGCAACAGCTCAGAGCTCCTGGGTGGGCAGGAGAAAAGCAGCAGAAATGGGTCTGACACCCGCAGAGGGCGGGTGAATAATCAGATCTGATGCAACATCGCACCTGGGATGAAGACAGGAGTTAGGGATCTTAGACTCATGAAATGGCTTGAGTTGGAAGGAAGTCCTACAAGATCATCCAGTCTCATCCCCTGCCATGGGCAGGGACAATTTCCCTTCAACCTGGTTGCTCCAAGCCCTGTCCAACCTGGCCTTGGACACTCCCAGGGATCCAGGGGCAGCCACAGCTGCTCTGGGCACCCTGTGCCAGGGCCTCCCCACCAATTTCTTCCCAATATCCCTTCTAACCCTGCCTGCTGGCAGCAGGGAGCCATTCCCCCTTGTCCTGTCACTCTGTGCCCTTGTCCCAAGTCCCTGTCCAGCTCTCTTGGAACCCCTCTAAGCATTGGAAAGGGCTCTAAAATCTCCTTGGAGCTTTCTCCTCTCCCAATTCCCTCAGCCTGGGAGAGGTAAGGTGTCAGCACAGCCTGAAAGTCTGAATTGTGGTTGTGCTGATTGTGACACACCGTGACTCCTCCTCACCAGCCCTGCCAGCTGCTGCTGGACCAGCAGACAGAAAATCTCCACGGTGAGCTGGAGTCCAGCAGAGCACCCCAGTCCCACCCCTGGGACTCGTGCAGCCCATGGCTCACCCACACCCACTCTCACTGTGCTCGGATCCCACATGGAAAAGCCAATGGACCTGCTCTGCTGAGAGTCAGCTGCAAGTCAGTGTCAGGGCAAAGCACAATTCCAGAGAGTTCAAGGACTGCTGGTGTGGAAAGAAGAGCAAGACACAAGGTCAAGCACATGGCAGCACTGCTGTTCTAAAGGAAAAAGCAGAGGGGTCCAAAAGATAAGAACAGATGCCAGCAGAGTTGGCAGAGATGAAGGACACCACTTCCAGGCTGGAGCCCAGCCTGTGGACAGCACCAGCCCCTCAGCAGGGCCTCAGAAAGCTACTCAGGATTGGGAGGGTCGAGAAGAGAAATGCTCCAGCTCCAGAGAAGGCTCCCACAGGACTGCCCAGGTCAGGCTAAGCAGCAGCACATGTGACCTTTCAGGTCTATCCAGGTATTTGGAGATAAGACACCAGCACGGCGATGGGGGGAGACCAAAGAATGTTCTGGTCCTGAAGAGGGACAGGAAGGAGACACAAGTGACAGGATCACTTCTTGGTAATGCTATTGAGCAATGTCAGCCTGGAAGAGTCAGGAGTGGATTCAGAGAGCAGGAAGGGTTTGGGCTGGAGAGGGCACAAGAGGCAACGGAGCCAACCTCTGCTGGAGAGGGAAAGCAGAGGAGCCCTGGCTGGCTGCCCCAGCATCATCCCTGGGGCCCTGGATTCAGTGGGATGTGACAGACTGGCTGATGGGGCTGAGGACAGAGGGTCAGACACATGTTTTATAGACAAGTTCTGCCTCTGACTACAACTGGTTGAGGGAAAGCGCTGGGCCAAGTGGTGAATCATCCTGTACCATACATAACCCTGATTGCCACACAAGTTTACAACAATTTAGGTGCAAAAAGCCCTCAGGAGGTCTCCAGTCCAGACCCCTGCTCATATCTGGGCCCATTCCCACCCTCAAGGACTTTGCCCAGAGCTCTGTCCAGCCAGGTTTTGGAAATCTTCAGGGATGGACATTCTTCCACTCCTCAGGGCCCTGTCGAGGGCTGCACCATTCTCATGGCAGAACAGTTTTTCCTTGCATCTTTTCTGGATTTCTCTTGTTGTAACTCATGGCCATTGCCTCTTGCCCTTCCCAGTGCATCTCTGGGGACAGTCTTGTTCCATCTTCATTTAAACTCCACCCACCCTTTGGGAAGTGTTACAGGACAATTAGATTATCCCTTTCTAATTCTCCAGGCCAAAAAAGCCTCCTCAGATGCTCCAGCCCTGGATGATCTTGGTAGACCTCCACAGCTCCCATCCTTTCCACTCCTCAGGGCTGAGCCTGTGCCTACCAGGACCAGGGCTCATTCCATGGAGGAGGAGGCTGGACCCTCAACCACTGTGTCCAAGGCAGAAACAATACTAAAAATAAAGGAGCACAAGATCTGAGGGTAAGTCTTTAACTCTAGAAGTGGGTTAAAGAGGCCCTTTTCTGTAGGGTCAGTGCTGAGACAAAGTACTTCAAGATATTTGTCATAAATGAGACACAGGAAGGGCAATCCTGGAAAAATAATCCAGGATCTGGAAGGAAAAAGGGACCATCTTGGAAATATCAAGCAGAATTTGGATGTGGGATCGTACCTCATGGGCACATAGGTCCCTTCGCACCTGGATCTTGCACCAAAGAGATTCAGCACTGAAAATAAAGCCTTGGAGAAATGGGATGACTGCCCTGTGGAGAAGGCTGGTGTGGCATGGGATATTAACAGGGTTAAAGAGAAAAAGCAGGAATTGAGGGAAGGTGCCTTTGGGAAAGGAGACCATCTTCTCCAGCACTCCGAGTGCTGAGAGGAGAGTGGGAAGAGCACGGACAAAGGACACGGAGTGGATGGAGCTGGGCAGCAGCCAGGGAATGAATTAGTGGTGAGTACACAACTGTGCAGAGCCCTGGCTTGCCGGGCACCACCTCCAAGGACAGCAATGGGCACGGAGGGAGCCAGGAGCTGGCAGTGTCCACGAGATGTGATCTGACTGAAATTCGGCCTGCGGAGGTCCAGCAGGTCTCCCTGCTTCTCCAGCTGCCCAGAAAGCCCCAGTTCCCCTCCCTGCTGAGGCTCCTGCCTGTGGTGGTGGAAAAATCCACATGATAGATACAGGGAATGGCTTCCCACTGCCAGAGAGAAGGGATGGATGGGATATTGGGAATTAGGAATTGTTCCCTGGGAGGGTGGGCAGGCCCTGGCACAGGGTGCCCAGAGAAGTGTGTCTGTCCCTGGATCCCTGGCAGTGTCCAAGGCCAGGCTGGATGGGGCTTGGAGCAGCCTGGGACAGTGGAAAGTGTCCCTGCCATGGCAAGGGGTGGAATGAGGTGAACTTTGAGGTCCCTTCCAACCCAAACCATTCCACGATTCCATGCCCACTCTGGCTCAGCATTCCCAGGAAGGACTGTCTCTCTGGACCACAAGATGAAGTTTTGCCAAGGCTCAGGCCCTGAATGAAGACCCTGTGCACAATCTGAGCATGGCAGAGCTTTGTGTCTCACCACGGTGGCCATCCAGGGACCAGCAGGTACTTGTCACCCTGCCCCAGTCACCACAGCCAGAGGGAGCCAAGCCCAGGAAGACTTTCCTAACCCTTTCTGCTGGGAATGGGGCAGCCTGGGCAAGCCTACGGACTGTTCCACAGGTTAGTGACTACACAGAGACCACAGGAAGCTCAGGAAGTCCCTTGAGGTGAAACCAGGTGGGGACTGGGAAGCATTTGTGGGAAGCATCAGGAACACTCCCCTATTCTTACATTGCTGCCGTGTCATCTAATTACAGACATCCTTGGAGGCAGCGACCTGGAGCAGCACAGCCACTCTTTCATTCTGAGTATGTGGTGGCTTGCACCTTGGACATGCTGTCCCCTCTGTCCCCCCCAGTGAAGTCCCTAAAGCCCCCAGATGGGCAGCAAGGGCCCTGCTAGCAGCGAGCTGGGGCAGCGGGCTCTGAAAGGACACGGAGCTGGGGCTGTGCCCAGCACTGACTCAGCAGGAAAACCCAGCTTGAGTCACCTTCCTAGGGAAGGAGGGAAGCCACCGGTGCATCACAGCCTGCCACATACCACAGGCATTTCCAGGTGCAGGAGCCACCTGGGTCCTCAGGAGCGCCAGCTGCAGAGCTGCTGCTGGGGCATCTCAGTGCAGAACAGCAGGAGGGAACCTTGGGACGTGGGGGAGGAACAGGAGGACTGAGGGCAGGCCGTGGTGCTCATTCCAGCAGGGAAATGTCTGGCAAAGCTCGTTTGGGTACCTGCCCACTGAGAAGACGGTGGTCTCTCCGGGGTGCATCCTGCTCTTGCCCTCCTTGGAGCGCCCCTGGCGCTGCAGCGGGTGCCTCTTCCTCCTGCTGCAGTGGATGCAGGGGGCCTGCGTGGAGCCCAGGTGCACCGTGTGGTGATGGGGCGGGCCCCCGTCCTGGCTGCTACTGTGGGGACAAAGGCTGCAACAGAAGATGACAGGTTGTGTCACCTCGGGGGATGTCCCAACCCTGGTGCAGCCCCACTGCAGCAAGCCCGGGGAGTGCCACATCTGTGGGGGACAGGAATGAGGAAGAGCTGTTCCACTCGACAGTGGGGTGAAGCACTCCTCAAAACCCCCAGGAGAGAAGGACTCCCTGTTGGGAAGGTGTTTCATAGCAGCTGGAAAGGGGCTGCTTGTTCCTCACTCTGCGGGAGCCACAAGCTGCTGTGAGCTTCCCTCACCTGGGCACTGGCACTGGCACTGGCACTGGCATGTCCCCTTCATTTTCCCCCAACATCTCCTTGAGGGCCTCCACATTTGCTGAAGAGAGAGGGAAAAACAGGAATGTGTCAGCCAAAGTGATCAGCACGGCTCTGGGCCAGCCCATGGAAGTGCTCACCTTGGTTTTGGATGATGCACCTCACGATCTTCTCCACGGTGTCGTCGTTCTTCTCGTCCTCATCTGAAAAGAGACAACGTGGCACTGAGGGCTGGGATTCCAGCTCTCCGCTCACTCATCCCTTCCCAGGAGCAGCTGCATCAGCAGAGTAGTTGGAGAAGCCTCATGTCCCCTGTCACACTGGGCAGCCACTGGGGAACACCAGATCCCTCATCCTGGAAAAGAAACAGCTAAGCCAGCAGCTACGTGTGCAGGGAGAGGGGGTTGTGTTGCTCCTTCAGAACAGGGGAGCATCTGGAGAAATGAGTGGGAAGCAGGTTCCAAAAAGTCAAAAGAGGAGGGTCCTTGTCCAGCCCTGGAGCCCCTGGCTGCAGGATGCTGCAAGTGCTCAAGGCTTCAAGGGTAGACAAGACACATCCACAGAAAGTAAACCCACAGGGACCCACTAAACACAGAAATGGGGAACACACAGTGATAGAGAGAGCCCCAGAGCTGCACACAATTAAAAGCTTAAAAGCCTGTCCTGAGGAATCTTGGCTGGTGCCTGCTCTGCTGCGGAGTTCACCCACAGCGTTCAACTCAACCTGCTTCCAGCCACTGTTGGAGGCAGGAGGCCTGGATGGATGGACCTCCAGCCTGGTCAGCAGTGTGAGATGTTCCTGTAAGCAGCTTGGAGCTGTGGTCTGGCAGGCAGCTGCCTCAAAGGCTCAAGGGCTGCTAGCATGATTTTGGAAGCCCATGGAGATGTTTCCCTGGGCTGTGGTGCCTCCAGAGGGCAAAGCCCATCCTGGAAGGTTCAGACACTCCATGTCATGTACAACCAAGACATGAAAGCCAGAGGAGCACATCCATGGACCCTGGAAGCTCTGGCTGCACCCGTGGATGAGGTGGAGGAGCGCTGTTTCCCTCCTGAACTCAGGCGGTGGAACAGGAGGTGCTGATCCTCCCCAGCGCTGCTGATGGCACACGGGAGCTGGAGGAGTTCTGTAGCGCCATGTGGCTGTTCCCAGCCTGGGAAGCAGCCGGAGGAATGTGTGTTCCCCACTTCAGCAGAGACTCAGGAAACCACGGAATGACAGAGCTCGCTTGGGCCGGGCACCCACGCTCGGTGCGGCAGTGACTTCCCAATCCAACCACCCCAGAGCGACTTGAAGTGGCCTGAAGCGATGGAAAAAATTCCCTACAGGTCCCTTCCCCTTCTAGCAACACCCCTACTTCTGTGGTCTGCATGAGCACAGCAGGGACTGGAAGAAGACAGGACCTACAACAAACACCAGCTGGCTCCTGCCAGACATCCTAAAGCCAGAGGGGCAGAGGCACAGCTTGTGCTCCAGCTGGGAGAGACTTTCCTTGAGGAAACAGGGAGATGCTGGGGATTCAGCAAGTCCTGGATGTTCATCAGAATTACCTTTTGGTGATAATGGTCCTTTGGGAAGGGCCAGGCACTGGTTCCCACCTCCCTGTCACCTCTAGCCATTGTCAGCTCGTGGATCAGAGGGATCCCTGGCCCTCACACTCCAGATCCCCAAGGAACACCGCGCTGCTCTCATCGCCCCAGCCCTTTTCCCAACACAGCCACACGTGACAGGTAACCCTCCCAGCCCCATCCCACGGCCCAGAAGGGTGTATGAGGAGCACCAGCCCACACCAGGCAAAAGGCTGAGCCCCACTGAGCCCTCACTGCCCCAGCACTCACCATCCTGGAGCTCTGCCACCTCTTCTTTGTCATCTGGGTCAAGCTCGTCCCGGAAAGTCCGGCACCGGTAACCCTTCTTCTTCAGGACATGGCAGATCAGGAACCCCACCAGCCCCATGATGAAGAAGACAAGGACAAGGAGGAAGACCACCGTAATGCCCTGCTGGGGATCTGCCTCCTCATCGCTGTGGTGGTTATAGTCTGACATGCGGATCTAGGAGAAGGGGGAAGGCAGGTCAGAGCCGCGGCGCTCACCCCCACCCTGAGCCCGTCCTCCCGCGAGGCAAGGGGCAGCTCCAGCCGGGGGTGGCTGCCCGGGGCTCAGCCCTCGCCCCGCAAGGTCCGGCGCGGTGCGGGGCCGCACGGAGGACAGGACCGGCCGGAGGTGGCTCCTGGCGGTCTCCCAAGGACACTGCTGCCCGCACGGCCCCGCCAAGAGGCATCCCAAGGGCAGCGGTGGCGGCGGCGTCCCCGCAGGCCCTCCGGCCCCGGGCTGCGGCGCTGCCCCGTCCCTTGCAGGCGGCTTCCCAAGGGCACCGGTGCCCCGGCCTGCCCGGGGCTCTGCGGCGGGCGGCATCCCCCGGCTCGCCCTTGCCGGAGCATGGCTGAGCATCCTCCCGCGCCGCGCCGCTCCTCCGCAGCCCTCGGTACTCACGGCCGAGGCCCTCCACCGGCAGCGGCAGCGGCACCGGCACCGGC
>VWZP01006620.1:89222-153065 GCA_013396995.1 Dicaeum eximium
GCATCGTTCTCCCGCAGAAGCGAGCCGGCTGCCTCCGCCCCTGCTCCCCTGGGCTCCCGGCTCCCTTCCCAAGGGCTCAGCGCCCGCATTCCCACTCGCCGGCTCCGCTTCCCGGCACGGAGAAGGTTCCCCCCCTGCCTGTGCCCCGGCCCCGCTGCGGCGGTACCTGGGCCTGCGGTCCTCCGCAGCGCTCTCCTCTTCACCTTCACCTTCACCTTCACCTGCCTCCTAGCAACCCCGCATCCCCGCGGCTGGGGACCGCGGCGAGCATCCTCCGGCCCCCGGGCCCGGCTCCCCGCCTGCCTTCCCCGGGAAGCAGCCAGCCGCTTCTGCCTGCCGCTCTCTGCCGCTCTCTGCCACAAGAGCACCCGCCTGTCCCGATCCCAGGAAAAAAATCTCGCCGGAGCTGTTTCGGCGGAGGAAGGTGCGGAGAGGAGCTCGGGGAGATGCCGGAGGCTGCAGCAGGACACGCAGGAGCGCTGCTCAGGGAAGCTGCCAGCCTGCCGCCCGCCCCGGGGTGAATAACCTCATCCGCACGCGTGCCAGCCCGAGCTCCTCTGGCACCCTCCTTGCCTTGAATTTTAGAGCACTGAGCCCTGGTGATGGGAGGGAGAAGGGTGGAAGTGGGGCTCAGTGAGAGCAGGACTGATCACTCAGCAGCGTGTGGGGTGGGGAGAGGGGTGCAGACACCCACACGGGGATCCCAGCACCGAGGAGATTGTGGAGAAAGAGCCCCGGGAGACTCCTGCGTCTCCCTCCTTCCTAAAAAAGGAGTCGCTAAGCCATTTGAAATCTCAAACTGTGGTGGTCCCACGACCTCCTTCTCCATCTCCACCACATTATCCTCACTCTGGGAGGCTTCACCCACCACTCCTTTGCTACTGGAAATTAGACCTGCTCCTCTCCATCCTTCAGCCACCTGCAAGTTCTCCACCCAAACCCTGAGGAACACAACCTTGAAATCCGTCCCAGCCCATCTCCACTGAACCAAGCACCAATCCTTGCACACATTCCTCCCTGGGAATTATCCCACCACAGTCTGCCTTGCTGTGACTCAGCCTGTGACTCCTCCAGGCTCTCAGCCGTGCTTTGCTGAGGGCTCCTGTCTCTCTGCACAGGTGACCAAGTCAGCTCTCAGGAGGTTCCTCCACCAGCGTGACTTCAGGAGGTCACCTCATCGTAGGTGACACCCATCTGTCCTGACAGGGAGACAGGCTCTAAGAGGGACCATCCGTGGCAAGAACAAGACTTTTCCTCCTGCCATGGACCACTGGGCCACAGGAGAGGAGAGGTCTCCAAACCCTGGACCTGCTGCTACATCATGCAAGGCTCTGCTGAGGAGGACCTCACAAAGTAAACCTCAAAGGCAGTTTGCTCCTTGCCCTTGTTTCCGTGCAGAGGGGGAACCGGCAGCTCTGGGTTTCTGCAGGGCCCTGGGGGAACGCAGTCATGGTGAGCCTATTCCCATTCTCCTCGTGCCCACGCACGCTGTCCTGCACAATAAATCGCTCTTTCTCCTCCTGGGCGTTCCCGCCCACCCAGCGCATTGCCGGGACCTTCCAGCTCCCCACCCACTTCCAGCATCCCACCCCCTCTCCCGACTCCCGCCGTGCCAGGCTGATCAGGACTCCTCACTCGAGGAGAGATTCCCATTTTCCCGCAGCCTCTGGTGTCAAGGCATTTCTTCCAGCTGGGGCACGCAGGGTGGGACAGCAGCCTGGCCCTGCCTGAGGACAAGTCCTGGCCTTTGTGGGGTGAGCCAGGGTGAGGAGGGGGCTCCGTTGCTGTCAAGCTGCTCCCTCCTGGCTCTGCAGCTGGATTATCCCAGCTGATTGTGTTTGTCTTCCTAATTCTCCCAACCAGGGATCGCCTGCTCCCAGTCTGCATCCTGCTTCCACCACCTCAGCTTCAGTGTCCCTCCAGGGGCTCAGTCCTTGTCCCACTGCAGGACCCTGTTAGCATTTTAATGGTCCCACACAGCACCTCGCAGGTGACCCAGAAAAAACACCCTGGCTCGTCTCTGCCCTAAAAGCAGCCGGCATTTGAGGTGTGAGTCCACAGCACAGAGCTGTCCCTTCCGAGCAGGCTGGCCGTGTGGGGACAGAACCCACATGGGGTAAAGCCCCACACCAAGCCAGGGAGGTGCAGCCGTGGCCGTGAGCTGCACGCTCGTGGCACATCCACAGTGTGGGCTCTGCATCCTCTGTCCCTCCTGAGCCCATCCCACGCCTGTCCTGTCCTGTGTGACCCCAGCAGCCAAGGCAGCGGGATCTGAGGCACAGGACAATCTGGCTGGAGCTCTGGGATAGGCAGCTGCCTTCTTTCTGCCTGCCCACCTCATCCAGCACCACCATCCCCTGCCCCTCCTTCCCAGGCCACCCCCTCGGGGCTTCCCTGGATCCTGCAGGCCCCTGGGGGCTCCAGTCCCTCTCCAGGCATTGCCTGGAAACACTGACATCTTAAGCTTCCACGTCAAAAAGTGGCTTGGGAGGGAGGGGACAGAGTGACCGAGGAGAGGCTGGTGGGACAGTGCTGTCACCTGTCACCTTGTCCCTCAGCTGGCTCTGGTCCCAGCAAAATTCCACATTACCTCTTGTCCGCTCTTTTCCCACACCTCTTCCGCAGCCATTGGAGCAAATGTCGCCCCACAAGCAATGTGAACACGTCCTTTTGTGGGATCAGCCACCCTGGCCCCGCTGCTTGCCCACGTGGCAGCCCAGATCCAGGCTCCTCTTGGGATCTTCGCTTCGATGCTCAGCCCAGAAATTGCCATCGCATCTGCAAAGCTGCTCCAGCCCATCGTATCAAACGTGTCCCTGCATCCTCAGCCCTACTTCAGCTTTTCCAACATGCCCAGCAGCTAATGACCCTTAAACCACAGCCTGGTTTTGCTCTCTGAGCACAAAGAGCATCTAAAAATATCCCACTCCGACACTTCCCTTGCTCTGCTCCAACACCCGTGAAGATGCCCAGAGCAGCAGCCTCCTTCCAGAAAGACAGCTCAGCCAAAAAAGTGATCCCAGCTGGAAGCAGGGATGTGTTTGTGCTCTCCTTGCCCCAGCCGGGTCCTGGCACGTGCTGCCCGGGCGGCTCCATGTCCCCGGTGGGCGTTATCTGGTGGCAGCAGCTGCTGGGGCAGGGACAGGACGATCGTCAGGGGGAGCCCCCACGGCGGGACGTCAGCGCTCCGGGAGCTCCGGGACAGCCGTGCTCCTCAGCACGTCCAAATCCCAGCTACTGCCCACAGTGGGTGCTGGCTTCGGTGCCAGGTGCCCTCTCTGAGTGGCCACAGCTGTGCCCTGCGGGGTCACGGCGGGAGGGTCCTGGCTCTCCTCTCCAAGTGTCCCTGCCCCTGGCAGGGGAGTGGAATGAAATGATTTTTAAGTCCCTCCCAATCCTATTCCCTAAAGCATCCTATGATCCTTGCTCCATGAGCTCCAATGGAGCTGGGATCCCAAAAGGAAACCCAGCAAGGAGAGGTGTGGAGGGGGCAGTGTCCCCTCAGGGGGGACAGGGACAGCAGAAATGTCATTTGATAACCCCACGATTTAATCACACCTTGACACGTTGTTTCTTCCACCTGCAGCCAGCACAGCACCCACAATTCCCGGCCATCCCACCATGCCCCATCCCATCCAGCAGCTCCTCTTGCTGCTTCCAAGGGGTTTCCATCCCCTGAATCCCAGCCTGGCGTCCATTGAGACGCCAGGGAACATCCCACAGGATGGTCCCCATGCTCAGGCAGCTCTTGGGGGTCCTGTCCCTCTCTGAGACCCCGCTGGGTTGAGCAGCCTGTCTCCAGCACAGCTTTCTTCATCCCAAACTCCTGCCTGCAGGAAGCCATCGAGCAGGAGACTGGCAGGACCAAGCATTGATTTTGGCTTGGTTTTCCAGGCCTTTGTTCAAGGCTTGCTGCTCTGCCCATCCCTCCTTCTCTGCAGCCCACAGGGAGCAGGTTTTGCTGCCATTGCCAGCCATGCTCACAGCATCTCTTGTCAGCTCCAGGGTTCCCCCATTCCGCTGCCTCCTCATACCCAGACATTTCCCACCCAGCTTTTGCCCTCCTCCTGCCTGGCCGTGCCTCCAGAGGGCTCTTCCCAAAGGTCTGGAGGACCTGCACCCTTCCAGGGTGGGACCTGACAGGTGACAGCTGGTGGTGGGAGGTGTCTGTCCCTGAGGGATTGGAGTTGGACTTCCAGAAGGGAATGAGCCCCATCAGGGTGTGTGTGTCCCATGGAAACCTCACTGCCCCTGTGCCCTGCGGGTGGGGCTGGGCAGGGGGAGGCTGGCAGGGACTGGGAGACAAGTGGGAGTGACTGGGGGCCAGGTGTGGGCCAGAGAAGAGAATCCAGTGGCCAACTGGGCTCACTGGGAGCAGCTGGGAGTGACTGGGAGTAGGAGGGGAGGAGCGAGGCTTCACTGGTGGCGGCTGAGGGAGCAGATGTAGAACTATGTGAGAGACTCCAGCAGGCATCTGGAAGTAACTGGGAATGACTGGGAGGCAGCTCCAGGCCTAGAGAAGAGAATGCAGTGGGCAACTGGGACCTGCTGGGTGTGACTGGGGCGGCTGGGGGTGACTGGGGAGACGACACAGGGATATGGGGGAGAGTCCAGCCGGCAGCTGGGAGTGAGCGAGTGCGGGGCAGGCAGGTGAGACTGTGGCACAACCCGGTGTGCCTGCGGGCAGCCGGGTGCTGGGGCCGCTGTGTGGGCACCGGGGAGCAGCGGGGCGGGCCTGGGGGCAGCTGGGGCCGCTGTGTGGGCACCGGGGAGCAGCAGGGCGGGCCTGGGGGCAGCTGGGGCCGCTGTGTGGGCACCAGGGAGCAGCGGGGCGGGCCTGGGGGCAGCCGGGACGAGCGCGGAGGAACCGGGGGGCGCCGGGGGACACCGGGACCGCCTCAGCGATGGCCACGCCCCATCTGAAGCCACGCCCCCTTCACGACCGCGCCCTTCGCCGCGGCCGCGCCCCAGCCCCGGGGGTGTCGCGGCGCGATGACGTGAGCGGGAGCGCGGCGCGCGGCGCGGCCTGTCCGCCATGGCGAAGACCGTGGCCTATTTCTACGACCCGGACGTGGGGAACTTCCACTACGGTGCGAGCGCGGCCGGGCCGGCACCGCGGCGGGNCGGCCGTTGTGCCCGCCCGCCCCGTTAATCCCGCGCGGTTCCGTTCCAGGCGCGGGGCACCCCATGAAGCCGCATCGCCTGGCGCTCACGCACAGCCTCGTGCTGCACTACGGCCTCTACAAGAAGATGATCGTAAGCACGGGGGGCCGGCAGGGCGGGGGGCGCGGCAGGGCTCAGCGAGGGGGGCGGGTCCCACCCTGAGGGACCCACGGGTGGTGGCGGTGCTCGGTGAGGGCTGTAGAGCTCGGTCCGGGGCTGCTGGGGCGGCTGGAGGGGATTCCAAGGAACTGGTGAGGTCAGGCTGCTGTAGGGATGCGATTTGTCTAATAAATTGTAGGTATTCAGGCATGAGAAGTTTCCTTAATTAATACAATTCCCAAATAAAACCACATCCAGTGCAGTGGCTGTGTGGAAATGCAGCACTTGGAGGGACCGTGGGAAGTCTCTGCAAAGTTTCTCTTCCAGATTTTTGTTGTCACTGTGTGGAGTTCCACAAGTAACTTTCCAAGTGCTGGGGAACTTCCACACCTTTTCCTTGCAGGAGCAACCAAAAACCACGTTCCGACCTAACACTTGTAAATGGCAAATCCCTGCCTGGAGGAGGCAGTGGGCAGAGCTCTGTGTTTTCAGTCTTGAAATCCTTTCCTTGGGGATTGTATTTTCCACAAGGTGCCTGTGGGAAGCTGAAAACCTCAGAGACAGCTTCATCCCCAAACAGTCAGGGTCTGGCAGAGCAAATAAAACCAGGGATTTGGAGCAGCTGGGACTGTAGTGAGTCCTGAGAGTTTTGCATTGTGGTTGCGTTGTTTCTGCCTCCTTAAAATCCAAGGTTGTAATCCTGTGGGGCTGGGTTTGCCTCTTCCCACCTTTTCCAGCCCAGGGACGTGGGTGGGATTGCTGGGAAGGCTGGAGGGAGCCAGGTTTGTTCTGCCAGCAGCTGAGTGAAGATTTCAGTCTGGTTTTTCCCTCCCTTTCTCTTGGATTCCCACTCCCTATTTTGAGAGCCCCTGGCTGTCCAGTGAGAGGGATTTTCTGTCTCCTTGCCATCAGGTTTGGTCTGGTTTGGTTTCAGGAACCATCAGGATTCCTGGGGGATCCTGGGAACAGCTCCTGCCTTCCCCCTCAGCAGCTGCTGCAAGGAACTGCTTCATCCCTGTTTGAGTTGTCAGAGGCAGCAGCCTCTGAAAACACCAAATTCCACAAATCCACCTGGAAAACACCAGGAGAGGAGGGGATGGGCTTGGTTTGGTTTCTTGTGGCTCTGGAAATGACCAGGGTTCCTGCTCAGCACAGAAACAGGAATGTGGTGCAGTTGTCCTGGGGCATTTCCCTTTGGAGACCAGCTTGTGCATCTTCCTGTCATGTTGATGTTCTGCTTTGTCTATGCAGTGGTTTAAATAAGAGAACTTGGGAATCACAGAGAATGTCTCTTATCAATTGAATTTCCCCTCCCAGTTAATTTTTAACTTCCCCCCTGCTGAGGAATGTGCCCTAAGTGCCAAATGGCAAACCTGTGTTGGCACAAGATCCTGGATTTGAGTCCATTCCCCTCCATTTTCCTTTCCAAAGGAAACAAAACTTATGCAACTCTTCCATCTGTCAGGAGGGTTTCCTCAAATAATTTGGAACCTGTCAGTAAATCTTACAGAGACCAGAACCACCAAATGGGTGCCTGAGGAAGGAATGATCCCCCCAGTGAAGGAAAAGCTGTGCTCTGTTTGCTGCTCGAGCAGGGCAATGTGCCATGGAGTAGGAAGAGGTTTTATGGTCTAGCTGCAGTCAGGAGAGGCAGGAGCTGGATTTATGGAAGGGCAAAATGAAAGGAGAGCAGGTTTCCCGGAGCAGCTGGTGAATTTAAATGAACACAGATGCTAGTGTTTGCACATCTTTTATGTACCTCATTCAGACCACTGGTCAATTAGCTTGAGATTCCTTCCAGCCCACGGAAATGCCGTTTGGATGGGAAATAACTCCTGCTTTTGTCCCTGGAAGGTGTTCAAGCCCTACCAGGCGTCCCAGCACGACATGTGCCGCTTCCACTCCGAGGATTACATTGACTTCCTGCAGAGGGTGAGCCCCAACAACATGCAGGGCTTCACCAAGAGCCTCAACGCCTTCAACGTGGGCGACGACTGGTGAGTGCCCAGGGGCTGCTCTCCTGGAATGTCCCATTCCTCCTTGGCTCTGAGCAGCACGAGGAGCGTGTCCCTCCTGTGGATAAGGGTCTGGAGCCTCCTTGAGTCCTCTCCCTTCGCTGGAGATGTTGCAGTGCTCCTTTTGGGGTCTACATTTGAGCTTGTTGGGTTGTTCTGGAAGAGCTTCCAGTTCTTCTGGAATGTGCCAGCTGTCTTTGTTAAGGGTTTGAGTGCTGCATCCAACTCTGGGGATCAAAGAAAGTGGTGGAGCAAATCCAGAGGAGGCACCAGGATAATCAAGGGAAGGAGGAGCTCTGCTGAGAGGAAAGGCTGGCAGAGCTGGGATTGTTCACCTGGAGAAGGGAAAGGGTGACCTAATTGTGGCCTTCCAGTACCTGAAGGAGCTGACAAGAGAGCTGGAGAAGGACTTGGCACAAGGGATGGGGACAGGACACAGGGAATGGCTCCCACTGCCAGAGGGCAGAGATGGATGGGATATTGGGAAGGAATTGTTCCCTGGGAGGGTGGGCAGGCCCTGGCACAGGGTGCCCAGAGCAGCTGTGGCTGCCCCTGGATCCCTGGCAGTGTCCAAGGCCAGGCTGGACAGGGCTTGGAGCAGCCTGGGACAGTGGAAGGTGTCCCTGCCATGGCAGAGGTGGAACAGGGTGAACTTTAGGTTCCTTTCTAGCCCAAGATATTCTGGGATTGGGAGCTATCCCAGTCCCTCCCTCTCCTGAGGCAGTGTCTCATCATATCCCAGCCATGGGCAGGACAGACTCTGACATACTTTGGGAACAGTGAGGCCTTCTCGAGGCTGGTTTGGAAGCTTTGGGAATCGTTATGGAATTCCCTGTGTGTCCCACTGTGTTTGCAGCCAGCTTGCTCCCCTGCTGGGGCTCAGGGAGTTGCAGGCAGGGTCAGAGTGCTCCTGATCCCAGGTGAGCTCCTTCACAGAGAACTGAGCTTTATTCCTGCTCAGGTGTTACCCCAGCCAGTTTGATTCCTGGCTGTGCTCTGGAGAAAAGGGGAGGAATGGGGTGTTCTGGGTTTGAATGGGGTGTCTGAGTCTGAGTTTTTCCTTTTCAGCCCGGTGTTTCCAGGCCTCTTCGAATTTTGCTCTCGTTACACCGGGGCCTCCCTGCAGGGAGCAACACAGCTGAACAACAAGGTAAGGGGGCTGAGGTGCTGACCTTTTGGAACCCAGCTGGAGCTTTGGAGGGGGAGGAAAAGCCAGGAGGGTGTTGTGGAGCCCTGGGATGGGCAGGTGGACGTGGGAAGGAGGTCCAGGGTTATTGTCACCATATTATTGTCACTTCAAACTCACTTCTCTTTCCTCTCTTAGATCTGTGACATTGCCATAAACTGGGCAGGGGGCCTCCATCATGCCAAAAAGTTTGAGGTAATGAGGCAGATCTGTGGGTTCCTCTTGTCTTTGGGGCCTGGGCTCTGTGTTGATCTCATTCTAAAGCTGTTGGGGTTTCTCTCTCTTGCAGGCTTCGGGCTTCTGCTACGTCAATGACATCGTGATCGGCATCCTGGAGCTGCTCAAGTAAGGACAGGGGCAAGGGATGAGCTCTGCTGGCTGCCTTGTGCTTTCCCTCTGCTTTTTCTGTTTCCCTGCCTCATTTGCCTTTCTGGAATCCAGGAAGCCCAAAAACTTCATTTTTGTCCTGGCCTTATCTTTAAGACACAAGAAAGGGTTTGAGCAGTGGAACATCTGGCTCCAGTTTTGTTGCAGGGAGCTTGAGGGATACAGAAGAATTCTTCAGCCCCATTCCAGGGGCTCCTGAGTCTCAGCCTTTTTGCCACAGTGAGCCTTTTGTAGGTAAATGCAAGTTTTGGTTCACTGGAGATACGAAAATGACTCCAATCTTTCTGGAGTTGTTTGAGCACCTTAAGAGCAGGACTTGTGCTGCCCATGGATGATCCAAAGACACCTGCTCTTCATAGGAAAGAGTCAGGTTATTTTTCACTTTAGGAAATGAAAAATAAATTCAGAATGAGAGGAAAAGTTACAGAAATGCCTTTAGTTTCTTGAATTGATCTGAGATTTTTTAAAATTTTTTTTGTACTTCAAAGTGCCCTCCTTGTCACTGAACCTCAGACAAGTTGTCATGGAATTAAAAATTATTTGGAGTTGATCAAACAATAGTTACATGACTGCTGACAACTTTACTTGCTCTCCAAGTCAGATTTATGGGATGTACTGGGATTTCTTGTTCCCCCTTCGCTGCTCTGTTTGGAATCCCAGGATTTCCCTGGCTATCCCTGCACTCCCATTTCCTAATCCCACCAGAGGCCTCACATACAGCCCAGTTACCCCTCATGAGATATTATTTATGTCCCTATTCTGTTGTTGCCTGTTTCCAGGAACTATTTCTGCAGCAGGTGACTGCATTTTGAGTTTCCTTCTCTGTGCCTCTCTGGCTGCTTCTCCAGTAAATTTAGCCCAGCCTGGAATTTTTGGTGCTCACCAGCTGGGACACAGTGCTGCAGTTCCCACCTCCTCCATGCCAGCTTGCCTTTCATTTCCTGATGTGATTGAAATCACTGGAGCTCTTAAAGATTAACTATGAGCACATTGAAAACAAGAATCTGCAACTTTTGAACACCCAGCTGTTTAAACAAGTTATTTTCCAAGACATTTCTGGCCTCATCTAAAACCCTTTTTGTTCTAATATCCATTTCCAACCACCTCGGAAGAAAATGTTTTAAATATCAATTTCCAAGCACAACAAAAGAAGATGTTTGAGTGTGTACAAATGCCTGGAGTCCAAACTTTGTGTATTCCACAGGTATCACCCCCGTGTGCTGTACATCGACATCGATATCCATCACGGGGACGGGGTGCAGGAGGCTTTCTACCTGACAGATCGTGTCATGACTGTGTCATTTCACAAATATGGCAACTATTTCTTTCCTGGCACAGGTAGGTGTTCAATTTCTGTGGGATCCTGCTTCAGAATCCCTTGGAAGCTCTGCTGGAGTAGAAAAAAGAAAATCCCAAAATTTGAGCTGCAGGGGAAATGGTGGGAGAAAGTGATTAGACAGGAATAGAGCTGTAGTTGCTTGTAAGAAAGGGATCCTGATTAGGTGGAAAGACTCAGCCCAGCTCAGACCTGACCTCTGCACAGCTCTGAAGTCTCAGGGCTGTTGTGACTGTCCTGTTTTGCAGGTGACATGTATGAGGTTGGTGCAGAGAGTGGCCGTTACTATTGTCTCAACGTGCCCCTCCGAGATGGCATCGATGACCAAAGTAGGTGTTCCCTACCCTTCCCCCTTGGCCCCAGGGGTTTCCTGGTCCTTCTGCTCCAGAGCCATGACAAATCCACCTCTCTCCTAAGGTTATAAGCACCTCTTCCAGCCAGTCATTAACCAGGTGGTAGATTACTATCAGCCCACCTGCATAGTCCTGCAGGTAAGGAGTCAAACCTCTGTGCACACATCCATGCCTTCAGAGGCTTCAGGGAGCTGTATCTGTGCTACCTTCTGTCCCCTGGTGGAGAGCAATGCCAAAATTCCCTTGTTTTTCTGTTCCCCAGTGTGGTGCTGATTCTCTGGGTTGCGACCGGTTGGGATGTTTTAACCTCAGTATAAGAGGCCATGGGTAAGTACAGCAGGGCTGGGCACAGAAAAACCACCTGGAGGGCTCTGAGGAGTCTGTGCTGTGAGGCTGGAGCCTTGGCTTTGGCCTGACAGCAGTTTTGGTGTTTTATTTTTAACATTTGTGTGACTAGAGGGGGTCTGAGAATGAGGCTTTGCAGGAGTGTGGTGAAGGAGGAGGCCATGGAGATGCTCTGAGAGCTGGACCCAGGCTGGGAGCACTGAGGGTGTTCACCTGGAGAAGAGAAGGCTCCAGAGAGAGCTCAGAGCCCCTTCCAGTGCCTAAAGGGGCTTCAGGAGAGCTGGAGAGGGGCTGGGGACAAGGGATGGAGGGACTGGACAAGGGAAATGGCTTCCCACTGCCAGAGGGCAGGGATAGGTGGGATATTGGGAAGGAATTGTTCCCTTTGGGGGTGTCCAGAGAAGCTGTGATTGCCCCTGGATCCCTGGAAGTGTTCTAGTCCAGGCTGGATGGGGTTTGGAGCAGCCTGGGACAGTGGGAGGTGTCCCTGCCATGGCAGGGGGTGGAATGGGAAGAGCCTTAAGGTCCTTTCCAACCCAGCCCCTGTGCTGGAGATTGCTGGGTGGAAGCTCCAGGCGTATCACACCAGCCATGGTGCTGTTGGAGTTCAGGGGGCATTTCTGACACGTGAACCTGTGCTGCAGTTTCCAGCTCTGGCATTTTCCTGTTTGGGGTTTGTAGGGAGTGTGTGGAGTACGTGAAGAGCTTCAACATCCCCTTGCTGGTGCTGGGAGGAGGAGGTTACACAGTCCGGAACGTGGCACGTTGCTGGTGAGTCCTCTCTGCTGTGGGATTTGTCCCTGCATTTCCCATGGCCCTTTCCATGAACTGAGCTCCTCTTTTTCCTTGTTTTCAGGACTTATGAAACGTCCTTGCTCGTAGATGAACCAATTAGTGACGAGCTCCCATACAGTGGTAAGTTGGAGTTGCCTTTTTTTCCTCATTAGCTCAGCTGAAATTCTTGGGATGTTCTATTCTGCATTGACCAGGGCCAAAGTGTCAGCACTTCCTGATCTTGGAGATGGCCTTAGCCATGCCTGGAAGTGTCCAAGGCCGGGTTGGATGGGGTTTGGTCTAGTGGAAGGTGTCCCTGCCCATGGCAGGGGGTTGGAAAGAGATGAGGTTTAAGGTCCTTTCCAACCCAAACCATTCTCTGATCTCCCACCACCCACTTTGCTGGGCAGACACAGCCATGTCTGTCCAGTGTGATTTAGTTTGCACCATTTCCTGTTGTTTTGTCTAATCCCTTGCACTCAGATTTGAATATCACTCTGCTTTTTAAGCTCTGCACTCTCCAGGCAGGTGGGAGGGTGAGCTCTGCTCTCTGCACAGCTTCTGGCCCTCTGTGCTCTAACTCTGCCTCCTTCCATCTCAGAGTACTTTGAGTACTTCGCTCCAGACTTCACCCTTCACCCTGATGTCAGCACGAGGATTGAGAATCAGAACTCCAGGCAGGTGAGTGCTTGCAGCCATGCTGCAATATCAGCTGGGAATTCCCAAAACCCTGTGGTTGATGCTCTGTCCTGTGAAACCAGCTGAAGCCCAGGGCAAAAAACCAATGAAGAACAACAACTGGGTTGTCTCAGTGTTTCCTGTGAGCTTGAGTGTCACTAATTGAATTCAGTCTCCCACCCCCTCTGCTCTGATAAGTGACTTGTTGCATAAATTACTCTTGGCCACCACAGAGGTAATGCAGGCAGGTGACAGAGCTGTGACACAGCCCACTGTGCTGATCCCTGTGTTCTGTCCCTGCAGTACCTGGATCAGATCAGGCAGACAATATTTGAGAACCTGAAGATGCTGAACCACGCTCCCAGCGTGCAGATCCATGACGTCCCCTCGGACCTGCTCAGCTACGACCGCACGGATGAGCCCGATCCGGAGGAGAGGGGCTCCGAGGAGAACTACAGCAGGTACCAGAGCTTGTTCTGGAGCAATGGGCTTCCCTTTCTGCCCCTGGGAGGGGATGCAGAGCAATCCATCCGACTCATAGAACATGTCATAGTCCCAGAATTTGGGGTTGGAAGGGACCTTAAAGCCAATCTCATTCTCAGGGGCAGGGAAGTCACTTCTGAGTCTCTGGTTTTACCCAGAGAGCTTCTGTGGTCTCCTAATATGACATTCCCTCAGGTCCCAAAGGTTCCAGCTCCCTCTCCCCTCCCTGACAGGGATTTCTCTTCCCCAGGCCTGAAGCTCCCAACGAGTTCTACGACGGTGACCATGACAATGACAAAGAGAGCGACGTGGAGATCTGAGGGCTCTGCCCTGGGCTCTGCACTGCGGGGCCTCCTGCCTTGGGCACTGATGCTTGGAGCACATAACTGGGCCCTGCAGGATCCAGTTTAGCCCTCTCTTCATCTTAGACTGCATGTGGTGGCAGCAGACAGCCCCACTGCAGGCTCCTGGCACCCAGAGAGGCACAGAGGTGACGCGTGTTCCTTACTTGTCACCATGTCACGGTTCCGGCTGTCACCGCTGTGGGAATGGAACCATGCTGAGTCCTGGCTGGCAGCTGTGACTGCCCTCAGAGCCTGAGCCACACTCCATGATTGCCATGCAGGCTCCTGCCAGCCAGGTGGGAGCTGGAGCAGCTGTGCCTACGATCTCTGCCTCTCTGCAGCAGCTCGGGATCCATCCTGCTGTCCCTGACCTCCGCTCAGGTACCGCCCCACTGTCCTCTGCAGCCTGCACTGAGAGCTGCTCCTGATGGCCCTTCTAAGCAGCTGATGCTCTACAGCTCCAGGAGTCATTGGAGAAGACCAGGCCAGTTGTGGGGTAGAGGTCAGGATGTCCTTGGAGCAGCTTGATGGAGTGGGATGGAAGGATGTGTGCAGAGCAAAGGCTCATTCCTTCCTCCCACACCCAGGTCTGCATTCACAAACGAGTTCTGCAGCACTTTGCTGAGTTGGACACAACCTCCCTGTTGTGTTTATTCCTTGGGAGGCTTTAATCCCTGTGGAACAGAGCTTGGCTGCCTGGGTCAGTACTTAGTGTGCCCTGCACCTCTAATGTAGCTTCCAGCTGTGTTTCCCAAGTTCACACATGGTCCTCCTGTGTGTCAGCAAGAGATCTGGGCTCTTTGCTCTGAGAGGAAACAGTTCCTGTGCTGTACCCAGCAGATGTTGCTCTGCTGCTGGGTGAGGGAAGCTGCTTCCTCTGAGTGCTCTGCTCCTGCCCTCACCCAGCAGAGATTCCTCTTGGCCATCCCTCCAATCCCAGATTTCGCTGCCCCTTCTCCCAAGTCCTCACCTGGTACCTGTGGTGGTTTGGAATTTGCTGTCTGGGGAGGTGGGGGGGTTCAGCCTCTGTCTGTACGGTTCTGTTTGTTTACTGATGGCTTTGAACATTAAAGAAGAGGCAGTATTTTTCTTACCTGACCTGTTGTTCATCTGTTTAGTCCCCACACCTCTGTGGCTCCTCTTCTCCCAAGGGCTGAGCATGTCCCTGGCAGGGTAGTGTCATCCACTGTCTGAAGGAATGGAGGGAATTCTGCTCCTCAGAGTAAATGTTGGTGAGTTTTTGGTATCACTGCACATGAGGGGAGCACCCTGCACTCCTTTTCAAGAGGCCAAGTGGGGTAGACACTCCTGTTTTGCCTCTCAGTCCAGCAAAAGCTTTGCAGGAAGCTTCAGAGCCGATTCAGGTGATTTTTCCTGCAGTTATTTTAAATGCCATGATTTCTGTGAGTTGCAGTGTCCATAACAGCCTCTGCACTTTGCACTCTCACTGTCCCAAAGCCCTTTTGGGGACTATTTTGTAGTTCTTGCCACTAAAACATGAAGCAGGCAATAAAGTCACAGTGGGTGCCCAGAGGAATCCCTCAGCAATAAATTGTGATAGAATTAGACTGGGGCTGGAGAAGGATGGTCAAAGGTCTAACACAGCTCCTGTGTGAGGGAAGATTGGGTGGATCAGGACCCTTCGGCTGAGGAGGGAGAACTGAGCTGGGAAAGGCATCAGTGTCATAACCATGAGTATCACAGGGGTTCCTCCAAGCACCAGACCACAACAGCAGGGGCTTCACCAGGCCTGGAGTGCCAGAGCACAGGGAATGGCTCCCACTGCCAGAGGGCAGGGATAGATGGGATGTTGGGAAGGAATTGCTCCCTGAGAGGGTGGGGAGGCCCTAGCACAGGGTGCCCAGAGAAGCTGTGGCTGTCCCAACCCGGGAAATGTCCCTGATGGAAGGATATTTACACCTGCCATGGGCTGAATTCTGAGTTTCAGAGCAGTGAGGGTCCCTGTGCAGAGCTGTGCTTGGACACCAGGTGGCACCTGGATCGCTGGAATTCTATGGAGGCTCCATGGCTCTGCTGCAGCTCCTGTGTGCAGAAACTGCACCCCCAGAGAGGGGTTTTGGGGTGTGAGCAGAATCCTGGCCATGTTCTCAGGGAGCTCTGGGGGTTCTGGGGCTGTCACCAGGGACCTCTGCACCTCTGTGACTTCCCTGTGTGAGCTTCCACACCATGCCCAGCACCAGGACTGTGGCCAGGCTGGCACTGCCCTTTCTCCACAGAAACTCCCAGAGCTTCCATCCTGGGGAGCAATGAATGCTCTGTCTTAATTTCTTATAAAGAATCACATAAAATACTTTTTTTTTTCCTGCTTTACCTGACTTTGTCCTGGCTGCGTTGGTCCCACAGCCCCAACACGGAGCAACCCCAAGTTAATGAACTCACTGCAACATCTCCTGGAGCTCAGGCTGTTCCACAAGTGTGGCATGAGCTGGGAGGTTTGTGCACCCCTGTGCCTGGGCAGGAAATTGGGATAAGAACATCCTTGTTGTTTTGGGTGCTCTCCAGCACCTGCTTTCCCTGTGGAAGACACCCAGCACACACTGGCACTGACAGGAGCTGATTTTGGAATGTGCTGTCCAGCCAGATCTGGCTTTCACCCCCCTAAACCCTGTTCCTCACCTCCCTCATCCCAGGAGGCCCAAGGAGTCAGGAGGATTCCCTGCTGCCCCTCCAGGCACTGCCACAGCCAGGATGGTGTCCCATTCCCAGGATAAGGTGCAGCACAGCTGTGGGGTGTCATCTCTTCTCCTTCTCTGATCTTTTAGGGACTGAGAGTTTGGGGGTAGAAAAGTGCTTTGAAGTCATCTCCCTCCCTCTGTGCTGAGCAAAGGGGGAGCTTGGCAGGCACTGACCTACCTGAGTGTCCTGGTTATTTTCTGGTAACCAAATTCCATAGGTGGGGATGTCCACAGGACTTGGGAGTGTGGATTTGATTCCTCCTGGGGCAGAATTAACCTGCAGGCAGGAAAAGCAGAGATGAAGGTCTGTGCTGCTGAGCCCAGCCCTGCCTGTGTGGGACAGCTGGGTGACAATTCAGGTCCTGCAGCAGAGCTGGGGGTGCCAGGGCACTGCAGAGCCCATCAGGGGCAGCTTTGTGGCCTGGCTGTCACCAAGAGCAGAGTTTGCTCCTGCTGCACATCTGTGGCTTCCCTGTGTGACCTTCTGGCCTAACAAATCCTCTGCCACTGCTGCCATTTCAGTTTAAATCCCTCAGCCCTTGTCCTGTCACCACAGGCTCTGGTTCAAAGTCTCTCCCCACCTTCCCTCTAAGCTCTGCCTGAGCTCCATCAGTGCTAGGGGCTGTTAAAATCCCCCATTCCAAGCACAACATTAATTAATTTCTCTCAGTGCTACCCCAGCACCCTCATTGTGCATTTCCTCTGTCCAGTCTAAACCTGCCTTCTTCCAGTGTAAAACCCTTCCTCCTCCTCCTGTCATGGCAGGCCCTGATGAAAAGCCTCTCTCCACCTCTCTTATCAGCCCCTTTGACTGTGGGAAGCCCCAGATAAGGTGTCCCCACACAGTCCCCCCAGTGTGATGTCCCTGGGGCAGACACTAAACACTGCAGGTCCCAGCATGGACCCACATGTCACTGGTTTCCCTTGGCACCCGGGGGTATTCTCTGTAACTCCTTGGATGCAGCCCCCCAGGAATTCCTCACCCATCTTGGGTAATCCAGAACATTTCTGCAAGCCAGTGACCCCTTAGGTCCCTAAGGTCAGATCCAGGATGGATTTAACTCCACACATGGATCTGGAGATCCCTTAATGGGCAGTGGCACTTCATTCACCAAGCTGGGGCTCAGGGCCCTGAGCACCTCGTGGGGACCCAAATCAAGGTTTCTCTTGAGGCTGAAGCTTTGGGGTTTCCTGGCAGTGCTGGGGACCAGTCCCAAATTTCCTGTTCCTGGTTCTCTGCACATCTTTCCAGCATCCCTGTGTGCTCTTCCCACGCCCTCAGATTCCCAGGATACTCTGGCATCCCTTCCTCTTCTCACAGCTGGCTGCAGGCATCAGCATCTTCTCTAGCCAAAACCTCCCTCCCCTTCCTTGTCCATCCCAGTGTCCCCAGTTCTGTCACCTCAGAGCCCTTTGGGATTCTGCAGTTGGGGCTCCTCTCTTCTTCCATCTATTCCTGATGTGCCAACGTTTGTCACTGGACATTTTATAAGTTTCTTGGATGCAAACTTGCTGAGTTTTTTCTTCCATGGGAAAGCTCTTTTTCTCTGCAGATTTCAAATCTTTGTGTGTGTGTTTCAAGGACAAAATGCATTCGTTTGCCCTGTCTCCTGATATGGGAGATGTGGTTTGCTTTCCCCAACCTATGATATAAAGAATTGCTGTCTCTCTGTCTTTGTAAACATTTTCTGGCATTCTTGCACCTTTAGGTATGGAGTTTGAAAGATGCTGGTTCTGTACCTGGGCAGAAATAGCCCAAATCCTTCTGAACAATGGAGTCATTTTAATAAACAATATAAACCTTCTGATATTGGAGTCAAGAGTCTTGATTCACCCCGACGGGACTCCAACAGCAACAATTAGTGACCCCTGAGACGTGGGGGAACAAACCTTGGCTGAGAAGTGGCAGCAAACAGGGACAGAAACTTCTCTCTCCCTCTGGAATATTCTCAGGAAAAAATGGAGAAATCTGTCCACAAACCAGGAGCTGGTAAATCCAAAAGTTTCTGCTGAGGAGAACGAACAGGGGGATCTCACCAGGGTCCTTCCAGCATCACAGGATGATTTAGATCCAAAGGGTCCTCTGGAGGGCTCAGGCCCATTCCTCCTGCCCCAGGTAAGGCCAGTCCAAAAGTCAGGGATTGTTCAGGGCATTTTGCAGTGAAGTTGGAGCCTCTGTAAGGCCAGACATTGTCCCAGCTCCTCTCCCAGCATAACTGAGCTCCCTGCTCTGATATTTAACCACCCTTGTGAATACATTCTCTTTAAATAAATCAGGATTTACCTGATTGGAGCTGGTGGATCTCATCCCTTCACCTTCTCCTTGCTCTTGCCTCCTCATTTTTCCTGGAGTGGTGCTGGGAACACACACTGCCAGCACCAGGGTGCTCTGCCCGGGCTCTGGGAGCAGCACTGGTGGCAATGAATATTCCTTGGCTTTCTGGAGGAGGCCTGTTTGTAGAACTTTCTCCCTGGGCTTTGCAAGTGAGAATGATTCCTGCAGGATGCATGGGGCACCCGCTCCCTGTGAGCCCTCGGAGAGGGGTTTGAGGCTGTTCCCTGCAATTCCTGGAAACTGAAATCGTTCCTGATCTCACACACACATCCATAAGTACAGGTAAGGTGTTGGCTGCTCTGGGAAGTGTTTGTACCTTCCCTGATTCCCACCTGTGTTTATCAGAGCCTGGAGGGAACTTCCCACAAACCTCACAAACTTTCTGCAGCACAGCTGAGGCTTTTAGCAGACGTTTACACCTCACACCAGGCAGTGCTGTTGCCTGCTTGTCTTGGACTGACTTTTCCTGATGTTTTAGGGCCAGCAGCTCTTTTTCTGCCATTCCAGCACCATCCCTGGGACACCCGGCCTGGTCCAGCCACAGCAGCCATCCTGGTCCAGGCGTTCTCCTGGGTGCAAGTGGTGCTTTTAACAGAGGCATGTGGAAAAGTGAGCGGGAGCAAGGCCAGGCCATGTCCCAGGGATGGATCTTTGGCAGTGAGGAGCTGCTGCTGTCCCCAGCACTGCTGCCACCGCAGGGGCTTCCCCTGGTGCCAGTCCCCTGCCACCCCTCGCTTTTGGGGCAGCTGCAGGTGGCACCTGCAGGCAGTGCTGGGGTGCAGCTCCTGCCTGTCCCGGGGGCTGTCACTGCGAGGGAAGCTCGGGCTGTCACTGCTGGGCTTCCTGCTGAGCCTGGGCCTTACTGGGGGGCACTGGGAGCGGGGCAGTGTCCCCCGCACTCCCCACAGCGCTCGCATTGGGCCATCACCACTGAGGAGTGATTTTTTCAGGCAATTTAAACTTTGAGAAGCCCCTGCCTGAACCCTGAGTTAGTCCAAGGGGTTCTCCAAAGGATTTCTGCCTTTCTGCGGCTGCCGGGGGGGTTCCGGCGGTGGAAGTTGGGGTTTTCCCCGTGCCCCCCTGCGCTGTGGGGTGTCCCTGCAGTGTCCCTTTCACCCGCCAGGTGCGCGCAGTTGAGCCGAGCTGGCGCCGCTCCCGGGATGAGCTCAGCGCGCCGGGATTGGGAGCCGGGATCAGCTGCTCCCCTGACGTGGCGCTGACGCGGCCCCGCATCCTCCCCTGCATCCCCCCTGCATCCCCCCGCTCTGAACCTGGAAAAAACAGCTCAGCTCCTATTTCAAGGAGCTTTTGTCCTCCCAAAGAGCTTTCTTTGGGACATTTGTCTTTCTTTCTTCTGCCTGTGGCAGGAACATAATTGGGAGTGGGTCTCCATCTGCTGCCGGGGGAAAGGGGGGGGGTCCTGGAGAAATCCCTGGCCCGGCACAGCAAGGCAGCATCCCCAGCCTTTAGGGCGCTTTGTCATGGGGCATTTTGGGAGCAGGAGCAGGGATTTGCAGGGTTTTGTGCCGTGAAATGGATCAGGAATCAGGGATTGTGCATTGCCTCTGCTGTGGGGCTCCCCCATCTCTCCCGTGCCCCCCGCACCGGGGGCTCTGGGGCGCGGCGGTGCCGGGCAATCCCAAATCCTGCCCTCCTGCCCAGCCTGGGGCCACCCTGATGTGTCACTTGTGCTATCCCAGCCCTGCCAGGCTGAGTCACCGGGTGTGCTGGGAATGCAGCCGGCCTTGGAGCCCCAGGGCCAGGCTTTGCAATGTTTCAGTCCCCCATGGCTCATGGGATGAGCTGTCCTGGCACCCCCTCTCTCGATGCCCCTTTTTATGCAGCAGCACTGTAAAAACACTCTCAACTCAGGTCCCACTTCCTTGCCAAGCTCCTGCTGTCCCAGTGCCACCCTCCCTTGTCCCTGCCATGCACGGGGACATTCCCCCATTTATATATAGATATATAAAATTGACAATAATAAAATGCAGCCCCCCCGGGTGCCCCATCCTGTTGTCCTCCACTCCATTCACTCCCAGCACCACTTCAGAGCTCCAGCTCTGGGTCAGCCTCACCCTGATCACACAGAAAGTGCTGCTCTCTCCCAGGAAAGGCCCCTGGAGGTGTTTTTGCAGTTATATAAAATCTAGAAGTTACATAAGGACTGTTCCTGTGCAGCTTTGGTGGAGGGTGAGCGCTGGTGCCCCACACCCAGCCCATGCCAGGGGCTCAGGTTGGTGCTGGGCATCCCATTCCTGCCTGAATTCCATCCTTCAGTGCTGGCATTTTACCTCCCATCACCTCCATCAGTGCTTTATCCCTCTCTTCAAGTTTTAAAACTCCTTGCTTTTCTTCCTTATCCCCTCACTGTTCAAATTCTTACCAAAAAAAAAAAAAAAAAAATCCTGGATTTTTTGTGTGTTTTTTCACCTCCTTCCTGAGTGATGCCTTTTGGCCCTTTTGGAACTGATCTTGGGAAAAATTTTTGCAAGATTTCCTTGGAAATTTCAGCCTCAGATCCAGCTGGATTTGGCCCTACCCTGGCACACTCCTGCTGTGAAATACTCAGGGAGCAGCTTGCAGGGTGTCCCATGTACCCCTTCATCCCTGAACCTTTCCTGGGGACCACACCTGCTCACCCCATTCCAGGTGGGAGCTGCTTCTCCCTTTACATCCATATTCAAGCCTTTTTCCCAAGTACAGGAGAAAACACCAAGTTTTGAGTGCTCATCCTAACGTGGAACTTAATAGAAATGAAATTTAATGCAATTTCTCATTTGGAAAATTATATTTCTCACATGGAAACGTATATCACTGTGTAGGGCAGGGGCATTAATTTTTAGGAGTTGTGTGTGGGCAATATGTTGGTTTTAATACAAATTGCTGTGATTTCCCTGAAGATTTTAAATGTTAACACATCAAGGAAAATAGAAATGTAAAATGGAAGGAGAGGCAACCAGGAGAGCTCAGGGGGTGACAAGGCTGCTGAAAATTTTTAATCAAGTAGAATTTTAACCTCAGATCCAGCTGGATTTGGCCCTAAATGGGGTTACCCCACTGCAGGTGGGAGCTGATTCTCCCCTCACATCCACCTTCAACCCTTTCTCTCATCCCACAAGAGAAAACACAAAGTTTTGGGTGCTCATCCTAATGTGGAACTTTAATGAAATTTAAAGTTTTTTTCAAACCTGGAAAATTATATAATTGTGTGGGGCACTGGCAATAATTTTTAGGAGCTGTGGGTGTGACATACGCTGGATTTAATACAAAATACTCTCATTTTCCTCAGGATTTTAAATGTAACACTGCAAGGGAAATAGAAGTGTAAACGGGGAGGGAGAGGCAACCAGGAGAGCCCAGGGGGTGACAAGGCTGCTGAAAATTTTTCACAAATAAAATTTTAGTCTCAGATCCAGCAGGATTTGACCCTATGCTGGCATAGTCCTGGCTTAGAAGTTGGATATTCAGGGAGCAGCTTGCAGGGTTTTCCATGTACCCTTTCATCCCTAAACCTTTCCTAGGGACCACACCTGGTCACCCCATTTCAGGTGAGTGCTGGTCCTCTCCTCATATCCATCTTTAACCCTTTTGACCATCCCATGAGAGAAAACACCAAGTTTTGGGTGTTTATCCTAATGTGGAACTTCAAATAAATGAAATTTAATGGGTTTTTTCGAACCTAGAAAATTATATAATTGTGTGTGGCATTGGCAATAATTTTTAGGACCTGTGTGTGTGAAATATTTTGGTTTTAATACAAAATACTGTTCTTTTTTTGAGTATTTTGACTGTAACACAGCAAGGAAAATAAAAGTGTAAAATAGACAGCAGGGTGAGGCAACCAGGAGAACTCAGGGGGTCAGAAGGCTGCTGAAGCTTTTTAATTAAATATTTTGGCTATCACAAGATTTTTAATCACCCAGTTAGGAAAATTTGGGGGGTTTTTGCTGCCTGGAGCCCATGGGGCTGGAGCAGGGCTGGCGAGCTCCTTGCCCCCCCCAGGCTCATCCAGCAGCAGAGGGTGCTCATGCACTGCTGTGCAAATCCTCCTCTCCCTCAGCCATCTTAGGGAAAGGGTTCCCTTCCCTGCAGTCTCCATTTTATGTTCCTGACGCAGAAAATAAAAAGGTCAGCACGGGGGGGAGGGAGGATGGGCTGGGGGGGATGCGGGATGTGCTGAGGCAGAGCTTGGCTGTGGATTTTGGGGTGCCAGGGCGGGATGTGGGGCTGGAGAGGGGGGCACCGAGGGACTGGTACCCGGGGAGATGCAGGGAGAGGGGCTGCAGGGAAGGGGGGAGGTGGAATTCCAGCTGGAGTGCGTCTTGAAGCCCCCCCGGCAGCCCCCAGGGCTGGGTGGTGCCCCCTCCCTCCATCCCTGCATCCCTCCCTGCCGCGGGATGCTGCGGCTGCAACGCTGCTTTTATTAACCCCTGTCTCCAGAGGAGGCTGAGAGATTCCCCCGGGCTGCCTGGGAGCAGGATGGAGCTGGGATGGAACTGGGATGGAACTGGGATGGAGCTGGGATGGAGCTGGGATGGANTGGAGCTCAGGATGGAGCTCAGGATGGAGCTGGGATGGAGCTCAGGATGGAGCTCAGGATGGAGCTGGGATGGAGCTCAGGATGGAGCTCAGGATGGAGCTGGGATGGAGCTCAGGATGGAGCTCAGGATGGAGCTGGGATGGAGCTCAGGATGGAGCTCAGGATGGAGCTGGGATGGAGCTCAGGATGGAGCTGGGATGGAGCTGGGATGGAGATCAGGATGGAGCTCAGGATGGAGCTCAGGATGGAGCTCAGCTTTCAGTCCTTGCCAGGCTCCCCAACCCAGAGGGACTTTCCTGTTTCCATTGTTCAGGACACCAGGATCTGTCCTTGTTTCTTTCCTTCCTGCCTGCACAAGTTCGGGAGGGGGAGGTGTCTGCCCCAGGTCCGTGCCCAACAAGCCCTGGCAGCAGCACCTTTCCAGCTGTGTGGAGAGTCCCAGGAGAGCTGCCAGCGCCGCTCTTGAGCAATCATTGTCATCATCCCTATTTGTGGGAGCCTTTTTTGTTACTCATCGCTGCACCCCCCGTGCTGTGCAGTGCTGAGGGGGGGAGCAGGCACCCCCCAGCCTGGGATATGCTCCAGCTTCTGTCACCCAACCAGCACCCAAGGGTGCTCAGGGATGGGCTCAGGGCGCTGTGGGCCCCTCCTGGCCCTGCCTCTCTGTGCCCATCTCCCCCTTCCTTGCAGGGTCTGTGAATTCACAAAGCCTTCCTGGGATTGCCTGTGTGGTTTCCAGGCTAAGGAGTGCAGTGTAGGGTTTGGGGAGGGTTGGGGTTTATTTGGCACCTCATACCTGAGAATGCCGGGCCCTCACCTTCACAGGAATGTGCACAGAGATCATCACTGGTGTCAGTGATCCAAAAAAACTTCCAACCGGCCCGAGCAGCCAGCTCCAAAACCTGCCCGAGGAATGGATTAAATACTTCCAAATTTGGGCCATGTCCGTCAGCAAACTTGAACAAAAAATCCCTGGGAGAGCTGACTTGTCTCCAGTGTGTTTAACTGAGTCTGCTCAGGCAGCTCATTCATCAGAGCCGGGGAGGTGGAGAAATCCCTGTGGGACCATTCCCACAAATCTGTTCCTTCCACATCCTGTGTGTCCTTGTGCCTATCCTACATCCAGTTTATTCCCAAATTCTTTTATTCCTTTCCTAAAAACCCGATTTTGCAGCTCAGTGGAGCTTTTTGGTCGGTTTTCACCCGGCTGCTCCATCCCCTTCCCGCAGCCCCGCACGAGGATGCTCCTGGGCAAGAAAACAAACATCACAAGAGCCTCTGTGGTTTCTGGGAACACTCAGCTCAGTCAGAGCGACTTTTCCTTTAAATATCCCGAGCTAAATCTCCCTTTGTCTGCGATCTTGCGCCTGCCCGGATGAAAATAGGTCAGCGATTCCGTGCCGGAGCAGCCGGGCTGGCGGAGCGAGGCTGGCCCTGGGCGCCGGGCGGGCACGGAGAGGCGGCACAGCCATAGGCCAGCTCCGGGGGAGGGATGCTCGCCCTCCCCTCCTTGTTACTGGGCAGGAGAGGCTCCCGGGGCTGCCAGGGGGAGCAGCACCCCCCTGCCCGCCTCTCGCCCGGCACAGTTGGGATTCCGGGATGCTTTTCCCCCTTTCCGCGATGCCTTTTTGGGACTACCTAAAAACAGAGGTCAGACAAAATTAGGGGAATAAAAAGCAGTTATATTTATTGAAGAGCCTTTCAGGTATATTTCGGGCAGACAGAGCCCTCCCCCAGGGGCTACACCCAAAAATGGACTCTCAGGTTTTCACACTTCTGTAAGTTTGGTCCATTTGCATATTGGGGGTTAATCTCCCAATTACAGCTTCAGGTAATGAAGTAATTTACCCCAAGTTTGCTCCCCCCAGCTCACTTTTGTTTCTATTTCTCGGGGCCTGAGGCAGTGAGGTGTCCTTGATTTCCAGGCCTGGAGAGGAATTGTTGTGTCTGCCCCAAATGGGAAAGCAGCAGCTGACACTGTGTGTGGAGTTTAGAGTTATGCACTAAAGAACTGCAGGGTTACAAACAGATGAAAAACATAAAAGGTGAAATTCCAGGGCATCATCCGTGGTCAGGGTGCAGGGTTTGGCGTTTGTGGGCACGGCAGGATGGGCACAGCCCCCATTGCTGCCTGCTCCAGCCCGAGGTGAGGCACTGAACCTCCAGGCACCGAGCAGGGAACGCCCCGGGCCCCCTCCTGTGCTGTGGAGTGAGGGAGCTGCAGGAAGGCTGGGAATCCTTTCCACGTGAGATTCCCAGAAAGGCTGGTGGGACCATCCAGGGCCCCAGGGAAGGGTGTCTGTGCCAGCCTGACCCCTCTGCCACGCCGAGGAGGGGCATGAACCAGGGCTGGGAAGGTTTGGGGGCTGTGCTCATGGTGGGCATCTCTCGGCATCTCTCTCCTGGGCATTTCTCTTCCAGCACCAAACCTGCAAAGGTTTTCCTGAAGCGTTTCCCCCCGTGCCATTCCACATATCCCTTGGTTTCCAGTGTCTCACACGGAGCTGGGATGTGCAGGTGGATTTTGTGGATGTGGTGGATATCACCTGTGCACTGATTTAAGCAGATCTATTTTTTCAAACCTGTAAAATTCTATAACTGTGAGTGGCACTGGCAATAATTTCTAGGAGGTGTATAAGTGAAATATTTTGGGTTTAATACAAAATACTGCTCTTTTGGGGGGATTTTGAATGCAACACAGCAAGGAAAATATAAGTGTAAAAATATATGGCAGGGAGAGGCAATCAGAGAACTCAGGGGGTCACAAGGCTGCTGAAGTTTTTTAATCAAATATTTTGGCTATCACAAGAATTATAATCACCAGTTAGGAAAATCTGGGGTGGGGGNTCTCTTTAACGAGGTTATCTCACTGAATACATCCACGGATGGAGCACTTCTATTATGAGGGAAGGCTGAGATAGCTGGGATTGTTCAGCCTGGAGAAGAGAAGGTTCTGGGGACGCCTCAGAGCCCTTCCAGCACCTAAAGGGGCTCCAGGAGAGCTGGAGAGGGACTGGGGACAAGGGATGGAGGGACAGGACAAGGGCCCATGGTTTTAAAACTGGGGGGATTCGGGGTGGATATAGGGAAGAAATCCTTCCTTGTGAGCATGGGCAGGCCCTGGCACAGGTGTGGCTGCCCCTGGATCCCTGGCAGTGCCCAAGGCCAGCTTGGACAACCTTGTAGTGCCCTGGGCTGGTGGAAGGTGTCCCTGCCATGGCAGGGGTGGGGTGGGATGGTCCTTTAAGGCCCCTTCCAACCCAAACTGTTCTGTGACTCTGTGACTTTTCATACAGGCAGAGATCCTATCAGCACCTTCTCCTAAGGGAAAAATTGCATTTATCCCTGCTTTTCTCTCCACTCCTCAGCCCTCTCTCTGCTCCTTGCAGCATCTCTGCATTTCCCCTGGTGTTGGACTAAAGGTGACCAGCCAGGCCCACACACACAAATTCATCCTCAGAATCTGGTGCTTGTGCTAAACATCAACTACAGCAGGAAAAGTTCCTTTTTCAGATGTGGGGCAGAGGAATAAATAGGAGAAAAGAGAAAAAAAGGGGAGGGGAAAACACCCCCGTGGCCACCTGGGATGAGAAGCAGCAGGAGTCCCTCACTAATCCCTTTCTCCCGAGCAGCGAGGAGTGCCCCAGGTACTTCTCCGCCTCTTTGAACTTCCCCATTGTCAATCCCGAGGCTGAAGTGTTGATTGTGGCAGGCTTTGATTAGCAGCAGATGCGGCAGCGCTAATTACCCGCTAAGCCCAGCGCTGCCGAGCCCGGGCTGATGTTTAGAGCTCGTTTTAATGACCCTGTCCCCTCTTGTTGTCGTCTGAGGTCCTGGGGTGAGGTCAGAGCACAAAGAAAGGGCAGGAAAAGGGAGAGGAGCATTCCCAGCCGCTGTAATTAACTCTGCTAATCGCTTCCCACCGCCACCACAGCCCGGGCTGGGCTGATTTTAAGGTAAGGCTTAGAGATCTGCGGCTTAGGGCACTGTGTGGGCTCAGGGTTAGTCCTAGGCCCGGATTTGTCAGCTGTCCCAAGGAAAGAGACTCTGGAAAATCTCCTCTGCCTGCTCTGCCTGCCCCACACCCTGTCTGGCAGCATTATTTCCAGTCTCCTTTTCTTCCCCATCCTTCTTCCTGGGAATGGTTTTTAGTTATGACCAGCCAGTGATGAATTTAAATTCTGTCAAACAAACAAACAACAACAACAAAAAAAAAAGAGCTACCAGTCACTTTAACCTCCTTAAACAGCAATTATTCCCCTTGGGCTGCTGAATTCCAGTTTGTTCCCTAGATTTCCAGATAAACTGACACTATCCCTGTAGGAAAGGCAGATTTATCATCACATTTCGATATGGGGAGCATCTAGGTAAGGGAATTTTGGACGTGATGGATTTTGAAGATCCAAGTAATATTTTTCTTTATATATATATGTTCTAAAAAATCTGTGTTCTCTGCCCTTGTTCCCATTCAGAAATGTGGTTGCTTGGCTTCACACCCCCATCCTGCTTTTTTTAAAGGCAGGGAAAAAGAAGAGTTAAGAGCTCCCTATTTATCTTCCAAAAATATCCTGAGAGGCCTCAGTTGTCCTGGATTTTAAACAGAAATCTTGGATTGTCCACATTGGAGAAATCTGGTGTTTGAAATGGGAAAACTCCAGCGGAAAAAGTCATTTTCTCTGGACACATTTAATTCCAAAAAGAAATAAAAATTTTGGCTGCGCAATGTCAGTAGGAAAATCTTATTGTGATGCTATTTTTTTCCCCCTTTCTGCAGTGCAAGAACTCAAATCTAAATTGTCAGAACTAAAAAAGTCTCCTACAGAAGAATTTAAGTTTCCCCAGTCCTGTTTAGCCTTGCTGGGGAGAAGGGAGAGGTGGGAACGGGGAGAGCTGAGTCCTGACCCGGGAACGGGGCTCCCTAAAACCAGGACCTCAAAGGAGAAACAGGGGAGTGGAAAATGAACCCAGTGCTGTTCCTAACACCAGGTTTGAGGAGCACAGGGAGGATGGAACACCTTGGAAATGGCTGTTCTGTAATTTTTTTTCCTTTAATTGATCAGAGCACTATTTTTACCCAGTTCAGAGGCACTCAGGGCTTAGAGGCTGCTCTCTGGGAAGGATGATGATTCTGCCCTTGCTGATTCTTTCAGCCCTGGCTGGGGGTCTTTCTGGAAGCATCTCCTGTGCCCAGGTGTGTGTAACCTGTCTGGGGCTGGCATCCTGAAATTCTCCTTCCTCCTCCTCAACTCCTGGGTATCTTTATAAATCCATTTGTGGGCCTGATAATGGACACCCAGGCTGAGATCTTGTAAAGAGGCAGGGTTAGATTAGATTAGATGGTGGAAAGGTTAGGTTAGACTTTAGGAAGGTTGGATTAGATTTTAGGAAGGTTGGATTCGAGTTTAGGAAGAAATTCCTCCCTGTGAGGGGGGGCAGGCCCTGGCACAGGGTGCCCAGAGAAGCTGTGGCTGCCCCTGGATCCCTGGCAGTGCCCAAGGCCAGGCTGGACAGGGCTTGGAGCAGCCAGGGACAGTGGAAGGTGTCCCTGCCCATGGCAGGGGGTTGGATGGGATGAGCTTGAAGGTCCTTCCAACCCAAAACCTGACCCAAGGATGGACTCTGAGTGCCAAACTGGTCTGAAGGCAGAACCTGCCCGTTCAGAAAATGGTCCTGGTGCTGTAACAAGTTGGAAAGCAGCACCAGAGCAGCTGTTTCTCATTAAGTGCCTGTTTCCAGTCTGTGGGACTCCAAAAAGCAGAAGGTCTCTCAGTGAGCTGCCTGTGCTGCCACAGGACCTGGGCACAGCAGTGCTCAGCAAGGCTCAGCTCGGGAAGCATCTCTTGATCTCAGCTCAAACACGTCTTTCTGCCTCCTCCTCCTGCTGGTTTCTGTGCTGGTCACCGTGCTGGGCTCTGCCTCAGGCCAGCAGGAGACAAAAGTCGGATTGGGCTGAAGCCTGCAGGAGCCACTGAATGTTCTCTGCAGCTGATCCCACAGGGGGGCTGAGGCTGGCAAGGAAAAGCTCCGAGCCTGCCCAGCCCCTGCCCTGCCAGGGGGCACAGAGGGGTTCGGGCCAGAGGGGACCTTTAAAGGCCTCTGCTCCACCCCTGCCATGACAGGGACACCTCCCACTGTCCCAGGCTGCTCCAAGCCCTGTCCAGCCTGGCCTTGGGCACTGCCAGGGATCCAGGGACAGCCACAGCTGCTCTGGGCACCCTGTGCCAGGGCCTGCCCACCCTCACAGGGAACAATTCCCAGTTCCCAATATCCCATCCATCCCTGCCCTCTGGCAGTGGGAGCCATTCCCTGTGTCCTGTCCCTCCATCCCTTGTCCCCAGTCCCTCTGCAGCTCTCCTGGAGCCCCTTTAGGCCCTGGAAGGGGCTCTGAGCTCTCCCTGGAGCCTTCTCCTCTCCAGGTGAGCATCCCCAGCTCTCCCAGCCTGGCTCCAGAGCAGAGGGGCTCCAGCCCTTGGAACATCCCCACGGCCTCCTCTGGAATCACTGCAGCAGCTCCAGGTTCTTCCTGTGCTCTGGCCCCCAGGGCTGGATGCTCCAGGAGGGGTCCCAGGAAGAACAGCAGAGGATTTCCAGCTCCTGGAAGCAGCTGCTGCTGTCAGGGCTCCCACCACCTCCTGCACAGTCCTGTTTTCCTGAGCAGGTGTTGTGCTGAGCAGATTTCCTCACGTCCATCTCCAAAACACGCAGTCCTGGGATCAGAGGTGACCCCAGGGAAGGCAAGGTGATTGCTGGGGGTGGGGAACAGGGAGCTGGACCTCGGCAGCTCCGAGCAATGACAATTTTAGCTCCTTGCTGAGTCTGCACAGCCCGAGGCTGCATCCCAAAGATGCTTTGTTTGAGTGGCTGCAGCGGAAACCTTTTTCCTCTGAAAGCTGTGGCTGCACAGGGAGGGAATTATTGATGGAAAAACGGGATGTGATGCCTGGGAGGAAGGATACCTATTGTTCTGTCTGGGATGAAAGGCTGCTGCTGCTGAGTCAGTGGAGGGAGGAAGGAAAGCAGGAGCAGGATGTGGAGTGCAGATGCATCCGTCCCTGAGGGGGGAAACTCTGCTGGAGCCCTGACTGTGCCCCCAGTGCTCTGCTCTGCCTGACCTGCTCCAATACCCACATTCAGCTCCAAATCTTCTCCTGACACACGGTGACCCCTCAGCAAATCCCAGCCCCTCCCTCAGCCCAGGCTGCCCTGGAGCTGGGCACTCACTCCTCAGGATCTCTCACTGTTCAAAGTCTCAGCCATGAAACAGCTTCAATCAAATCCAAAGGAATCCCCTTTCTTTCTTTCTCACCTTGGAGACTGGTAAAACATTCAGATCTTCCCTGGTGTGTGTGCCCCAGACCAAAACACTGTAAAATGAGCATGGGTGGTGCCTTGGTGAGTGTTTATGCTGCAGAGAGCTCAAATCTGCCTGGGAAATGCACGGGAGCATCAGTGTGATGAGCTTTGCTGTGCTCTGAGCTCACATCCCCCATCCAGGGCAAGAAGGACCACGTTTCCCTGGAGAGCTGCTGCTGAGAAGTTGCCTGAAGCAGTTAATTATCTTTTGTGGGGGGTAGTTTGCCTGGATCTAAGGAGGGGGGATGAGCCCCACTCCTGGCTGGGAGGTCAGAGGGGTTCTCAGAGTCAGGATGACTCCAGGATAGAAACTGCTCCTGCTCAGAGCAAATATTTTAGGAATGTCCTTCTCTATTTTTATGTCCTTTTTTTTTTTTTTAGTGTCTGCTGAGAACTTGAAGAAAAGCTTAAACAGGACAAGAGGATGGATTTTGAATGCGCAGTGGAATATTCTGAACTTCCCAGCCGACACAGATAAGATAAGAGTGATAAATCTGTGGGGGAAAATTGACAATATCCTTTTGCTTTTAGGGAGAAAAACGTTTCACAGAGGATGTGAGCTGTGACAAAAGGAGGCCATTTCCCCTTGTCCACCTTTCCCACAGGAGGTGCAAATGTCACCCCAGCACTGAGCACATTAGGCTGGGCTCATCTTTGAGTGCCCTTGAGCTTCTCTGGGCAGCTGTGCCAAGGCTGCTCCCAGGGAAGAATTCCTTCCCAACATCCACTTCCAGCTGCCCTGCCATGACCAGGGACATCTTTGGCTGGAGCAGATTTCTCAGAGCCCCATTGCTCAGTTCTGCCGTGCTCCTCACTCCCCCTTCCAAAGAGGATTTAACCCCTTTTGTGAGGCTTTCCCCCTCCCTCCCATTGCAGCAGCTGTTCCTCCTGTGCTGCAGAAGCTGCCATGGATGGTCAGGAAACACGATCTGCCCAGCAAAGCTGGAGCCAGGGGAGAAGCCCCAGCAGGGAGAGCAGCAGGAGCAGCTGCTGGACATGGATGGTGCAGCTGGGTGTTGGGGCAGCAGGGGCCGTGCACTGGGTGCAAGGAGAGCTACAGAGAGGGGTGCTCTGGAGCTGGGCTCCAAGGATGGAGACTTGGGGCAGCACAAGGGGCATTTTACTGAGAGGAGAAGCCTTGAAAGCAGCAATTTCAGATCTGCCTGCAGAGCTCCATCTTCATGTGAGGGACACCTCACAGCGGCCCCATGGCCAGAGATGTGCAAAGCCTGCTGAGCTCCAGAGAACCTTCTCAAAGCCCAGAGGCTTTTTGGCCATAAAACACGCAGCAATTTGCATCCCAGCCCAAAGCCTGTGCACCCCTTCAGTGCTGCATTCCTGCACCCCATCTCCTCCTGGAGCTCCTGGGAAGCTCAGTGGGTGTCAGCACCAGAACTCTTTTCCCTCTTCCCAAGCCGTGCCAGAATCCTCTGTTCCAACCACTCACGTTTCACATTTATTTCCAACGTGGTTTAAAAGGGAGGAGGGGGAGAGCCCAGAAATATTCTTTGCCAGTGCTGTTGCCTGAGCCTGGGAATAGCCAAAGGAGTGGAATGGCCTCCGTGGGGTGGCCCTGTGGGACAGACCTGTGCAGCCCCAGGTGGCTCTTTCATCGCCCCAAAGGTATCTGTACCTCTGGGTGAGTAAATCCTCCCCTGGCAGGCAAAGTTTTGGGGAGCAGAGAGGACCTGGCCTGGCTCCTGGCACTGCCCATATTTTCGTATTTCCACTTTCCTCCCAGGCCCCGTGCACACTCAGGGACATGGATGTAGAACAAACCCTGTTATTTGGTAACAAAGCTGCCATTTCCTCCACCTTTTTGCTACATTACCCATGAAATTCCGATATTACTGAGTGTAAGTTTGGAAGCCTCCTGAGCCTGCAGCCGCTCCAGGCACAGACCTGCAGCAGTGACCCCTCTCAGCAGCTGTGGTGGTCTGAATTCAGCCTTCTGCTTGGCCCAGGAGGTGAATGTGACTCCATGTGTCCCCTGCTGTCCCCACAGCGTGGGCCTTCTCCAGGCCTGCTCCCTGCCACCAGATGAGTTCTTTGCTTCCAACATATGGCCTCAATTATTGTCCCTCTCCCTTGATTTCCTGCCTCTCTGGCTTTCTTGAACTCATCCCCTCCTCCTGGCAGCTTCAGCTCCTGCAGTGAGATGCTTTGCAGCTCTCACATTCCTCCCTCCCTCCCTCCCTCCTGCTGCTTTGCTGCCTCTGATGGGGGGTCCTGATCCAGAGCAGGCACGGATGGGGCTCAGACCCCCCCAGTGCTGTCACTGAGCCCTGGAGCCCCTGGCTGGCCACAGCCAGACTGCCCAGCCCAGTGTCCGGCAGGGCCATGTCCCAGCTCCCCTGGGCAGAGCTCCCGGCCCTTCCTCATTCCCCCATCCCACATCTCGCTGCCCTTTCCAGCCCACTGCTCCATTTCCAAGGCTCAGGCTTCTCTTTATCGCCGGGGCTTTCCGAGCCTCTGCCCTTTGAAGGGAGCATCAAACCGCCCTGGGTTTCCCCTGGGTGCTGCTTGGCCTCTTTCCCCTGCATTTCCCCCTGCAGAAAAGCCGTGTGCCCGTGCCTGCTGCCTCTCAGAGCTCTGGAGGAGGGGAGAGGGCTCTGCCAGTGGCTCCTCAGCCCCTTCCCGCTGCTGGGGGGAGCCCCAGGCCCACAGCACCGGGGAATCCTGAGGAATCTGAGCTTGTTCAGGGCGCAGGGGAGGTGGAAAGGGTTAAACCCCACAAAGGAACTCGTTAATGATTCCCATCCCTCGCTGGCATGTCCCAGGTTTTGGAAGGGGGTCTGGCCAGCAGCTGTGCCAGCAATTGGAGCTCCAAAAGAGCGTTTTCTTTCTGTGTCAGCTTTCATCCGTGGCCCCTCTGGATTCCCCTGGTGCCTGCAGATGCCAGAGTTTCCAGGGCTCCCGCTGCTACAAGTCCCTGGGCCTTTTCCCTCCCATCCCACACGGAGCTGTGTGGTGGGGAGGGGGGTGAAGAAGGCACAGCTGGCTCCATGTTTGCTTCCTGTCCCATCCTTCCCTAAGCGTAGGAGAGGCTTTTTCCCAGGAGAAAAACCACTCAGCAGCATTTGGGAACGGCAGGAAAAGCTGAGAAGCTGCACCTCTGAAAGCAGGAGTGCAGGGGAGCGGTTTGGGATGCAGCTGGGGATTACAACACCTACAGCTGAGCAGCCACAGCCACGTTCAGCTGCAGCAGCCCCGTTGTATAACAAGGTTTATATATCGTGTATATATATGAATTTTATAGATGTTAAATATTGTGTAATAAACTGTATTATAATAAGCCTGGGCACAGGTTTCTGATTTTCCTACCCACAGCAGGAACACGTTGGTTGAGCAATGCCAGCAGGAGCATCACTGACAGAGTCACCATCCCTAGAAGTGTTCCAAAAGTGTGGATGTGGCCCTTGAGGATGTGGTTTAGAGGTGAACACAGTGGTGCTGCGAATTTGATGATATTAAAGTTGTCTTTTCCAACCTTAACGATTCTGTGATCCCCTGAAATCTGTGGCACCTCCCTAAATTCCTCCTCACCTTCTCCTGATGCCTCTTTCTGTTGCAAGCAGTGGTGGAAGCACAGAGAAGGAAAAATCCAAATTTCTGAAATCAAATATAAAGCGTTTTTTGAAGTCCCGGAGTGCACAGAAGCTGGAGGGGAGCGGATGAAGCACAGAGGTGAGGATACAGGTCACGACATCCTTCCACACCCCTTGAGTGGTTTGGAATGAGTTCATTCCGAAGTTCCCACAGGGTCCTGTCTCATCCATAGCTCCCCAAACCCCCCACAAGCAGAGTGAGACCCCCAAAAGCCCCAGAAGGTGCCAATGGCTCCAACCTGCCCCCGGAGGTGAATTTAGGCTGGTTTGTCCCTGCCAGCCCCAACCCCGGCGCTGGGGGCCGGCTCCTTCTCGGGACACCCCAAAGCTCCAGGGGGTGTGACCTGGCACCCTGAGCCCTTCCAGCCGCCCCTCACTAGCCCGAAAGGCGGCTCAGGTAGCCCCCCTCTGGCGCCGTCCCTGCGCTGTTTTTGGGGCGCCGGCGGGCCGGGGGTGCCGGCAGGTGGCAGCCTGGGCAGGCGGCACGGGCAGCTCTCGCAGATGTTTAATGGGATTTCAGAGCTCTGGGATCCATCGGGAGCTGTTGTCACGGAAACGGAGATCTGCGAGAGCCCGGGCGCTCGGCGTTAACCCTCTCGGTGCCGGGGAGGATGCGCTGGAGGGGAGCGGTCCGTGCCCGGAGCTCCCAGCCCCCGCCTGGCTTTGCAGGGTCGGCTGTTTTATTTAGGATTGGGGTTCTAATTGCCTTTTAGAATCTGCCTCGGCGCTGCTGGAGCCTCGGTGCTCCAGGAGGAATGTGCTGTCTCCTGCCTCAGTGTCCTGGTCCTCTCCAAGTCTGGGAGGTTCCCACATCAAAAAGCCGGACCAGTAGGTGAGGTTGGGTGCCCGTCTCCCATCGGGGGGAAATATCCTACTAATGCTTGTTCCCAGCGCATCTCACCCTACTCGGCAGCTCCTCTGGGGGTGGGGCTGGACAGGAGAGGGCACCAGAGCTGCGCTGCCCCTGGGGTGGTGGCCGCGCATGTGTCACCTCCGCACGTGGCTCCCCCCGGGGTGACACCCCTGTGGGTGGGGAGGGCGAGCAGCTGCGGCCGGGGCTAATCTCCTTAGGGGCTGAGCAGCAGCACGGGGTGAAAGGGAGATTAGAGGGCAGGGGGGCTTCGGCAGCCCGGGGTGCTCATTGGAGAGGCACGAGGAGACAACTGGGCCGAGCAGAGAGGGAGAAACCCCGGGGGAGATGAGAGGAGCAGCCAGAGAGGCCTCAGTGGGCATCAAATACTAGCTGGGGGCTCAGAGGGAGGGAGCTTTAGGAACATGCCCAAAAACCCTTGTGGAGCATCCCCCAGCTCCTTCTCCCCAGGTGGAAAGTGTTGCCAGGCAGTTTGGGCCCGAATCCATTCCCTCCTATCCAGAGGGGGGAGCTGGATGCATTTCCACCCCCCCATCACCCTAAAGGCCATGAAAACATTCCCTAAAGCATGTTCAGAACGGAAACCCACTGGAGTGTACCCTGTCCCTGAAGGGCATGGAATATTCGCTGCCCTTTCCCATGGTAGGATAGGAAGAAGATGCCCTTTTCTGGAGCAGAGCAGGGTGTGAGGCTCCTGCTCACAAAGGCTCCAGGAGGGACTCCAGAGGCTGGGCTCCATTCCCTGTTCCTGCTTTTCCTCGCCCGTGGGTGATGGGTGTCCCTCAGGAAGTTGTGCAATCCTGCCGGGGCAGGGGAGCAGGGCAGGGCAGGAGGTGCTCACTGAGCTGTGTCTCTGCTGAGCTCCTTCCCACAGGGAGCTCCTGGCTGGAAGGGATGGAAAAAAGCACTACCTGCTCTGCTTTGTGGTGTTTGTTCCTTCTCTCAGCTGTCAAGGAAACCATGGGCCATACCCGGCTGGGACTGCTGTGGTTGCTGACGTGTTCTGGCCTTTTAATCCAGATCCAAAATAGCTTCTCCACCCCTCCATTTGTGCTGGCTCACAGAGCATCTTCCACGGTGCCATCCTCTGTTCTCCTGCCCGGGAATGAGGCCCAGAATGCCAAAGTTTTTCTTAGAATCATAAAATCACTGGATAGTTTGGATAGAAAGGGACATTTAAAGGTCATCTGGTTCCAACCCCAACCACCTTCCACCAAAGCAGAAGAGCGGGGGAGGAAGATCTCTCAAATCTCTCAACCAGGCATTTGGAAAAAGAAAACCAGAGTAGAGAGGTAGAAGTGGTGATGCTACAACTTTTCTTTTTCTCACACAGAAGGAGGAGAAAGGTCAGGAGAAACATGAAGAGAAATCTCCAGAGTTTGCACAGCCTAGGCTGTCAGTGGAATTCTCACTTATCTTTTACATGCAGAAAAGAGCAGGGATTTAAAATAACATGGAGGGGCTGGGGCATGTCCAGGGAAGGGAACGGAGCTGGGAAGGGGCTGGAGCCCCAGGAGAGGCTGAGGGAGCTGGAAAGGGGCTCAGCCTGGAGAAAAGGAGGCTCAGGGGGGACCTTGTGGCTCTGCACAACTCCTGACAGGAAGGAACAGCCATGGGGGTTGGGCTCTGCTCCCAGGGAACAGGGACAGGAGGAGAGGGAATGGCCTCAGGCTGGGCCAGGGGAGGGTCAGGGTGGATACTGGGAAAATTTCTTCACTGAAAGGGTGGTCAACCTCTGGAAGAGACTGCCCAGGACAGTGGTTGAGTCACCATCCCTGGAAGTGTCCAAAAGCCACATGGATGTGGCACTGGGGACACGGTTCAGTGGTGACCACAGCAGTGCCGGGGCAATGCTTGGACCTGATGATCTCAGACGCTTTTCCAAACTAAACAATTCCGTGATTGTAACGGGCTCTTTTCCCTTCTGGCCTCAGTGGGGTCCAAGGTTTATCTGTGGTTAGCACAGCCTTGCTGAGCCATCAGCCATCAGCAGCTTGGCCCCTGCGTGGCTGACGTGTCCTGGTGCTGTGACACACGGGGTGTCCCTGTCCCTCCTCCCTGAGGGGATCAGCAGCAGCCCAAGGGCCCAGCATCACCTGTGTGCCCAAATGCCACCTCAGCTGGTGGTGACAGTGTTCCCTGCATCCCGCTGACTTCTGCCTGTGCTGGTTTCACCCCTCCAGCTCTTTCCCAGAGGATCCCTGTTTGCTCAGATCACAGGAATCTCTCCCTGAGGGGACACTGACCGCTGCCACAGCCGTTCCAGACCCAGCTTCCCTTGGAGGGGGAGGATTCCCCCTTCCACAGCTGCAACAGCAAAGGGCCTTGACTCACTGTGTGCAGGGTGCAGGGGACACAAGGGCTCCACTCATGGCAGTAGGAGCCGGGGCAGGGGGTCCCAGGCCCATGAGCCTGAACTCTGCCTGTCCCCATGGGATTTTCTTCTCCTCACCCTTGGGTTTTCCCTTTTTCTGCTCTTTTCAGAAGCTGATTTCAGGGCAGGGTGGCATCTGTGTGGTTCTGTCGTGGCTGAGCCCTGGTGAGCCGCTAAACACCACCAGCTGCTCAGTGACCAAACACCTGCCAAGGGCAAGTGATGAATGAATTCCTTATTTTGCTTTGTTTGCAGGCTCAGCTCTTGCCTTATTTATCAAACCACCTTTATCTCAACCCTCGCCCTTCCAGTTCTGCCCCCATCCCGCTGTGGGACTGCGGGAGGGGCTGTGTGGGGCAGAGCTGCCACTGGGGCTAACCCAGCCCAGCTGCCAGGTCTGTGCTGGTTCTGGCACAGATTTGTTTTTGTGTGTGCTCAGAATTGCTCTGTGTGGGATCCTGCTGGAGCCCCTTCCCTGAGCCCTGCTCCCCCTGGGCCTCCAGGATGATGCTCTGTGCAGCTCTCCCAGTGGGATTCTCCTTCAGCTGTCAGGACATTTCTCCATCCCCCGTCACGGCTGCCGAGGAAGGCGGGAGGAGCCTCGTCAGCTCTGATCTCGATTCCCATCCTGCCCAGGCAGCTGCGCCCACTCAGCCACCAGCAGCTCCATGGCCAGACTGGGAAGGAATGGGAGAAGCCCTGGGGCTGCTGCTTGAAGGAGCCATTGTGGGGGAGTGAGGTCAGGGAGAGGGAAAAGCTCAGCACCATCGAGGGAGGTGTGGGGACCACGGCAGGGCCCTGACACAAGGGCTCAGTGTCCTGGGCTGCCTTGGTGCTTCTCCTGCCCCCAGAGCTGCCCTGCACAGTTCAGAGCTGCTCTGTGGTTCCAGTGACTCAACCAGTGTCCCTTCCTGTCACCTCCACGTCACAGCTCCGCCATCTGCTCCCCAGCACACGGGGAAGTGAAGGCAGAAAATCGATCCCAAATCCATCACTGCCAGCTCAGCAGCCCAGGGAGAGAGCAGGGGCTGAGCTGGGATGGATGTGGGGGGCTCTGATTTCCCAAGCCAGACACTGGTGCAGAGATCAGACACGTTACCCTTTACCCCAGTGTGTGGGAATTAGAAAGGTCAGAAAGCTTCCAGAAAGCTGCACAAGCAGGCCTCAGAAACAGAAAAGAACAGAAAACTTAGAGCTAAGCTACAGCTGCAAAGTCTGAACGTAGAAAAAGTTAGAATAGTACAGCAAGCAAGGACATGAACCAATAGCTCGGCTAAGATAGACCTTAAGACTGAAAAAAATATCTGTTTAGCAAGATAGAAGGTTTTAAGCTTAATAATGAAGTACTGTGTACTGTTGATAGAGAACATAGAAGCAAGCATTGTGTGAAGCAGGTGTGCTTTCAGTGACTGGCTAGGACAACTGTCCGTAAGCTTTTGCAATATGCTCTTGGCTAAAAAGTTTTTTAAATGCTCTGTAACAAAGAAATCTTTGGCTGCTGCTGGCAAGACGTGAGCTGTTGCCATCTTTCAATTGTCTCAAGCATGGGATGAGACTGATGCTGCAATAAAAGCTCCAGGAACATATCCCAGCAGTTCCATTCTGTTCATGGAAAAACCCCAACAGGCCAATGCCCAGGCCCTTCCCTGATTTGTGGGAGAGCAGCTGGTGATGTTCACCTCTATCCCCAAGTGGAGCCAGGGGAGCAGAGCAGGTTGGAGCTTTGCCAGTGACAAAATCACACTGGGACAAAAATCTATGTGTTGTAGGTAGAGGCAGAAATTTCTGAATCTTCCTGAAATGTTTTGTCAGTCCTGTCCAAAGCCACTGCAATCTCAGAGCAGATCTGCTGGGGATGAGAAAAAACAAAATCTTTGGGCCGGCAGCTCCAGCCCAGCAATCCCTTGGTCAAGCCATAATTACTCTTTGCCCAAAATGCTATTAATGTTCAATAACTCTGCTGTTTTCCTGTCTTGATGATGATGGCATGTTGATAAAGCACACCTGGATTTCCAAAGAGATCTCTTGAAGAAGCTGAGTTCCTGTGGGAGGAGAGGGGAGGTTCCTACATGGCTTCAGCCCGGTGCTTAACTGGCTAATTGGCAAGAAACAAATTACATCAGGCAGGATGGGAGTAGTAGGAATATTTCTGACACTATTTCAGTAGGAAAAAAGAAAATACTGTGAAGGGGTGCAGAGGGACCCTGGCTGTTTGGTGGCTTAGAGGGCCACAACAATATATGGAATATTGGGAAGGAATTCTTCCCTGGGAAGGTGGGCAGGCCCTGGCACAGGGTGCCCAGAGCAGCTGTGGCTGCCCCTGGATCCCTGGCAATGCCCAAGGCCAGGTTGGACAGGGCTTGGAGCAGCCTGGGATGGTGCAAGGTGTCCCTGCCATGGCAGGGGGTGGAGTGAGATGATTGTTAAGGTCCCTTTCACCATTCTGTGCTTTTATGACCTCAGAAAGATTTTCCTGCCCTGGATGCTTTTGCAATTTAACTCCATGAACAGAGGGATGCTCCAAGCTGACAATTTCCAGATGGAGCAAAACATGGATGTGTGGGGTGTCCATGTCATGTCTGCAGTACTTAAATCCTCAACGCCCCCTCTGAGACCTAGAAATCCCTGGGAAAGGAAAGAGAGGAAGAACGAGCAACTACAGCAGTGGCTTTTCCCCCCCTTTGTTTTAATTTATCTGTGCTGCCTGCAGCTCTGGCTGTGCTGCCTGAGGAGGGATCTCATGAGTCAGATCAGGTGCAGAGGGAGGCAGCAAAGGCAATGGGATAGCCCTGGAGCTGCTTAATTCAGGAAGGGGCATGGAGGAGGCATATGAAATGATAAACTGGAGGTGTTTGTGTCCCCGTTGTAAGCAGGAGCTGAATGAAGCTGGGAGGGGCAGGTTTAAATGCCAAGCTGTCACTTCCCAGCCCTCCCCTGCACAGGATGTCGCGGATCCTTACAGTTTGTCCGGGTTAAAAAAAGCAATGGGATACATTTATGGAATAAAAAGGTGGGAGGATGTGAGAAAATTCACCGGCTGAGAAAGATGAGAGCGTCGGTGGGGGCGTGAGGGAGTCGCTGGGAGCTGCAGGGAGCGGAGGGGAAGGGGGGAGGGAAGGAGCAGTCTGCCGGGTTTGTGCTGCCGTGGGAAGGGGTCGGCTGCGGGGAGAGACGGGCTGTGGGAGGAGGATGGCCCTGCCCGAAGGAGCAAGAAGCTGTCGCTGAAATTTCGGGCTCAGGAGAGGGTCTGGGAGCGTGGGAGAGCAAGGGCAGGGGCGGGGGGGAAGGGGCTGCGGGCTCAGAGCGGGGTTTGCAGCGGCAGGAGGACAAGCGGCGCATTGAGCGCAGGCTCCGCTTTCTTTCAGCCCTGTCCAGCTCTGCCCCAGCCCAGCTGGCAGCTGGGGGGACACCCCTCACCCCCCCTTCCTGCAGCCCCAGGGCTCGGCGCACAAAGCCTGGCAGCTCTGAATGCTCCCTGTGTTGTCTGCGCTCACCAAATGCTTCATCTCTGCTGCTGCCAGACCCTCAGGGGCAGCACCCACACTGGGCTGAGGACAGATTTCAAACAACACCCACCGCGAGCAGGGAACAGCTGGGAACGGGAGGGAGTGGGAGATGTCCAGGTTTGGGGGCTGTGGGTCCCCTCCTAGCCAGGCTCCGTGTGTGACTTGCGTGCGACAGCCCCGCCGTGCACAGGGCACGGGTCCTGTCTGAGCCCCTCTGTGCACACCCCACGGTTCTCTTGCTTTGCTGAGTTTCAGGGCTGAGGACAGACCCAGAAGGGACATTTCCCCGCCGCTGTGCCACAGTTCCATCTTCCTCCGTTTGCAGACGAGGCAAATGCACCAAGGAGGGACGGGGGGCATTTTCAGGGATGCTCCAGGGCATGGAGATGGTGAGACGGGGGTGCTCGGTTTGTAGTTGTTATTTAGCAGTCTCCAAAAGGATTTTAAATCCTACAGCTTTTTCCTGCACGGTTCCACGTGCCTGCCTTTGGAGGAGGGGATGCCTCAGGAGCTGGGGAGGACGGCACGGGAAGATTTTCAGCCCTGGAAGAGTTAAATCCTCACGCCTGCAGCGCCTGAGCAGGAACTCACTACTGCTATCGCTGAGCAGGTCCCCTCCCTTCTGCCGCCTTCTCCTGATCGTCCTAAAAATGCATCTCCCGAGGCCCTGCCGGCAGGAGCGGGGCCCGCCCGTGCCCGTGCCCGTGCCACACTCACCCCGTGCCCTCGGTGCCCCGAGCCGGCTGGCACTCGGCAGCTGCTCTAATTCGGGGTTCTTGCCTCGGGCGTGGCGTCATGAGCTGGATGAGCTCCGGCTTTAAGCTACAAAGGCTTCTTAAGGGGAGAAACCCCTGTCTGGGTCTGGTTATTGGGACACCAGCGCCGGCAGGCGATGCTGGGCTTAGCTGGCTAATGCCGAGGTGTGGGGCCGGGGGGGCCGGGGGGGCTGGAATCCTCCGCTGGAATCCTCTGCCGGCACAGCCCTGGGGGGGCCGGGGGCAGCATCCTCCATCCCAACGCTGGCCTCTCCCCTGGGGTGCACGGGGTGCTCGGCCAGCTCGGGAGGCTGTGCCTGGAGCTCTGCAGCCCCATCTGGGTCACTGCTGCCCATTGAGAGCTCTGGGGTTCTCTGGGTTGGGGTGGAAACAGGGGAACGCCTGAACCCTGAAGGTGGTGCACTTTGCAGCTCTGCCCCCGTGGTGGCAATGTCCGGACGCCCCGGTGTCCCCAGGTCCGGTGGTCCAGCCCAGGTCTGTGCCAGAGCTTCTCCCCCTGCTTTTACCATCACGTTGTTTTCAGAACCTGCAAAGCCAGCGGGGTGACAAGAAATGGAGCATCCCTGAGACCACCAGCTGCTCCAGCTGGACAGTGATCCTGGAAAAAGGCAGAAAGCTGCTGGACCCAGATGAGCTTTCAGTAAGTAAAATAAAGTTTCACTCTGGGACCTGTGTGTGGTTGTGAAGGGTAGTTTATCCCCCTCCTGGCCCTTGGGGCTGTTTGTGGCAGGGTTTGTGCTGTTTCAGCTCTCCTGTCGCATCTTGGGTCTGCCCCTGCAGAGACTGAAGGGCCAAAGGCTTCAGCCGAGGGGGGGAACATCACCTGTGGTGCTGGTGGAGGAGCAGACTGGGCTGAAAGGCAGGGACAGTAAAGCCACAGCCATCCCTGCGCATCACTCCGTGCTGGGTGACAGCTGGGCAGCCCAGGTCTGGTCTTGCAGGGTTCTGGCTCCTGGTGGAGTTAACAGCGGGAGCAGCTCTGCCCCAGCTTGTGCCTTTCATGTTTTGAGTTCTTTCCTTGTTCTGATTTAACATATTTATAACACTGAGGTAATGGAGGGATCGATAACAGCCCAGCATCACCTGGGACTGGCACAGAGCCTGGCTGCTGTCACATCCCTGCAGCAGGAGGCAGGCTGATCCCAGCCCAGGAAAGAGCTGGGGTCTGGGGAAGGTGGAGAAGGAAATAGGATGTGTGGAATGCTCGTGGAGAGAAGGATTTTGCTCCCTCTGGTCTGGGAGAGCCCCCCAGGGGGGCTGAGCCAGCCCAGGTGTGGCAGCAGGGTCTGGGGACATGGCTGGGGTCACCATTTCCTGCAGGAACCTCTGCACACCAGAGCTGCTGGGAGCACTGGTCCCTCCTGGGCTCACACAGAACCTTTGAAGCTTTAATTCTAATGCACTTTTCATAGAACCACAGAGAGGTTTGGGTTGGAGGGGACCTTAAAGCTCACCTTGTCCCAACCCCCCACCATGGGCAGTGACACCTTCCAGCAGAGCAGATTGCTCCGAGCTTTTATGCTCAATAACAGGAAGAGCTCAATAGTAATGATAATGACTATTACCATTTATTATATATTTTATTTTATGTATTCTATTATTTACTTTATTTATTTATTTATTATATCTAATATTTATTATCTATTATCTATTATTCATTATTCAGTAATCATTACTTATTATTTATTATTTAATTATTATACTATCTACTCTGTATTACTAATAATGATTATGATTATGATTATGATTATGATTATGATTATGATTATGATTATGATTATTATTATTAATAATAATAATAATAATAATAATAATAATAATAATTTGATTTTTTTTTTCATAGCATTTGGGGCGTTCCTAGGGCTCGTTATCACACTGCGGATTGGAAGCTCTAACAAAAAGCTGAGCGAGCCGAGGACAGCGCGTCCCCTGTGCCAGGTCAGCCCTGCGGCCCCTCTCGGCACGTGGCGGGGCCATCGCTCCCCTCCCGTGCGCTGCGGATCCGGCGGAGCCTGAGCGGGGATGGGCCCCTGGCAGGAGGGGGGGTCGTTCCTGCACGGAGCTCTGTGCTGGGAAGGGGAAAGGGAGAGAAAGGCTGGTTTTAGAGGGCAGGATTTGCTCNCGAGCTTTTATGCTCAATAACAGGAAGAGCTCAATAGTAATGATAATGACTATTACCATTTATTATATATTTTATTTTATGTATTCTATTATTTACTTTATTTATTTATTTATTATATCTAATATTTATTATCTATTATCTATTATTCATTATTCAGTAATCATTACTTATTATTTATTATTTAATTATTATACTATCTACTCTGTATTACTAATAATGATTATGATTATGATTATGATTATGATTATGATTATTAATAATAATAATAATAATAATAATAATAATAATAATAATAATAATAATAATAATAATTTGATTTTTTTTTTCATAGCATTTGGGGCGTTCCTAGGGCTCGTTATCACACTGCGGATTGGAAGCTCTAACAAAAAGCTGAGCGAGCCGAGGACAGCGCGTCCCCTGTGCCAGGTCAGCCCTGCGGCCCCTCTCGGCACGTGGCGGGGCCATCGCTCCCCTCCCGTGCGCTGCGGATCCGGCGGAGCCTGAGCGGGGATGGGCCCCTGGCAGGAGGGGGGGTCGTTCCTGCACGGAGCTCTGTGCTGGGAAGGGGAAAGGGAGAGAAAGGCTGGTTTTAGAGGGCAGGATTTGCTCTGCTCCGGCCTCTGGCCGCAGTCCCGGGGCTCCCGGCTCACACCTGGGTGGGGCAGAGCTCCCCCGCTGCTGCGGGTGCGGGATGGAGCGCTGGACTCGGGGTCTGACCCTCCCATCCCTCCGGGAAGGGCTGAGGGAGCCCAGCAGGGCGGGCAGGACAATGAGGCGCTGGTCCCGCTGCCTTCCCAGCACCTGGGGTGTGAGAGGGCTCCTTGCGGGGCCGAGGGCTGTGCCACCCCCACGTCAGGGAGCCAGGGCTGGTCAGGGCAGGCAGGAGCCGCCAAATGTCCTGGAAAGCTCCAAAATGAGAGAGAAATTGGGACATGTGAGCTGAATCCGGGTCAGCCTGGAGCCCTGCCTGGGAGTCTGTAATTCCTTGTACCAGTTCCCTTTCCTTCATGGCTTTGCAGCTGTGGCAAAGGGCTGCTCTGAGAGCACGGTGAGAGCTTGTATGTAAAAAAGACAGAGAAATAAACATGATTTTTGGTACAAACATGTGCTTTTTCTCTCTATATCCTAACTATGCTGGTGCAGAGCTGAAGCTTTGTGGCACTGAGCTGCAGGGAGCTCATCCAAGCTGGAGGGGGCAGCTGAGGAGCTGGAGCAGCATCACAGCTGTGGTGGGCCGGGCACTGCCAGCACACCCCTGGAGAAGGCTGGAAATCCTGTCCCCTCCCCAAAATCCTGTTCCCTGCCCCAAAATCCACCTTGGCACACCAGGTGGGGTGTCTCAGAGCCCAGACACAGGCCCTGGGGGACGGAGGTGTCCCCCCTGCTCAGATGTCACCAGGGCTGAAAGGCAGGTGGGTGGGAAGTGGGGAGGACAGGAGCCACCCTCGCTGTCACTTGTCATGATGGATATTCCCCAGGGACAAACCAGCAAGCAGAGCCTTGGTCACACCACGTGAGCCTTTTTGTCCCCGAGGGTGTGCACACCTGTGTGACAGCTCTGTGACAGCAGTGTCCCTCCTGGTGACCCCCCGGGTGGTCCCCCTGCCCTTGCAGTCACACGAGGAGCACCAGCCCAGCCATCAGCTGAGTTTGGAGGTCAAACCAGCCAGAACTGGGCCAGGCTGCAGCTCCCTGCTGCCCTGCTGGGATGAAGGACACCTCCTCCCAGATGGCCACCTCGGAGAGACAAATGTCCATCCACGTGGCCCTGGCTTGGTGGCACGGGCGGGGTCTGTGCAGGGCCGGAGCCCAGGGCAGCACAGGGACATGCCAGCCCGGGCTGGGCTCCTCTCTGGGGCCGAGTGTCCCTGCCGCAGCTGCTTTGCTCCTGCTGGCACCTCCTGCTGGGTGCTCCAAGGGTGCCCGATCCCTCCTCGGGGCCACCCCAGCCCCTCCTATCCCCCCCAGGGCTCCTTCACCCCCTGCCCGAGGTGGGGAGCAGCCCTGTCCCCCCTCCCTGCCACCAGCGCGGCCACCAGCCAGGTCTGTATCCCAAAATGTCCCCTCTCTTCCCCAGCCCCCTTCGCCACCCGAGGTGTCCCCGTTGCCGCAGAGGTGTGGGATGGAGCCAGCTGAACAGCACTGGCTCCACGAGGCTCTCAGGAGTGGGTCCCCACAAGCACGGACACACAGGGACTGCTGGGATAATTTAAAAACCAGGGCAGAGACCTGATTATTGCCCTAGTTTGCATCAAATCTCAGTTTGGGTTTTTTTAGCAGCCTTTTGATGAGCTTGTCAATGACAAGTTGCTAATTGAGGAGTGGGAGGCCCGCAGTGTCCTGTGAAAACGGGGGAGAAGAAAAGCCAGGATAAAAAAAAAAAAAAAACTGTTTAAACCTGGCACTGGGCCTGACTGCAGGGACCAGGGGGATGGAGGGAAGCCAGGCTGGGGTGGCCTCAGAGAGACCACGGGGGTGGTGCTCAGTCAGGGCTGGGGACACCCCAAATCTCTGCAGGGGCTGGGAGAGACCCGTGAGCTTCAGCAGGGAGATGCCCCATCCCCCGGGGGCTGCAGCAGTGGGGGAGGGCTCTTGGTCTCTAACAACATCAGGCACCCCCAGCTCCGAGCAGAGCTCCAGGCTCCGCATATTTTTATTCCACACCCCCCTCAATATATTCACTGATTTATAAATTCCCTACACGTACTGCTGGGCTAACAAGTACACTTTTAAGCACAAGCTAAAACACGAGGTAAAAAACGGTGGGGGAGAGATTAAAAAATCCTGTTTTAAAATATTTTTAAAGTCATTAATGGTACAAAACACATTTTCTTCCTGCACCCCCGTGGATTATCTGTTGCACCCCACTGTGGGGACGGTGAGTTGAAGGGAGCCCGCCTGGCCTCTCCCCTGGCACCCCCGAGCCCCTTCCCCTCTTTCCCTGCACCGGACACTGCCCTGCACAAAGCAGCTTTGTCTCCCTCTTCCTGTCCCTCTGCTCCGCCTGGCCGCTGTCCCTCCCTGGCGCCCGTCCCATCTCGCTCTGCAGCACCAGGACCCTCCTCCTCCATTTATCTGGGGCGAGTCCCAGCCCTGCAGTGGCCCTGGCAGCTCACAGGCCCCCCAGTCTGGAGGTGATGGGGAGAGTGGCAGGGTCCCCACCCCCAGCCCCTGCAGCCACCCCCGTGCTGGGGATCAGGGGTGCAGGTGACACTGGAGAGGGGTGGGCACTGCTCCCCAAAGCCCTCTGGAGCTGGATCACCCAGAGCTCACCCACGAGGGCTCCTCTCAAATCCCCAGTCAGATCCCACCTGTGGGAGCCCTGTGGGAGAGGAGGGGACGTTCCCAGGATGTGTCTCTTCTTCCCAGCCCAAAACTGGCCATGGCTCCCGAGCCTTGGCCAGCAGGATGTGCTGGGCTCCCTGTCACCCATCCCTGTCCCCATGAGAGGAACACACCCCAGCATGGCCAGATCCCTTCCCTTTCCCGCTCCCAGAGGCCCCGGGAAAGCTTGGGGTGGTTTGGCTCAGCATTGCTGCCCGTTCATGGGGAGAGGGGGCCAAACCCCCTCCCCAAACTGGGCATGGCTGCTTTTGTCATGTGCCAAAGGGAGGGGGGTCCGGCAGGCAGCGCTGGGCACGGGCAGCCCCTGCACCTTGCAGAGGAGCATTTTGGCTTTTCTTGGGTGGGGGTTTTGCAAAGCTCTGGCTTTGCTCCAGCTCCCTGTGGTTAATGGGGGCTGCAGGTGTCCATGAGAGAGTTAACACAGCCTGGCTCTGTGCCTCCAGGACCCCCCAGGGATGGTTGGGGGGTGCCAGCCCTGCGTTCTGGGGGAGCAGAGGGATGTTCCTGCCTGCAGAGGCAGCAGCAAACCCTGGGACCAGGCACATGGGCTGGGCCTGCCACCAGCAGCTCGGTGACAGTGACCTGGCAAGTCCCACCCACACCCACGGTGAGCTCCAGTAGAGTGTGGGGTTGGAGAGGGGACACACACAGGGGTGTCCCCTTGGAGCTGAGCCCTTCCAGCCACTCTGTATCCTAACAGCAGTGCCCAGAATCTTCGTCTGGTTTGCCCTCATCCCTCCTGGCAGCGTTCTCCTGCCCTCTCCTCCCAGCCCTATGACCTCAGGTTCTGGCTGCTTCCCTGGGACTGATGTCCTCGGGCACTCAGCCACCAGCATGGCTGCGACAAGTGCTCTGTCCCACAGGGAGGACGGACAGACAGACAGAGTGTTCTCCCAGCAGCTCATGGCAGGGGCCACCCCGAGGTCGCACAGGCTGCAAAAGGGCAAAATCCCACCACATCCTATTTTGTCCGGAGAGCGGCTGAGGGCTGGCCCTGCTCCCCCACGTGATGGATGAGCCTTTGGCAGCCCCCGAGTCCCAAGGGGCCGGCCAAGGGCCAGCAGGGCCCTCCCTCCGCCCTCTTCTTCCTCGCGGTCACAAGGTTTCAGTCAGCAAAAGGCAAATTTTATTCCATCTACGCACGCTTTATTGTTGTTATAAATAATAATAAATCACAGCGGCGGGAAGTGGATTTACGGAGCAGGAAGGGAAGATGGTGGAGGATGGTGAAACACCTCTCGCTTCCCCACCCCGGGGATGTGGGGTGTGACAGGAGCCAGCTGTGTTGGGGGAAATAAAATCCCCGGGGATGTCCTGGGGGGCTGGAGGGGAGCAGGGCAGGGGGGCTTGGGAGGGCCTTCCCTCCACATTCCCTGCTATGGATATCCCCTCTCCTCACCTGGCCTTTTGCACCCACTGCCCCCCTGGAAAAGTCCCCTTTTGGACTTTTTTTATCCCAAGTACTGCGATTTCCAAGTGCTTTTTGATGGCATTGGCTGCCCTCCCTTCGGAGGCATTTATGGGAGGAGAAGCCCCTGCTCCCACCAGCTCCCAGGGGTGTCTTCTGCTCTGAGCAGCCTCCAGCTCCTAGTGTCTGTGTCACACCCAGGGTGACCTCCCCAGTGCCTTTGGGGACGCCAAAGGAAGGGGTGAGAGAGAGTTAATGGAAATTTGGCTTTTTTGGTGATTTCTACACCCCCCCTGCTTTGCTGGGTGAAGTCATGACTGGAGGAGCTGCTGATGGGACTCAGCCCATGACCACAGCCTGATGGAGATTCCAGCTCCACACCCAGCCCTCCCTGGGGCTGAGTGACAGATCAGCTCAGCTCAGATCCAATGGAAAACTGGCTTGGCTCAAATTTTTTTTGTTGTTGTTGTTTTTATATTTTTAATATTCTGTTGTATTTTGGTTTGATTTTCAAGATCAACTGGGAAAAGAAAACAAAACAAAACTGCTGCAAACAAAGGCTCCACAAGTTGGTGACATGGGACCAGGACTACCTGTGGCATCTGGATGCTCCAGCTCTGCCAGGAGCAGGAAGTGAGCTGGGGACAATCCCAAGAGGGGAACAAAGGGGTCTCCACCACTGTGTGACCTGTTCCTGTACCACCGAGAGCTTCCAGCCCTGCTGCCTGTGGAGTCTGAAGGTCCCTTGGTCCCAAGCCATGGTTGTACCTGGGACAATGACAGGGAGGGGAGGGAGAGGTGCTGAGCTAATCCCAGTGGTGGGGAAAGGAGATGGAGAAGGGAGAGAAGCAGCAGCAGGAGGGCACCAGGGTGGAGGAAGATCTGAGCCCCTTCTGGCAGTGGAAGGATGTTCAGAGCAGCCCAGCACGGATACCCCGGCCCATCTGGAGCTGGCTGGGCACCTCGGAGTTTGCTGGTGCATCCCCACCTGGTCTGGGGGGACGCAGCCACTCCTCCCCACAGGCACACCGGGCACAGAGGCTGTGACCCACAGCCCCACCGCAGGCACAGCCCCTCCGTCCCCACCGCGGCTGCAGTGAAAGACCTCCCGTAGCTGTCCTTCGCTCCCATCCCACATCCAGGACCTCCTTTCAGAGGCCGAGCCGCCCTTCCCGGGAGCAGTGCCACGAACCCCGCGATGTCACTCGTCCCGGCCGCCTGCGGGGGCTCTGTCTTGCCACGCTCTTTGTGTCGCTTTTGTCAGGACTGCGACTCTAGCTGTGTTTCTGTCGGCCTCCCCTGTGCCACCGCCCGAGCTCGGGAATTCCCCCGGCCCGCCACGCTGCACTGAACGCGCTCCCGCTCCCGCCTGTCCCGGTAATTAGCGCGGCTGACCGGGTTTCCTTCATCGGCGCTAATTGGCCAGGTCTGTGTTTGCGGCTTCTCCTCCCTGGCTCTCGCCGCGCCCTGGGGTGATTTCAGCGAGAGAGAGAAGAGAAATGAAATGAAGCTCGATGTGCCCCCTCTCACCGCACACATCCTGACACCAACACCCGCAGCTGGGACACGAGGACACCGCAGGGCTCAGGGCACCGGGGAGGCTGTGGCTCCTCAAGCCAAACCCACCCCTGCAGTTCTGCAAAGCCTCTTTGTTCCCCACCAGCGGTGACTGTCACCCACCTGGGGACCCACTCGCTTGGCCATCCCCGGTTCCTTCGCCAGCAGCCCTCAGCACGCAGCTCCAGGCACTCGGTGGCGCCGCCAGCCAAGCGGGCAGCGATGCCCAGTGCTCTGGGATGAAGCCACCCCGGCTAGGACAGGTGCTGGGGACAGCCCGTGGATGGCACCTGGAAGTGCTCAGCCCTGCTGCCCATTAGCTGCGGGTCGATGGGATTGATCCCCACCATCCCCCTGGAGCTGTTCCTGATGCACTCCAGGTGATCCAGCGTGGGAGGGACAGCAGCTCTGGGGCTGGGGGCAGAGGACACGGTGCCACAGGGGCCCCAGAGCAGCAAATCCCTGCCCTATCACTGCTGTGACCCCGTGGCCTCTCCAGTTAGAACCCCTCGTGTGTGTGTGTGTGTGTGTGTGACCAGGGCTGTCCCCATGTGCACAGGGGAGTAAGGAGAGCTGGATTTGTGGGATGCAAGGGAATTTGGGGAGAGGAATGTCCCTCTGAGAGGTGCATGGGGATTTTTAGGGGTCTGTGTGCAGCTGGATGGGGGTTTGGTGTCTCTAAGGGGCACTGGGGGATTTGGGGAGTGTCTGTCAATCTGCAGGGGGGGCTCAGGGGGTGCTCGCTGTGTGAAAGGGCAGAACCAGGGGGGTTTCAGGGGGCCACAGAGCTGCACCTGGACAGAGACACTGAGGGATGGGTACTGCACCCTGCACACCTGGAGCCTCCTGTGCTCTGCTAACAGGGGAGACCAGCCCCAACCCCCAGTCCCAGGCCCTGTCTGTCTGTCCGTCTGTCTCTCTCCTGGGACTGCTCTGCCCCTGCCTCCTCCCCCCTCTCCCTCACATCTGGCCAGCAGCAGCTTATTTTTTCCTCCAGGGTTGCGACATCCTGAGCCACGGGATGTTTTTCCTGAGCCTGTGTTGGACCCCCCGCAGGGGGAGGGTGGGAGCATTGTCTTGGCCAGGGAGCTCCGGTGACAGTGTCCGAGTGCCCTCCCACCCACTGTCCCCAGTGCAGAGAGGGGAGAGCACGGAAATCAGACCAGGGCTGGAGAAGGGAGAGTGGACTCCTGCTGGTGGTGGGGAAGGATGATGGAATCCCAACCGGGTCTGGTTCTCCAGATCCTCCAGGACGGGGCAACATGACCAGGTCCCTGCCAGTGACAGAAAGGGGCAGTTGGAGCCTCTTGGAGCTGTAGCTACCGACCCCATTATATTCTCAGTCATGAGTCACCCTCCACTCAAAGGCCTGGGTGAGCAGAGGGTGTGGGTGCCACCAAAGCAGTCCTGGGGGCACAAGATTTGGGGTGCCCCCAGAGCATCCCCACTGCTGGAGCCAGGCAGGGTTGAGCCACCCCATGTCAGCAGCACCGGGATGGCCAGACCCCATTTGTGCCTCCCTTTTCCCACCAGAATAAATACCATTCATTCAGAAGAAACCATTTTATTTTTTTTTTCCCAAAGAAAAAAAGCAATATAAATATTAGAGTATAAAACTTGCGTGTAACACATCGACATTGGTCTATATGGGTATAAGAAGGATATAAGCATATATATAATATATAAGTATAATTCAATATTAGACACATTGAAAGGGCAAACGTGTTTCATTTCACGTACACTCGGAGCACAGACCACATGGAAAGAAGATACAGAGAAAATTGAAAATACTGATGTCCACAAGTTAGTTACCGCGATTAAAAATAACACGCCACTAAATACACGACACTCACTACGCTACCTCAGATTGCAGATTAAAAAGAAAATATAAAGACTACGATTCAGCTACAGCATTTCTAGAGGGGGGGCAGGTGGCAGCTGCAGGGGACAGGGTGGGAACCGCTCCCAGTGCAGCCAGCGCCGGAGGTGGCTGGATCCGGATGAAACACGGAGGATGCTCCTGCTGCTGCCCTGGTTTGGGGAGGGGGCAGGGGTGGGGAGAGCCTGGCTGAAAGGGCTGGATCTGCTTGGGTGAGTTACGTGTTAGTGATTAAAAAAGGAAAAAAAACAACACGCCCCTCCCCCCGGGAAACTCAGCGTGGCCCTTTCCTGGCCACCCCACAGCTCCCTTCCTGGCTCTGGCTACACAAAGCCCCCATGTGCCTCTCCCGGGGGCTCAGAGCTGCTTTGCTATGGGAAGCTGGCCTGGTGCTTTGGTGATGGGCACAGGGAGAAACTCTAATCCTCATCCTTCAGTTCTCCCCACAGGGTACAAAGCCCAAAGCCAGCGGGAGCATCACCTCCTCCGGGCTGGCCCCGCACGGTCCCACATGACACTCCCCCAATCATTGCCCCCCATTTTGCAGCATCACCCCCTGCTCTTGGGTCCCTTGTCTGGATCTGGTCCCCAAATGCCACCAAAACAACCATCACTTACTCACTCACCAACTCTGCACCAAAGCCATGCACTGGCAGCTCTGCGGATCCCACCCTTTGGGCGGGACCCCAAGAACCGCCTCGTAGAACCGCCCGACCACCCCAACCAACCTCTGGGGCCCGAACTAGAAGCAATAATGAGTTTCCCACCCCGCCGGAGCCATCCCACCCCCTCCCACCCCTTCCCCAGGGCAGCCCCGGCGCGAGGCTCGGGCGCTGCCGGCGCGTTCGCATCGTGTGGGCATGCGAGGACTTGTGCGGGTCCGTGGGGCTACTGCGCTAGTGCAGGTGTGAGGTGAGGGACGTGCATGCAGACACCGTGTGCAGACAGTGAAGCGTCGTCCCCGCGTCCCCTGGGGGGACCCGGCCAGGCCTGGCCGTGGGGAGCGAGGCTCTCTTAGCCTTAATTCCATAAGAACATCGACTGTACATATAAATATTTACTGCAAAGAAGGTTTGAGATGTGTCTGCTCTTCGGAGACCCCTAGAACCGCCGGGGCAGCTGCCGCACACCTCGGCGTGCTCCTCGTGGAATTCCCTGCCTCTCACACAGCAGGAGGGCTTTTTCCTTACCATATTTCAGGCCATTAGTGGTTACACTTAAAAAAAAAAAAATTAAAAAAAAAGCTTGGNGTAAGCAGGAACTGAAGCACTCCCTACCAACTTCCAAATTCCAAAATCCATCACTATCATTGACTGGGGGTGAATTTTACGAATGGAAAATTTAACAGCAAAGAACTGGAGCATGGGCTCTAAGCTAAGAACTTCATTTTCCTTTCCAAAAAATAGTTGAAGGACTATAAATTAAAAGATCCACATTAAAATTATTTACACTGGGCAAAGCCGAGCACAAGCCTTGTGCCTTTCTCGGACTACCTGGGAGTAAATCGGATCCAAAGACATGGCAAAAGACCTTCCGCCCTTGCATATTCTAATACCCGAGGGATTGTATAAAACATTATTCACAGGGCACTTGTTTGCGTTCGGTTTAGATTCCGGATTGGTTTTCATCATGAGACCTGAGAGCAGCGAGCCCCTGCTCTCAGCTCTGATGATGACGAGATACATTCGCAGCATTTCCTACTTTTGCACCACAAAAAATTCACATTCGTCCTCCGGCCTGGGCTGTGGTTTTGGGGGAGTGCTGGAGCCGGCTGCCCTGTAGCTCTAAGGTCTCCTTTTTCTTCTTCACTACTTCTTCTCCTTCTTCCCGGATTTCTTCTTGTTGCCTCCGGCGGGGGCGGCGTTCTTGGCGTCTCGCTTGCCGGCGGCGTTGGTGAGGGTGGCGTTGCTGCCCGGGATGTAGACGTTCTGCCGGTAGTCGGGGACGTGCTGCAGGGTGAACTGCGGGCCATAGCGGGCGCTCAGCCCCATCGTGCCATTGCCGCCGCCCAGGGTCGAGTTACCATCAGCAGCTTCTGTGGGGAACGCCGGGGAAGGGGGGAAAGAGAAGGGCAGGAAATTAAAGCCAGCTGGAGACCCCTACCCCAAGCCCCAGCAGCCCTACAGGGTGTCAAACCCAAACCAACATCACCCTTCAGCTCCCCACGGGGCAGCCTGGCACAGAACCACCCCCCGAAACTGCCCATTACAAACATATTGTGCAGTCACACCATTAGTGATGCATTAAAGGAAATCCAATATTTATTTATTTTTCCGCCACATTTAAAACCCTGCCTGCGGTATTTTTCTTCAGCCAGGTTTATTCAGGGAGCAGGACGCAGGAGATGAGAAAGAAAACCCCTCCCCTGCCATACTGCAAAATGGCTCTCGGAAGCCGAGCACGAAGGAAATCAATGCCAGAGCGTGTCTGATGGTCCAGATCTGGGAGCAGGGGGAGGGGAAGGCAGATTCATTCCTGTCGCTATGCAAAGCTCCAGCACGGAGGGAGAAGTGGGGAGGGGCACAGGGCCCCCCCGGGATGTTGGGGCTCTGCTGGATGCTGGAGACCAGATGGAGACGGGGGGATGCGCGGAGGCAGGGGGAGAAATGAGCACGAGGGGATGGCAGGGCTCAAGTGATGCTGTTGCCATGAGCTGCTGCACGATCTGCTCCAGTGCAGCTGCCTGTGCACGGCTCAGGGTGGGATCCCTGCGCAGCCCTGCTCAGAAATGGTTTGCTGAAACTCAGCCTTTGTGTGAGAGACTGTGGTTCCCATCTCAGCCTTTAACTGCTTCATGCTCGTGGCTGGGGCCAGGCTCTCCTGGAGGATGGGGACACCCAGCAAGGATACCCAAAGGGCCCAAGGCAGAGCCCAGGGGTGCTGCTCCCTCCTTTCACAGGCAGAGAGGTTGTGGGAACAAAAACAATGAGCAGAGATGGTGGGCTGGGTCACCTCGTCCTTCTCCTCACTCCAGACCAGCTCTGTGCATTCCTCTGCATTGCCTTTGCTTTCCCTAAGCAGATGGAGGTGGCTAAGGCAGCCAGAAAGCTGGACAAAAAGCTGGACCACATCCCACCATCCCCCTGAAATATGGCTGTGTAGACATTCCCTTTGCAGGGGTCGGAAGGATGAAGCAACTGCAGTTTGAAAAGTTGCAGCTGCTCTGTTGGAGCGGGCAGGGAGGAAAACACAGCGAGGCCAAAAACAGGCGTGATCCTGTGCACCGGGGCAGGGGCCGGGGTGTGCAAACACAGCGACCCAGCGCCGGGAAATGCCTTTCACTTCCCACTCTGGAAGCACTCACCACAGGAGGACTCTTCCACAGTGCCCATGAAATGGGTTCCAGACCTAGCAGGGCTTGGAGGACCTTGTGCTGGGAAGGTGTGTCTGTAATTAGTGATATTTACTGCTAATCCTCACTCGCCTGAACAGCAGTTTATTTCATTAGCAACCAATTCAAGCCCACATCCATCGAGGTGGGATGGGATGGGATGACTGGAGATGTGCAGGGACCATCTCACAGGTGGACTAGAGCCTCCAGCCATGGGAGAATTGTTTTTTCTGGACTGTTCCAGCTGGAGTCAGCCCAGTGAGAGGCTGGGTGTACTTGGGCACCTTCTCTTCCCCGGGTATTGCTGCCCTGTGTCTCTGCAGGGCCATCCCAGGGCTCTGAGCAGTGAAGGGCTGGGGGTGCCAGCACCACCCAAGTCCCCATGAATTAATTTGCAGTCTCAGCACAGTTTCCACCAGGGAGAAAAAGGCACTGGTGAAGTTCCCAGCCTGCCAGTCGGTCCCGGGTAAGGGCGACCGGCTGTTTCTAGGTAACACTGACATTAAGGCTGAAAAGAAGAGAGAACAGGAACAATAGAGGGTTATAAATGGGCACCGAGGTGCTCTTGCCAAGCAAAGCACTTGAGCTCTTGTTGCTGGAAAGGTCACGCTCAGCCTCTACCAGCAGCCTGTCATTATCCCAAATGGTCCTGAGGAGGAAAACAAGAATTTGGGCTCTGCAAAAATAACCAGTGAGTGGCTCCATGGGCCCCATGGGCAGAGGGGGAGACTTGGCAGCCCCAGAGCACGTGTTGCTGCAGCTGTGGTGGGGCTTTCAGGGGACCCAGTATAGCATGTCTCTCCTTGCCTGGGGGGACAAGGACCTCCCCAGGCTGCCTTTCTGTCTGCTCTCCCACCATCCCATGGCACCTCTCTAAATTCTCGCTGGAGCCAGAGTATTTTAAGGACAGGATGTCTGCCCTTGAGAGTCTGGTGTCCTGGAGCATCTGTGCTCCTTGGGCTGTCCTAGCAGCTGCCTCTGCCCATTCAGAATGGGCTCGAAACACTGGGTTTTCAAATTGTTCCCAGTTGCAAGGCAGGAAGATCCAGAGGAAGGATGGCTGGGAAGGGAGACAGAACCCTACAGCAAGGTCACAGCCCTGGGGGGAAATCAGATCCCCACACACTCTGACTTGTGATGGTACTTTAACCATTGGGAAAGGGATTTAATCCTCAAAGGACTGGATGGTGCAGGCTTGGCCTCCTCCTGCTGATGCCAAGGAAAACCCCTGGCCCAGGGTAAGGATGCATCCAAGGCATCACCTGTGTCACCGTGTCCCACCTGTCGCCCCGGAGCTCCAACAGTGAAGGATAAGGATTATTTAAATGGCCAGGAAATCACTCCAGGGATAGGTAGCACAAAGCTTAATGGGCAATTAGCACTGCCCCTAATCAAAGCCTGCTCCAATCAACACTATTGGCTTAAAGAGGGAGCAGGAACAGGGGACAGAGAGCAAGGGTGACACAAAAACACTGTGCTGGAGGAAAAAACTGCTGCTGTGTCCCCATCCACACATCCAGCACAGGAAGGGCCTGAAAAGGATGGATAAGGGAAAGCCATTATCTGTAGGAGGGATTTGATTTACATCAACCCCCTGGGCAGATTGGAGCAGTGGGAGAGGTTAGGACAGCGAGACTTGGGGCCCGGGGCAGATTTGCTGCAATAGGGCCCGGGGCTCCGCGAAAGTCGGTGCTTAACCTGGAAGGGACCCGCTTAGCTCTGATCCTGGGGATTGCTGGAGCAGCAGCCAGAAAAACAGCTTTATTTACCAGCAAGGAAACCGGATCTGGTGACGCTGGGTGATGATAACCACATGCAACCCCAAGGGCTATTTTTCCATGGTCGTTTTTCAGAGCAAAGACACATTTTCACGTCGTTTTTTTCTCTTGAGTGTAAACAACTCCCTTTCCCCAGACCTTCATCTCCCTCCTCAGCCATGGCAGCTGTCTCCTGGTGTCTGCAGAGCAGCTAAGTTCAGCTGCAGCAGCTTTCCAAGAAAGCAACACTAAAGCCATTCCTCCTCCCTCGGATTCCTTCCCTCCCAACAGCTCAAAGGAAACATCCTAAGCATTTTGCACAGGGTTTTATAGCTGTGCTTCTATATTTAAATCAAGGGGGGAAAGACTTGGAGGTATTTATAAATAAAGGCTCTATGAAAACCAGGCTCTCTATCCATAGTGCTGCACAGAGTGACAATTGTCCTTGTTTTATTCAAAGCCACAGAGACTGTGGGTGCGTGGGAACATCCCTCCCTGCCCAAGGCTTCTGCACAGCCATAAACCAGAACAAACCAACCCAAAATGACCCCAAACCACCCTCCTGCAAATACAACTGCAAGGAGGCAGCAGCAGCCAGTAGGGGAAGCCTCGGCGAGTCCATGGCTCAGCAGAGGGACTCGAGGAGCTCCTCTGCACACAAGGTTTGTTGGGAATACTGAGTCAAGCATTTGCTGTTTCCCTGGTCCAGCCTCTAGCCACACACAGACTTCCAGCCTTCCTTCCTCTTCACCTTACAGCAAGTTTCATTTACTGTGACTTTCTGGAACCAAGTAGTTTGTGAAACATCATCTCCAGATTGGCTCTTTCAGGTAACACAACCACAGCACAGCCAGATGATGTCGTTTCAGTACAAAGCAAACAGAGTTTGGGTGGAAGAGGTGTCCCTGTGTGCAGGAACCAGGTACCTCCTCTGCCTGGGTCCTTCCTGACCCCTCTCTCTGCAGGGACATCAGTGCTTGTCCACCAGCTTTGGGATCTGTTGAAGCAGAACTTTTGCAGCCAGCCCAGCTAACCCAGCTAAATCGGCCCCACAGCATTTATCTATCAGCATGAACCCCAGATGGCCCTGCCAGAGCAGGACCCGGGGTTTTCCCACCAGTGATGGACACCAACCGTTGGCTGAAGCCAGGATCATGGCTTGGAGCACCTCCGTGTCAAACTGGTTGTTGGGCCAGGCTCCAGCTTCCTCTCCATTCTGGGAGCTATGGGAAAAGAAAACAAACAGCAAGTTACTCCAGTTCAGTCAGGAGGAGTGGGCTGGACCAGTGCATGCCTCAAATCCTCCTATTAAATAGCACTCAGGAGCCAAGACCCTTTCAGAGGTGTCCATCCCTCACCAGGCTCTTGGAGAATAACCACCAAAAGCACTTCGGGACTTCCAGCAACACCTTCCTAACTCCTGCTGCCTTCAGAGACCACAGCCAAGCATCTCATCTCCTCAAAATCCCACCAATATGGAATCACAGAGCAGTTTGGGTCAGAAGATCATCTCTTTCCAACCCCCTGCCATGTGATACAATGTAATCCATTGCCAAAATTACAGTGGAATATCATAAAAACTGCAGTTCCAAAGCCCCAGAGGTGCATATGCACCCTTGTATCACCAGGTCCTCTGTCCTTTTGCAGGCTGTGTGTGGATGGACCTTTCAAGCTCTTTCAGCCTACAGCTGCATTCTGCAGCTTCATTTATGTGATGAAGGGTGAGAAAACCCCACGGTGAGGTGGGAATTTGGGTCATCATGGAGCAGCTGCCTGGCACCACAGAATTTGCCCTGAAAAGAGTCCCAGATCAGTTCTGGGGAGTCTGGAGCAGCAGCGAGAGAAGAGCAAGGAACATCTGAGCATCTGCCTCGGCTCCCCTTGGCTGCTGGGGGTGCTGAGCACCACAGATCTGCCTGGGAAAACTCGGGGGATGCTGACAGACTTTGGCTGAGGAGGTTTTGTGGCCAAGGCTACAATCAGCACTCTGTGTAGAGGCTAACAAGCCCCGCTTTCATGTCTGCCAGGTGTCAGCTGTGCTCAGCCACCACTCACTGCCCAGGGCTGTGCTCCCAGAGCCCCTCCAGAGCCTCCACACTTCCTCAACATCTCACCAGCTTCCTGAGGTCCCCTCTGCTCTGTCCCTAAATGACCCCACCACTCAGATCACCACTGTCTCCTCTCCCAGTCACTGCTCTGACCACCCACAGACCTTTCCATCCACTGGAATGCCAGGATTTACCCCTTGGCTGTGTACTGGCTCCCTTGGGATGAGGGCTGCCCTGCTCTTGCAGCTGGGAGATCTCCTGAAGTGAGACAGGGGAGGATGGGGGGGTTGGAAAGCCCTTCCCATGAAGAGACCTTACCCCATTTCCCAGGAAAGTGTTCAAACCACCAGGCTACAAGGCATGGAGGTGGCCTCTCCCACCACTGTGGCCCCAGCCCTTTTACCCAGGAGCTGCCAGACCCCAAAACCCTGCTCAGCCCTTGATCACCTGCTCAGACCCCAACACTGCTCAGACCCCAACACTGCTCAGACCCCAACACCCTGCTCAGACCTTGATGCCCTGCTCCGACTCCAACACTGCTCAGATACTGAAGCCCTGCTGAGATCTCAGCATCCTGTTCAGACACCAGATTCCCACTGAGCCCCTGAATTCCTGCTCAGCCAAGCTCCAGCAGCTGCCATGCCCAGCTCTGGGGTGTCCTGCTGGCAGCTCCATGCCTGAGCCCTCAGCACCCTGCACGCTGCACACGCCAGCGCATCACGGCCGGTGCCAGCTCAGGGCAGCAGATGGGCTCCTCACGCCCTGCTGAGCATCCCCCTGCCCGAGTGCCCCCTCCACCTGTGCCCTCACACACAGAACAGGCTCGATATGGACATTTTGGGATTGGGATGGACCCACAGACACGTTCTGGAAGGTTGTACCCACCACAGAGACCTTGTAGCTGCATCAAAGCTCTGCAAGGAGAGAAGTTTTGAATGCACATGAGCTTTCACCATCCCTGTGAAATCCTCCCCTATGCACAGGGTGCCCAGAGAAGCTGTGGCTGCCCCTGGATCCCTGGCAGTGTCCAAGGCCAGGTTGGATGGAGCCTGGAGCAACCTGGGATAGTGCAAGGTGTCCCTGCCATGGCAGGGGGTGGAACAAGATGGTCTGTGAGGTTCTTTCCAACCCAAACCATTCTGGAACTCTGAACATATGTTCAAACTGCCTTTGAAGCACAATATCTGACTGTAAGGATGCTGTGCAGACACTCCCAGGTGCTCTGTAGAAAATCTGGTCTTAAGCAACTTGTCCAAAGAGATGCGGAACCTGAACCAGGACCACAGAACCATCCCTCCCCTTCCACATCCCGTGCCTGATCCATCCCAGCCGGGCACAGGGCCCTGCTCTCAAACCAGTTAATCTTTAGAGGATGCAAATAACCACTAATGGAGCAGAGGCTGCCCCGGCGCGACCCTGCCGGCAGCATCCTGAAATCCCTGCTGCCTGCCGCATCCCGGGCCGTCCCGGGCACTATTTACAGCCCCCCTGCACGCCCTGGTTGGTGGCATGGGCTCAGAAAGGCCAGAAGTGAGGCGAGCTCACCTCCCAGATTGATTCCTCCGTGATAGTTGTGCCGAGACTCCTCTGGGGTCCCCTGCCCCGCGCTCGGTGCCGTGCCAGGACAAGGTGGGGACAGCCCTGGGGCTGCAGTGACCTGTTAATGTCACAACAGGGCTGGGAATAGAGCCCCTGGCTAGATCCAATAAAGGACTTAGGAACCTGAACTCCATTGCAAACCACAGCCCGTTCAGCCACTCGTTAACCCCAGCAGCTCCTGCCCCTCCCCCAGCTGGAAGATGAGGTTCCCAGGTTTTTCAAGACTTCAGGAAAGCTGCTCAGAAACATCCCCGAGCCTCCCAGCCGCTGATCCTGGCTCTGGGAGCTGCCCTAACATGATGGTGGTACCCAGAGATGGGGGGAGAGAAAGCAAAAGAAAGTATCAAATACATTTTGGTTTTGTTGGGTTTTTGGGTTTGGTTTGTTGTTTGTGGTTTTTTTTTTTTTTAATGTAGTATTCCAGTGGTTTGAACTCTGCTGTGAAATCAGAGGCTCAGGTTCAGCTCCCTCTTTGATGTGGCAGTGCCAGCACCACATTTCCCATCTCCCAAGAGACCCTTCCCTCCTCTTCCACCCCTCCAGGCAACTCCCTCAGGCTGCTCTGTACAGGCGTTCCTCCCGTCTCCTGTCAAAGCCTCCGAGCCCTACAACAGTGGGAATGCAGGGAAGGCAGGGCTCACCCTGTGCTCAGGCAATTCACCAGGACTCCGGACCCCACTAAGCTCCCCAACCCCAATGCCCTTGGCCCCAGGGCTGCACGAGGGCACGGGCAGGAGAGCTGGCACCCCTGGGCACCAGGCTTGGCCAGGAGGGGCTGGACAGGGAGGGATGAGGGGTGCGGGCAGTCCCTGCAGCACGGGAGGGTCCGAGGGGCACAGCCCAGCCCTCCCTCCCTCCCCAAGGGGAGGGGCCGCACCGAGAAACGCGGACCTGGCTCCGGCTGTTCCGAGCTCTCGGTTCAGAGCTGAGTGTCCTAGGGCAGGAGGACTGTGCAGCACCAGCCAGCTCAGGATGGGCAGCATCTTAGACCCTTTTCCTTCCTTGTGGTCTCAGTGAGGGATGAACACGTGAACTCCTGGCATGAGCCTCAGCAGCCCCTCCACCACTGTCCCCACTGTCTGGGGGACACCCAAAGCCCTACATCCCCTTAATTCCCGTCAGATCACAAAATCAGACTGGGAGAGGGGCATCAGTCATAGAATCCTGCAATGGTTTGGGTTGGAAGGGTCCTTAAGGATCTCACAGTGCTCCTAGGTCCCATACTTCCAAGCAGAGGAGCTCTCCCAGCCTCTTCCACCCTGCCTTGGGCTCCCCAGATCATTTTGGGGGCTCTCATATGGCCCTGCTTTTTTTGTGAGGAGCCCAAAACTGGGCACAGTGCTCCAGGTGCGGATCTGTGAGTGCCACAGGGAATTGAGGGCAACTTCTTGTCCTTGTGGCCATCCTGACCGGTAAAACCAGTCAGTCTCCATCACAGCAAGGGTGCACTGGTGATTCATGTTCAACCTGACACCCCCTACGTCCTTTTTTTCACCCTTACTGCACCCAGTGCTCCCGAATTTTGCACAAAGAGCCCCAAAGCTATGTGCCTGCTCCTCATGATGCTACGTAGAAAAGCTATTTTAGAAATGCCTTAGCATTGCAAAAAAAAAAAAAAAAAGGTATTGAACTCACTTCTGTAAGCAGGAAATTCAAGTGTCTCAATTACTTGCGGCGCAATCATCCAGAATTCAGAGGCACAGAAAAAAAACCCAAGGGCTGTAATCTAAAAACATCCAAAAATAACTTCTCACAGCAGAGAATGCACACAGCTGATGGCCAGACCTGGCTGCCTTCCACGGCTATAGGATGGGGCTGTGAGTCACAGCTGTGAATCACGGACTCAACAATGAGCAGCCTTCCCTGCCCTGCTGCCCGGCCCGGGGTGGGCACACCCCAGAACCCCCCTGCCACTGCTCCCCACTCCTCCACAGCTTTGGGTGCTGCTGCAGGGAGCCTGTCCGGAATGGGAGGGCTGGTTCCTATGGAAATACTCCAAGGACTGGCTGGTTTTAATACAAATGGTGTTGATTCAATAGGGTGTTTTTCTAAAAACCCATCCCCCATAGGATAGATTTTTTTTTTTCCTCTGTTCAGTTCTACTCCACACTTCAAAGCTCAGCAAAGAGCTGGCTTTCATTTTTGGGAACGCTTCCAGCGTAGCTAGAACTGGAGAGAAGGAATCAAAGCCACGTTTGAGACAAACCCAGGGGTGCAGCATCTTCAGGGGCTCAGGGAGTGAGGGACACGTAGCACAGGCCAGGTGCTGTGTCAGGAGAGGCAGCTACAGCCTCTGCATGACCTGGAGCTGCCTTCAATAAACCTGGCTATGTGGAAATCATGGAATAACCAGACAAAAGGCTTTTCTGGCTGCCCTGCCACAGCCCCACTGCATCCATCTGCATCCCAGCACTGCGAGAGCTTCCACAAGCACCCACACCAGGGGGGCACTTGGGTGCTTTGCTCATCAGCTAATTCGCAGCACCCTCAGCCATCAGGTCTCTTTTTATCTTCCACTTCCAGCACAAAATTATTCCGCTTCGAGCACAGAATTATTCATTTCCTTGCGGGGTTGCCATGGAGCTCGTCACTATGGCAGCCAAAGGCCTCGCAAACATTTATTTGCACAATCGCCCGATGGATTCCTGAAAAATTGTTTTCCTTGCTCTGCAGCTGGAAACACGAGTCACAGCAGCTCCACAACAAACTGGGAATGTTTACTCGTGCCAGAGCAGTGCTGTCAGAGCCGCAGGGGATGGAGAGGGCAGCTCAGTGCCCCGAGGACGAGACCTCGGCACTCCGAGGTGCCTGGCAGGCTGTGGGCAGTGCTTGGGCTGGGGATTTTCCCGGGACACCCTCTCCTCTCTTACTTGGGGTTTTCTGCCTCCTATGGCAGTGCCCTCTCCCAGCCAGGTCCTCTCCCAACCCGTGGTCCCGGCTGCTCCCAGGGCTCCCCACTCGGGGCAAGGGGATGTGACTGGGATTTACTTCTCCTCCCACTCCCATTTACACCCCAGCCTCGGATGCTGCTCCCACTTTCCCTCGGGCAGCACCCAGCCCTCCCCTCCCAGCTCCCGGAGCCAGGGGTTCCTTCAAGCCCATTCCTCCAGCCCCATTCCCGTGCAGTCTCTGCTCGCCGCAGGCTGCCCCCCTGCCTGAGCCCCCCTGCTCAGGGACTTCTCTTTCCTCTCTCCCAGCTTCCTCCCCATCCCCCCCGCTGCCTCCCACACGCGGCTCCAGCCGGAGGCAGCAGCGGCAGTAAAATCTCAGCCTGAACATTCCCAGGCTGGCAAAGTGACAAGTGAGAGGGAGCAGATCCGTCCCTGCCCGTGCTATGCCTCCGCTGTGCTCGAGGCGCGTGGGGACACAGCCCCGACGATGGGGACACAGCCCCGAACTTGGGGACATAGCCCCAAACCTGGGGACACGGCCCCGAACTTGGGGACACAGCCCCAAGCCTGGGACACAGCCCCGAGCCGGGGGACACAGCCTCGAAACTGGGGATACAGCCTCGAAACTGGGGATACAGCCCCGAGCCCGGGGACACAGCCCCGAAACTGGGGACACAGCCCCGA
>VWZP01006620.1:153307-194899 GCA_013396995.1 Dicaeum eximium
TGCCCCGTGCCTGGGGACACAGCCCCGAACTTGGGGACATAGCCCCAAACCTGGGGACACAGCCCAGGGCGAGCATCCCTCGGTCCTACTTCCCACGCCAGCATCCCGCAGCCCACCGCCCTCCCTCAGCCCCCGAAAAACCGGGATCAGCTCCAGGATTGCCACAGTTTCCCGCCCTCCCTTCCCTGACCGAGGATGCTGCCGGCCCTTCCCCCACGGTCCCTCGGCTCCGCACATTCCCGTTCACTTCTGTAATGCGATCCCAAGGCCTGGATGAAGCCCAGCTCTAAGATCATGACTTTGCAAAGATGCAATTGAAAATGTTAGCAAGGAATTGTGAGCGGGGGGAAGACTTCCAGCCTCCCAAAGCACCAGAGAGCCTTTACTTGCAGCCTGTGGAGCTGCTGGGATGCTGCTGGGATGCTGCTCTGCTGGATGAAGGCAGAACAAAAGCCCACGATGTTGCTAAAGCGGGGCCAGGGCAGCATCCCCTCCCCCTGGGACTCCTCCTACCCTCCTGAAGGAGACAGAGCCCAGACCAGCAATTATCTCCCCCGGGCCATCCTGCCACCACCCGTGTCCCAGACATGCCAGGAAGGATATTTTGAGAAATTCTTTGGAAAGGTTGTTGTGCATCTCTGCAGCCGGCCATGGCAAGTGCTCAGCTGTGCAGGAAGCAGATGGAGGGAGAAAAATTAAATACATGTAGCACCTGTTAAATTACCCAAAATAGCTTTTCTATACATAAAACTGGTGATGAAACCCCTGATATTCTGGGGGTTCTCCACAGTGAGAAACACATCCCATCACCTGGATATTTCCTTTTCTCTACAAAAGACTTTACTTTTGTCTCACTTGGCAGGATGTGGAGGGTTCAGACTTCAATAGCCATGACAAATGCAGAAAAAGGGATTTTTGCCCAGAATGGTCCATAAGGGAAGGAAACAGTTTAAAAGGGCTATGTGATGTAGAAAGAAACCCAAATACTGAATCTGCTGAGATTTGGGCTGTTAATTGCCAAAAGGGTGGACCTGCAAGCAGGAGTGCTCACAGGTGGCAGAGAGGAACAGCTCTGTGGCCTCCTGACTGTGGAAGGGAAGGTGGGGTGCGACAAAAACCTTCAGCTTTCAATCCCAAGATCAGATCAGCTCTGCAGGAAGAGAGGGAGGGAGAGGAGTTATGCAGGGACAAGTCCTGCTCCCAGCATCAAAACAGCTCCTGCCTGCCCCAGCAACCCAAATCCATTCCAAAATTGCACCACAAGGCTGCAGCCCATGCTCAGAGCAAAGCCAGGCCCTGAGCAGCCCCACAGTCCTTTAAAAGCAGTGTTTTGTCTGTAGGGTTGATAGGAAACCCCAGGAATTAAATCACAGAAGTGCTAGGTTGGAAAAGTCTCCTGAGATCATCAGGTCCAACCATGAACCCAGCACTGACAATTCCAGCACAAACCCGAGGCCCAGGTGCCACATCTGCACAACTTTTAAATCCCTTCAGGGACAGGGACTCCACCACTGCCCTGGTATCTGTTCCAACACCTGACCACCCTTNGCACTGACAATTCCAGCACAAACCCGAGGCCCAGGTGCCACATCTGCACAACTTTTAAATCCCTTCAGGGACAGGGACTCCACCACTGCCCTGGTATCTGNCCTCTTTTCCAGCTCCGTTCCCTTCCCTGGGCACACTCCAGGACCTTCAAGCCATGAGGCTCTAACCTGTCTTCAATCTTTTTGTTTTTGTTTCACAACCCACCGGGTCAAACCTGACAGATAAAACAGTCTGGCCTTTCCTGGGCTTCCGTGGTTCCCTCCAAGGTGTTTNAAAAAGCCACACAAACAGGCTGGGGACTGGTGTGGGCTTCATCACTGGACACAAACAACCACCCCAAATACTCCCCAAAAAGGCAACTTCTCTCCCAGCCTCCCCAGGGCATGGCAGAAGTTGGTGATTTGAGCTGTTCAGCCCCAAGGATTTGGCAGGGGGAAAACCCCTTCAGAGCAGAGCTCCTTCACTGACTCAACTCCTCCTGCACTCAGAGATTCACAGCCCACGTTAAGCACAGCAGCTCTCACTCTTAGGAGAATGCTGTCACTTAGATGATGGCTGTTCCTTCAAAGCAATGCCCTCAAATAGATTTCCAGAGGCTGCTGTGATTTTTCAGGCTGCAGGGCTCCACTCACACCTTCCTCGGGCCTTGGGGAGGCACCTGAGAGCAGCTCTACGTGCTGCAGGAGTCATGGAGGAATCACTGCCTATTCAATACTGAACAGGCAAACAAATACAACCCAGTCAGAAGAAGCAGGAATTTCAGCCCAGAGATGTTTTAGCCCAAAACATGTGAAACCACACCTGGCAAAGCAAATACTACTGCTGGCTTAACCCTGGGGTGCATTTGGGATGGCAGCGTGAGGATTGTAATTATTTCCTAAACTTCCCACAGTGGCACTTCCCTGTGCTGCTTCTCTTGCTCATGTCAGTGAGAAGCTGCAGCCTGTCCAGCAGCCCTGCCTGGCACCTGCCCATTTCCACATTTTCCCTGAATGAGCAGAAGGCAAATCCGTCAGTGTTCATCTGCACAGCCCCACCGGTGCCCTGTGCATGTGCTTTGTAGCTCCTGCTATTGGATCCACTACAACACCACACAAACTCCCAGCGTAAATTCCTGGGTGTTTACAACGCCCACAGACACCCCTGTGGCTCCTGGGTCTGCCATTATTTATTTTTAGGAAGGATGTGGGCAAAGCCTGCATCTGTGGCCAGTTGTCCTTCTGCCAGGTGTCCACCCCCGTGCTGTGTAAGCCCAGGAATGTCCCTGTTTCCCTCTCTGCTCCTCTGCCCCAGCTGCTCTGGGATGTCCCCCCCAGACACACATGTGGGGTCAGTGTCCTGACTGCCGTGCACCCCAAAAACACACCTGCATGCTGTGAGCCACAAGAACACCCCTGAGAGCTTAAAGGCCTGTTCTTTACTGCTCTCCCCAGCACACACAGGCAGCCTGTTGATAGTCCTGCAAGCCCAACTCTTGAAGTTCTTGCATGAAAACAAAACAAAGAATGAAAAAGAATAACCCCTCTTCTCCTTCCTGGCTGTCTGTCGCTGCAGCATCTCCACTGCCAGCCCCAAGCCCCTCGTGCTGAGGGTGGGGGAGGATGGCTGGGGCCAGGCAGGGCAGCTGTGATGCTGTTTGATAAACGTGAAGCGAAGTGAACATCACCATTGGCTGTGCTCAGCCGGGGAGGGCAAGCCTGGCTAGCAACAGCTTCGGGAAGCATGAACAAAGGGGGATTTAGGATTGGAGAAAACAAATGGAAGGGGGCTGTGAAATGGCAACTCTGCATCTTCTCTACATGCTTTGCTCCTCCCTCCCCTGGAGTTGCCATGGATTCTCACACTGCTTCCCATCTCCTTGTGAGTCCCCTGCCTCTGTCTCTGGGGTGTCTCCTGCCTGGCATCTCCTCCCAGCCTGTCCCCACAGCCCAAAATTGTCCTCAGTTCTGCCACGAGATGCCTCCCAGGCCTGTCTCACCCTCTCATGCCCACCTGTGAGCAACACAGAGCCCTCCCCATCCTCCAGGAAGGAAATCCTGACTCCAGCCTGGTGTTTTCCTGAACAAATCATCACACAGACACCAAAACAAAGAGCATCCAGGGTCAGGCAGCACCGTGAATATGCAGGGCACAACAATGAAAACAAACCAAAACAACAAGATGGGTCCTTTGTACCAGCCCCAGTCCCTGCACTCTCCTCCCATACACAACCAGCCTCCTCCCACAGGGAAACCCCACAGTGATGATCCCACAGGGATATCCTGCAATGCTGCTGGACCAGTCATTTACTCCACTTTGGCCAATTCATCACTGTAATCTCCACTACAGCCACTGATCTGATTTATCCAGGAATGGCATCTGCTGCTCGGAATCAGTCTGGATTCATTTACATTTGCCCAGCAACAGTATGTGCATGGCTTTTTTAAGAAAAAAAAACCATAAACATCATTAAATTAATCATCCTATCCTCCTATTTCTCCTAAACAAGATTATTTCAGGTCTGCCTCACTACCAGATTTTCAGAGCATATTGTCGGAGCTCCTCTCTCCTGAGCATGTGCACCAGGGCTCTCCCGTGTTTCAGAACAAAGAGCAGATTCCTTTTGTTGTCCTGGAGCAGCAGAGATGTATGAGATCAAGAGCTGGTCCCTGCCTCATTGAGCTTCCCCTGTTCTGCCTGGTTCCAGGTGCCCAGAGACATGTGGGATTTGTTGTGATGGGCAGGGCTATGTGGAGAAAAGACAGGATTGTTTCTTCCCCAGCTCCCATGGAGACAGCAAGGGAGAAATCCCAACATGGGTTTGAGCTTGTTTCTGGCTTGGGGTCAGTGCCAGGCTCCCCCCACGATCCATCCAAACCCCTGGCCTAAGCTGCTGTGTCTTTATTGTTATTTAATTTGGGTCAAATAGAGTTAGGAGCACATCCCTTTTCTGATTTTCAGCTGAAAGGCGGGCTGTGCTCCCCTAGCACCAAGCAGAGCCCCGCAGTTCAGAGAGCTCGTGGTGCTACAGAGCTTCACCTGTCAGCAGGAGACACATTTGTACAGGATTTAACAGCAGAGAGACAACAGCGAGCCAGGCTCAGGCAGCTGCCCTTGCCCCCTCTTTAATGCCTGTACTACCGAGCAGTGCCTGGGGAATTCACACACCAGGCATCAAAACGCTGGGAAGAGCACGGGAACAGCACAATGGGGAGTGGGCTGCTTTCCAGGATCTGCCTGTTTGATCACCAGGGAGATGTCAGGGCTGGGCACTGAACATATGAGAGCACTTTCTATTTCCATCCTTCAGTAGTGTCACACAGGTTTGGATTAAAAACCTCCCCCTTCATTTAACTTAAAACAGGACAAAATAAACGGGAAAAGAATCTGCAAGAACCGTTTTGTTGCAAATGTGGACACAGGCAAGTGAGGAAAACCAGCAGGAATTAAAATCCACTGAGTTTTCTCAGTTATTTCAGCAGCAGCCTGTGCTTGGGCAAAATCTCTTTCCAAAGTCTGGGTTCAGCCCATGCTGTGGGACCCCCTGCCACAACATGGGGTTCAGAGCAACCTGGTCCAGAGGAAGGTGTCCCTCCCCATGGCAGGTAGAAAAAGATGAGTTTGAAGGTCCCTTCCAACCCAAATCATGCTGTGATTCAAGAGCAGCTCTTCCAGGGACTGTCCTGGGCACCCAGGTCACAGATCCTCAGCAGTGACATCGTGGCTCATGCACCAGAGCCAACATGTCACACTCGCTCAGCTCTCCACAAAGTCTGAGGCTGCCTTTCCTCTTGCCCTCTGTCTTCCCACGCCACAAATTGCTGCTGTTTCTTAAGCACTGGGAAGGGGATTGAGCTTGTGAAGAGATCCAGGCAGGGGCTGGGAGCTGGGCTGTGTGTCACTGTCCCATGACCTGAGGAAAGTCCCTGTCACTGAGCTGAGGGGGTCTGGACTGCATCAGCTCTGTGCCCTGAAGAGCCCCAGCATGATGCTGGAAGAGGAAGCAGAGAGCCTGCTCTGATGGGGCTCATTTACTGCCATCTCACAGCAAAACAATTACAGCAGCTGTGGTGCACTTCTTCATTAACAGGACTTCATTAATTGTCATTTGAACTAGAGCGGAAATGCTCAGAAAGATTTTCCTTGATTAAAATGTTGTCAGTGATGGGGAACTCAACAGACCTCTGAGAAAACTATTCCTGCTATAGCTTTATTTTAAAGTCCAAGGCCAGCTTCTACTATGAACACTTTATCTAATTACATCAAACCCTCACTCCATTTCAGCTTTATCAGCTGGGATAGCAAAGTTTAATCACCTCAGCAAGTTGGCTATAGCAATCTCTTAATTTTCTGATAAGATAAATTATTGAGCCAGACCCAGGGAAAGAGTCAGGAACAAGCAGCTGCTGCAGATGTTTAACTGCAAGCTTTGACACCAAAATCCAGCACCCACTACTCCCATGTCACCATTTCAACCTCCACAGGATCTGCCCAAGTGGCCACCAGGAATGGCAAAGCACAGAGATACAGTGCCTGAGCCAGCCAGATGAGCAAGCACATCACCCAAATTTACTTCTGACTTTGCAGACAGTATAACCCTCAGGTATTCCCGAAAAGATATAATCTTTTCACATATAAATTATCCTTGAGCCAGTCTCCTCATACACAGTAACCTCTGGTTGGGGTATTCACAGAAAAAGGTGGAATTCAGGTAAAGTTCTCTTTCAAGGGAGTTCACCCTCTGAAGGGGATCCCTGTTCATGAATCAGGAGAAAAGATGGGAGAGGCAAAGAACATTTTGTTGTCAGTGGTCTGTCACTGTGGGCCAAGACAAGCCACCCTTGGTGGGGCAGAGGCAAGAGAGCGCCAGTCAGGAGCAGGGTATTCACTTGGGGGTCCCTGCTCTGCTGCTGGGGCTTCTCTTCTGACCTCACACCTCACAGAGAGCTGGTGGAATCTCCCTCGCTGGGGATATTCCAGCACTGCCTGGACACAATCCTGTGCTGTGTGCTCTGGGATGACCCTGCTGAGCAGGGAGGTGGGACCAGGTGAAGCTCTGTGGTTCCCTCCATCCTGACCCAGCCTGGGGTTCTGTGAACACACCTCAGCAGCACAGAGCTCAAGGTTCCACGACTGGGAAAGGGAGTGATTTCCAGTGGCCTCCATGAAGGGAGAGGAATTAAGGTTTTTGACTCAGGAAGGAATTTACATGCTCAGAATCTGCTTTAGCCAAGAGGCCTTTCTCTGTGAAACCCATTGTCCAGTCCTTCAACCATCTCCTGACTTCACCTGGAGTTCCTCCCAGTTCCTGAGGTGCAGACACCAAACCCAGACACAGCACTGCCAACAGCAGCTGTCACACCCCCACCAAACACAGCTGACACAGGAGCAGCCCTATTTCTGACTCCATCGGTGACAGGGACACCCGCTCTCAGAGCTGCCACCCATGGACTTTCCATCACTGAAAGTGGCACACCAAGAAAAGAAACCTTGATCCCACAGATAAATTAAGAAAAGAGTCACTTACCCACTTGTTCCAGGTCTCTGGGTCTGAGAGAAGCGCCAATCTGTGTTAGGCTGAGCTTGCTGCAAAGAAAAAGAAGAGTTTTAATACCTCCATTCTTGCCTTTGAAAATGAAAGCTAACTGATGCTGGATTATTTCAGTCTGGAATATCAGCATGTTCTGTCCAAGTGAAGCAAATCAATTAGAACAATGAGAAAGCTCCCCCTCCCCCTTTCTTGAGTATTTCTGAAGCAGCATGAATTCCAAAAAGCATGACAAAAACTGTTCAGAGAATAATCTTCCAAAGCAGCTCAGGAAACCAGGCTGTGAAAGAAATGAAGCATGAAATAAACTGATAAGGGCATGAATTCAGCAGGAGCAGTGGTACCACAGTAATGAGCTTGGAGGAAGAAGGGAGGTGTGAGGGAGTGGCAGAGTTAATTGATACTGAGAAAGATGCTTTTAATACTCTAAGGTAAAATGGTAACAGACCTTCCTAATCTCTCCTTCTGTCCTTAAAAAGGCCTGCCTGAGACCTTGCTTTCATGCATTGTATTTGAATGATTTTTCCTAGCTGCTGTGGCCTTGGAGCACTACAATATTTTTCTATCCACAGAGAAAAGAATCAACTTCCGACAGCAAGAGGAAAAAGCATTATTTGTTTAGGAGACACAATGACCTTCAGACACAGCAGCACACTTTGTAACCTCATTAATAAGCCCCCATATCTCTCTCTGCCCATGTTATTTTACAACCAGACAATGAACATTTTGTAAATAAGGAAGGACATGGAACAAGCTTGTATATTCCTGTTTGAATCATGCCTTTGTGGAAAGCACTAAATAGCACAACTGTTTCTGTTGGGAAAACACACACACTTCCGAAAATCATGATCATCTTAATTAACTCCAGAGTGATTACATACTACCTGGAAAGGACAACACTTCCCTCAGCTATTTTAGGAAGGAGCAGTTCATAGTCCGTACACAGTGGAACATCAGTTTTACAGGATTATTCTGCTTGTAAATGCAATTACTAAGGAAAAGTGAAGATGAGTAGAGCTGACCTAGATTTTTATTTAGTAGATGTGCTCTCACTAATTTCTCTGCAGCTTTGATGATACTCATGAAAGAAGATATTGGAATAAATTACTCCCCTAAAATAGATGCCCCACTGGTCCCCATGCTGCATGCAAATGAAGCTGTTTGAAGACTTGCCCTCCAGATTTCAGATACACATTTTTGCACACGTTGACACACAATACTGCACTAGATAAGTCCTTCCCAATATTTTGAATAGCCCTTCCATATTTTGAATTCCTGTTGTAATTACCATTTTCAAATTTAGGGCAGGTATTTGTGACACAAAATTGCTTTACTTTTTATATCCTGAAGTTATAAAAGCTCCAGCTAAACACAGTCACCTACCTCTATATTTAGGCACCTGAGTACAAACAGCTCAAGTTTTCAAAGCTTGCCGCTCCTCAGCTCTGCAAGCCCAAGGGCACATAAGGTCACCAGGATCTTTGTGAATAATGTCACTCCTGAGATTTCAATATTTTAGTGCTGAATACTGAACTCAGCTCCTCGCTCAACATGACCAAGCTGGAAAATGATCCCTTGCCAAGGCACAGTCAGTAATTAATAACACTTGGGGTTTGAGAAATGAGAAATTTCTACAATGCACCTCTAAAACTGAGCAAAAAGGAACGCAGGCAGACTTTCCTTTCATATAACCACCTCCACACCACAGTTCACATGCCATGTAGGAAAAAAGAGTTAAACAGAACCAAGAAGTTAAACCCCAAAAAAACCTGTTCCTGACCACGCTAAGAATCACTTTAAATAGAAACAAGTATGAGCAGGGCCACGGGGAAGTTCCCCACAGCTACAAACACAGAGTTTTTGATTCTATAACGCTGCTCAGCCCCTTCCCCCACCTCCACCAAGCTCAGCCAAAACTTTCACCTGCCACCTCCCAGGAGATGACAGTGACACATGTTCCCTGAGGCCACTGTCTTAGGAGGAAGGACAGACAGAGAACAGCCAACTGGCCTGGATATGACAAACTGTTGCACTCAGCAGAGAGGACAGTAAGAAACAGCCTTCTTTCTCTTACCCCATCGCAGGGACTCGCCAAGGTGCTGGTCACCTGCTCATAGGCAGCCACGGTCTCCGCAGTGCTAGAATGGCTGAAGGGCTTTACAAAGAGGAAATCGCTCTGGTCAGACATGGGCGAGAAACAAGAGGTGTAATTCTGCGCCTGGGAGGTCAAGCCCGCTCCTCCCACGTCCAGGTACTTGATGAAGCCATCTGGCTTCATCTGCCCTCGGAAATGGGAGGCGGGCTTGCGGCCACCCCCTCGGCAGCAACCTGCAAAGGTCCAGCTGGCACTGCCAGCTTTGAGACACCGGGCAGCCACCAGCCCAAACATCACGCAGGACACAAGGGAGATGGACACCAAGGAGATGATGAGGTAAAGCGTTAGGTTGCTATCCTCAGAAGAAGGCTGGGGCAGGTCCAAGGACTTGGAGAAGTCCTGCATGCTGTTTTCCTCCAGAGAAATGACTATTACCACGGAGGCCGAGAGGGACGGCGTGCCATTGTCCCTCACTTCAACCACCAGCCTGTGGGAATCTTCTGACTCCCTCAGAGCCTGTGCCACCCTTATCTCTCCAGAGCGGCGTTCCACTTGGAAAGGCAAAGCCTCAGCAGACTCCTGCAGCCGATAGGACAGCCAGGCATTATGGCCACTGTCAGCATCAACTGCTACAACTTTAGTTACCAGATATCCAGGCTCGGCCAAGGCCGGAATGGCTTGGTGGAAGGCAGAGCCCTTGGGGACAGATGGGTAGACAATGTTGGGAGCATTGTCATTCTCATCCACGACAAACACATGGACCACAGCAGTGCTACTCAGAGCAGGAGACCCAGCATCCTTCACCTCCACAGGCACCTGGAACACCTTGTCCTGCTCATAATCCAGAGCTCGCACGGTGTAGATGGTGCCATTGTCCTGATCTATTCGGAAGTAGGTTGAGATAGGTACATCCTGCATCCCATTGTCCAGGATGGAGTAAGACAGCTTGGCATTGCTACCCTCATCAGGATCTGATGCTGACACTGAAAAGACAGAAGTTCCAGGGAGGGAGTTTTCCTGAATGTGAGCTGTATCAAAAGGGCTGGAGAAATTCGGTGCGTTATCATTCACGTCAGCAATACGGAGATAAAAGGTTTTTTGTGTGGCCCTCTGGGGGGACCCTGAATCCACAGCCCTCACCGTGATGTTGTATCCACTGGCCTTCTCCCGATCTAGGGGACCGCTGGTGACCAGCGAGAAATGCTCTTTAAAAGATGACACAAGTTTAAATGGGAGCTCTTTTGCTATCTGCAGACGGACCTGCCCGTTGTCACCGGAGTCGCTGTCCTTCACACCAATGAGGGCAATTACCGTGCCTGGGGCTGCATCCTCCTGCACTGGGCTGGAGACAGAGGTCAGCACGATCTCTGGGCTGTTATCGTTGATATCAATTAATTCCACTCGCAGGTGACAGTGGCCTTCCATGGCTGGGGATCCCTTGTCCCTGGCTCGAACTGCAATCTCATAAGCACTGGATTCCTCATAATCCAGTGGGGCTTTGGTTCTGATCTCCCCTGTACGGGCATCTAAGGAGAACAGTTTGGTGAATTTACCAGGTGCATTATTGCTGGTTTTGAAAGAATATTCCACATCCCCGTTGGGACCTTCATCCAGGTCGGTGACATTCAGTTTGGTGACCAGAGTGCCCACTGGCACGTTCTCCTCCAGAAGTACCTTGGATATGGGTGGGTCACAGACAGGAGGGTTGTCATTTGCATCCAAGACATGGATGGTAACCCTGGCAGTGCCAGATTTCACAGGATTCCCTCCATCCAGGGCTGTCAGTGTTAGATGATGAACAGGCACTTTCTCTCTATCCAGCGCTTTTTCAAGTACAATCTCGGGCATTTTAACACCATCTCCCCTCACGTTGATGCTCAGGGCAAAATGCTTGCTAGGGCTGAGCTCGTAGGTGGAGATGGAGTTGGAGCCCATATCTGGGTCTTCTGCTACCTCCAAGGGCAGCCGAGTCCCAGGGTTGGCTACCTCAGTGATTTCCAGCACCACCTCTGGCTTGGGGAACTGGGGCGCGTTGTCGTTCACGTCGAGGACATCCACCTCAACACGGTGGAGCTGGAGGGGATTCTCCATGACGAGTTGGAGGTGCAGAGAGCACGTGGGGCTCTGCCCACACAGTGCCTCCCGGTCCAGCCTGCTGTCCAGGAGCAGCACACCTGCAGCCAGGTCCACCTGGAAGTGCCGCTGTCCACCCTCGCTCACCAGGCGCAGGTTGCGGGAAGCCAGGCTCCGCACCTCCACCCCTAAGTCCTTGGCCAGGTCGCCCACAGAGAAGCCCGGCTCGCGATCCTCGGGCACGGAGTAGTGGAGCTGGGCGCAGCTGGGAGCCGGCAGGCAGGAGAGGGCTGCGAGCAGCAGCGGGAGCTGCCATGGCAAACTCTGTCCCGCGAGCATCCCGTGCCGGGTGTGCGAACGGAGCAGCGCGGAGAGGAGCGGCGGCGGCTCCGCGCAGCCTCCCCCTCCTCCCCGCCCCCGCAGCCGGCCCCGGCAGCCGGAACCCCTGCGCCCCGGGGGGCTCCGAGCGGGTTGTGCAGGGAGAAGCCGCCGCCGGAGCCGCCGGAGCCGGACACGGAGGGATGGAGGAGGCGGGGGAGGGGGCGAGCGCAGCCCGGCCGGCTGAACCGCTTCTCGATACGCAAAGACACACAAAGTCGGCGAGCGGAGGGGATGGACCGAGTGACAGTTTTACGTCTCTCCACAGCCCCCTCCTCCTCCTCCTCCTCCTTTTTCTCTCCCTCCTCCTCCCCTTCTCCATCTCACCGCCTTCCCCAAAATACGCACGGCGTAGCCCCCCCGCTTCCCCCGCTGCCGCCACTCCGCCCCCGCAGCGCCGGGAGGGCGCCGGGGACTCCCGGCACCGGGAAACCCGCTCCGCCCCGCCCGGCTGCTGGCACCGGGCACCGGCGGACACCCCCTCCCCAAAGCCGGTCGGTTCCGTGTCGAGCCCCGCCAACACCGGGGCTGTGTTCAGGCTGGAGACCACACTCTCGAGCTCACCTCGCTGCACAGGGTGGGATCCGCGGAGGGTTTCACAAACATGAACTCGCTGATATCCGAAACCGGCGAAAAGCAGGAGCGGTAGCGAGGGGCGGGGGGTGCCGTTGCTGTCACCTGCACGCCCATCACAGTGTCCCCTTTCTTAGGCTCATAGTGCAAGTGCCCAAAGATGTGGCTGGGAGGAGGCTGAAGCGTGTTCACGCTCTCCACGCAGCAGCCCTGGTTGGCAGGTGCAGAGCCCCGCCGGAGGCACCGAATGCCCAGCGCTGCCAGTGCCACCAGCGAGACGGTGGAGATGAGCACTAGGGACACAATCAGATAAAGCGTAATAGTGGGCAAGCCCCCACCATCGGCGGCCTGAGCCTCGGAGCCCTGCAGGGCCTCTGGACCCTTCTCCTCCACCAGCACCACCAGTGTGACAGCTGTGGAGAGCGGGGGCTCCCCGGCATCCCGGACCACCACCAGCAGTTCGTGCTCAGAGGCGTCCGTCTCCTGCAGAGCCCGCATGATCCGGACCTCCCCGGAACGCAGGGCCACGCTGAAAAGCCCCAGGTCTGTGGCTTCCACGAGGTGGTAGGAGAGCCAGGCATTGCGCCCCGAGTCCGCATCTATTGCCACCACCTTGGTGATGAGGGCAGGAGGGACGATGGAGGGGGAAATTCGCAACTGAGTAGCAGAGTCCTCCCCAGCCCTGGGGAAATGCACCCGTGGGGCGTTGTCGTTCTGGTCCACTACAAAAACATGAACCAGTGTTCTGTTCCTCAGGGCCGGGGAGCCACCATCAGAGACCTCCACATGGAACTGGAGATAGGTGGTTTGCTCATAGTCAAAAGGGAACTTGGCAGTCACCTGCCCATTCGTGGGATGTATCGAGAGGTAGCGAGTAGGATCCAGGCCTGGATCTGTCCCACCAGCTCGCAGGATGGAGTAGGACAGGCGGGAATTCTGCTCCGAGTCCGGGTCGGCAGCAGAGACTGTAACCAGCACACTGCCCACTGGATTGTTTTCTGCCACCAGCACTTCATAGGACGCTTGCTCAAACTGGGGAGCATTGTCATTGACATCTATCAGGGTGATTGGCAAGATGGTGTGGCGGGACAGTGGGGGATTGCCCAGGTCCGAGGCAGAGACGGTGACGTTGTAGTAGGCAACTCGCTCCCGGTCCAAACGGGTGCTGGTGAGCAGCGAGTACTGGTGCTCGTAGTCCTTACGCAGCTGGAAGGGAAGATCTGGAGACACGTGACACAGGACCTTGCCCTGCTCGCCGGAGTCCCTGTCTCTGACGTGGATCACGGCCACCACTGTGCCCGGCAGTGCATCCTCGCTCAGGGTGCTTGAGAAGGAGGTAAGAATGACCTCAGGGGCGTTGTCATTGACATCAGTGATTTCCACCACCACGCTGCAGTGCTCCTCCATCGTGGGCGACCCCATGTCCTTGGCCTCCACTTCGATCTCATACACTGTCGCCTCCTCAAAGTCCAGGTTGCCCTGGACACGAATCTCCCCAGTTTGCTCATCGATGGCAAAGATCTGCCGTAAAGCAGCTGAGTTGTGGCTACTGAGGGAGTAGCGGATGTCTCCGTTGGGTCCTTCGTCCACATCCGTGGCATTTAACTTCACCACGAGGGTGCCCAGTGGCGAGTTCTCCACCAAGCGTGCTCCGTATGATGGTCTGTCAAAGACCGGGTGGTTGTCATTGGCATCCAGGACCTGAATAGTGATGCGTATCTTGCTGGACTGTGGGGGAGAGCCCCCATCTTCAGCAGTCAGGACCAGGTAGTGGAAAGCTCTGAATTCCCGGTCCAGGGCCCGCTCCAGCACCAGCTCAGGGAACTTCCCACCATCAGTGCGGGCCTTCACGTTGAGGTTGAAGTTGTCATTGGCACTCAGGTGATAGGTCTGCAAGGTGTTGGTGCCCACGTCGGGGTCCTGGGCTGGCTGGATGGGGAAGCGGGCACCCAGAGACGCCAGCTCGTAGATGCGCAAGGAAACCTCATCGCTGGGGAACTCCGGGGGGTTGTCATTGATATCCAGGATCTCCACCTCAATCCGGTAAAACTCCACTGGGTTCTCGATGGCAAGTTTCAAGTGGAGGAAGCAGCGTGGGTTCTGCCCGCAGAGCTGCTCCCGGTCTATCCTCTCGCTGACCATAATCACACCGGTGTTCACATTGACAGAGAAGTACTGGGAATCCGAATCCGACAGTACCTGCAGATTAGCTGCCGCCAGTTTAGCCACATCGGTGCCCAGGTCCTTGGCGATATTGCCCACAAAGGCACCCCGTGTGAGCTCCTCCGGGATGCTGTATCGGATCTGAGCAGATGAGCTGTGCAAGAACAAACAGAAGGAGAAGACACGCGGCAGCCCCAGGGACCGGCGCGCCTGCCCTGCCCTCGGCATCCTTGCCGGGTGGCCGGCCGGGGAGCGATGCCCTCGGCGCCGGGGGCCGCGCTCAGCGCTCGCCGCTCCCATTCATTGTTTGGGGCGGACGCGGCTCGACGGGGCGGGGGGAGCGCGGCCGCGNCCCGCGGGGACCGCGCCGTCGGAGCGCCCGGCACCGCCGGACCCCGCCCCGGCCATGCCGCTCACCTGGCCGCGGTCCCGCAGCGTGCCGGCGGCGGGCAGGAAAACCCCGCTTTCCCTCGGCAGGGTGGCGGGGGTCGGGCAGGGCCGCAGGAAGGTGAAGTCGCTCCGCTCGGAGCCGGGGGAGAAGCAGGTGCTGTAGCACTGGGACGGGGAGTCGGTGGGTCGCAGCGTGACTTCCATGTACTTAAGGGTGCCGTCGGAGCTGAGCTGGAGCTTGGGGCTGGAGTGCTTGCAGAAGTCCCGGGAGGGCGACTCGCTGAGCCAGCAGCAGCAGTAGGGTGACACGGCCGCACGGCCCCTCCGCCGGAGGCACCTGGCGGCCAGGAGGGTGACAGTGGCCAGTGCCACCGTGCTAACGGCTGCCAGCGCGATGATCAGGTAGAAGGTGAGGTCCGGCTTCTCCTTGGCACCAGCCAGGAAATCCTGAGGCTTGAAGCTCTCCTCCACGGCTGCCTCCTCCAGGGCCACAGTGATGGTGGCAGTGGTGGAGAGCGGAGGGTCACCGTGGTCCGTCACCAGGACAACGAGCTGCTGCACTGCCATATCGCTGTCCTGGAAGGCNCGCGCGGCGGCGCCGCTCCAATCGCCGCGCTCCTTCCCCAGGACAGCAACACCGGCGCCAATCACGGCCCGCGCGCCGCCGCCGCGCGCCGCGAACCGGCGCGGCCGCTCCGCGCCCCCCGCGGGGACCGCGCCGTCGGAGCGCCCGGCACCGCCGGACCCCGCCCCGGCCATGCCGCTCACCTGGCCGCGGTCCCGCAGCGTGCCGGCGGCGGGCAGGAAAACCCCGCTTTCCCTCGGCAGGGTGGCGGGGGTCGGGCAGGGCCGCAGGAAGGTGAAGTCGCTCCGCTCGGAGCCGGGGGAGAAGCAGGTGCTGTAGCACTGGGACGGGGAGTCGGTGGGTCGCAGCGTGACTTCCATGTACTTAAGGGTGCCGTCGGAGCTGAGCTGGAGCTTGGGGCTGGAGTGCTTGCAGAAGTCCCGGGAGGGCGACTCGCTGAGCCAGCAGCAGCAGTAGGGTGACACGGCCGCACGGCCCCTCCGCCGGAGGCACCTGGCGGCCAGGAGGGTGACAGTGGCCAGTGCCACCGTGCTAACGGCTGCCAGCGCGATGATCAGGTAGAAGGTGAGGTCCGGCTTCTCCTTGGCACCAGCCAGGAAATCCTGAGGCTTGAAGCTCTCCTCCACGGCTGCCTCCTCCAGGGCCACAGTGATGGTGGCAGTGGTGGAGAGCGGAGGGTCACCGTGGTCCGTCACCAGGACAACGAGCTGCTGCACTGCCATATCGCTGTCCTGGAAGGCACGCGCCGTCCGCACCTCCCCGGTGTACAGCGACACATGGAACAAGGAGGGGTCGGTGGACTGCGGCAACAGTCGGTACGAGAGCCAGGCATTGTGCCCAGCGTCTGCATCCACCGCTGTCACCTTGGCCACCAGGTAGCCCGGTGGGGCAGACAGCGGGACCCTCTGTGATGCCGGCACATCGCTGTCACTGGCAGGGTGCAGGATGATGGGGGGGTGGTCATTCTGGTCCAGCACAAAGATGTAGACAGTAACATTGGCGTAAAGAGGGGGGGACCCTGAGTCCCTCACGACCACAGACACTGGCAGAACCTGCAGCAGCTCGAAGTCGAAGGTGCGCTGAGCATAGAGATTACCATTGTCAGGGTTGATGTGGACAAAGGACGAGATGGGGGCATCCTGCACTTGGCCACTCTCTATGGAGTAAACAAGCCGGGAATTATCCCCGTCGTCAGGATCCGAGGCAGAGACGGTGCACAGCAGGGAGCCAGGCGGGTTGTTCTCCGGGAGAAAGGCGTCGTAGGAGGGCTGCGAGAAGCGTGGGGGGTTGTCATTCACATCAGATATATTGAGGAGCAGCGTGAGTGTGGTGGTGAGGGCAGGAGAACCACCATCCTGGGCGATCAGCTCCACTGAGTACTGTGAGGTAGACTCTCTGTCCAGGCTCTTCTGGGTGACCACGGAGAAGTGGTTCTGAAGGGACCTGATGGCAAAAGGCACATCAGGGGAGATCTCCAAACTCACATCCCCATTGGCCCCCGAGTCTCGGTCCCGTACATTGAAGAGCCCCACGACAGTCTCCGGTGGGGTGTCTTCTGGCACTGGATTCAACAGGGAGGTGAGCAGCACCTCCGGGGGGTTGTCATTGGCATCCTCCACTTGCACCTGCAGCACACAATTGCCCTCCATCTCTGGGACCCCTCCGTCGTGGGCTCGCACATAGATCTCATAGAAGCGTGATTCTTCAAAGTCCAGGGCCCCACTGACCCGGACCTCGCCGGAGCGGGGATCCAGGGCAAAGAGCCTCCGCACCGAGTCGGAGGTGTGGACCCCGAAGGAGTACTGTGTCTCTCCATTGGGACCCTCGTCGGGGTCAGACGCATTGACCCGGAGGAGCACAGCCCCCACAGGTGTGTTTTCCGGGACTTTCACCTTGTATGTGGTGTGGTCAAAGGTGGGTGCGTTGTCGTTGACATCCAGCACCTGGACCGTAATCTGCGCCGTGCCCGAGCGCGCTGGCCTTCCCCCGTCCACGGCCGTCAGCACCAGCTGCACCTCTGGCTGCTCTTCCCGGTCCAGGGCACGCTCCAGCACTAGCTCCGGGAAGAGTTTGCCATCCGGCTGCTGCTTGACGTCCAGGGAGAAGTGAGAGTTCGGGCTCAGCCGGTAGGAGCTCACAGCGTTAGTGCCCACGTCGGGGTCCTGTGCGCTCTCCAGGGGGAAGCGCGCAGCCACCGTGGCAGACTCGGCGATGCGCAGGGTGCGGTGAGAGGTGGGGAAGCTCGGGGAGTTGTCATTCAGATCCAGGATCTCCACTTCCAGGCGGAAGAGCTGCAGGGGGTTCTCTGTCACCACCTGCACCGACAGCACGCAGCTGGCAGCTGCTCCGCACAGACGCTCGCGGTCCAGCCGCTGGCTCACCACCAGCGTGCCGCTGTCCAGGCGCACGGCGAAGTAGCGCAGGCTCTCCTCTGAGCCCAGGCGCAGCCTGCGACCTGGCAGCTCCTCCACCTTCAAGCCCAGGTCCCGGGCCACGTTCCCCACCACAGTTCCCAACTCTGACTCCTCAACCACCGAGTAGTGGATCTGCCCGGAGACCCAGCCCCAGCCGCAGAGCAAAAACAAACTCAGTACTTGCCATTTCCAGGCGGGTCGCTGGAGGCTGGCGCTCTCCATGTCCATGCGCATCCGGCCCGGGACACAGCAGGCACTGAGGAACTGCGAATAAATCCCTAGGTCTCTCTTCCACGGCTTAGAAAACAGCTCCGGGGCTCCGGCAGGCTGCGGCTCCAACTGTCAGCCTCCAAGCAGAGGGGGTGGGCTGGGGGAGGGGAACTGAATCACAGCCCCAGCGCGGAGGTGGGAGGGGTGGGGGGGAGAAGCAGATTTCCCCCCCTCGCTTCAGATCAGCGCCCAATTGGCCGAGAGCTCCATCCCCTCTCGGCCAGCAGCGGCTCCGGAGGTGCGGGAAGAGGGGCCTGAGCCGGCAACAGCGGGGCTGCCACCCCCGGCCTCCCCTCTGCCAGCCTGACTCACTTGCTCCGACAGCTCGCTTTGCGTTCACAGGGAAACTGCACGTCCTGGCAGCCTGGAAGCAAGGTACAAGCCCTCCCTGTGTGCTCCCCCTCCACAATGGTGGCTTCACATCGTGCCCACAGACAAAGGGCAGCTGTCATGAACGCAGGCCAAAGCACTTTTCATGCACGATGAAAAGGTGCTTGTTAGAGCCCCGAGGTGCCAAGGGCTCTTCCCTCACCCCTCTTCTCCCCCTCAGCTACTGCTTTGGCTGCTGCCTGCACCCCATAATTGCCTCTCTGACTGAGGCATCACTGCCACCGTACCACCACCGGGCAGGAGACCTTGCACCGAGACGGGGACACTCACCCCAGCCAGCCCACCGTGGGAGTGGCTGGCTGAAGGTGGAAAGGCAAAGGCAGGTGAGCCATTCAAAGCCAAAATACAATTGCTCCCAATGCACACCTGACCAGAAGCCACTTCCTCACTCTGGGGCAAGGAAGGGGTCAGTCTTCACAGTACCCAGATCACTGCAAACACACAGAGCCAGACAATAAGGCCACTAGATCACCACAGGATCACACCACCAGGTCAGGATGTCAGACTGGGAAGGCGGCCCGAGCTTCCCACCTGGCACACACACACACAGTGATACTCTGTGGCAGGTACAGCTTTGCAGTCAGTCTCCTGAGGGCAGAAGCAGGGGTCTTAGCCTCCCCAGGGGGGGGCAAAGAGTAATTTCCTGCTCTCCCTGTCCCAGACGATATTGGCAAGTTGCAGACTTTTAGTTCAGTTCACAGCCCTGCAGAAGCCTTATGCAGTCAGAGACACAGAATGGCCTGGGTTGGAAGGGACCTTATGGATCATCTCATTCTGACCTCCTGCCGTGGGCAGGGACACCTTCCACTGGACCAGGCTGCTCAGAGCTCAACCCTGCCCAGCCTTGAACACTTCCAGGGATGCAGCAGCCACAGCTTCTCTGGGCAACCTGTACCGGTGCCTCACCACCCTCACAGGGAAGAATTTTTATGCCTGTTATCTAATCTAAACCTTCTGTCGGTTTAAAGCCATTCCCTCAAAGTCCTGTCACTACATGCTTTTGTANCTCATTCTGACCTCCTGCCGTGGGCAGGGACACCTTCCACTGGACCAGGCTGCTCAGAGCTCAACCCTGCCCAGCCTTGAACACTTCCAGGGATGCAGCAGCCACAGCTTCTCTGGGCAACCTGTACCGGTGCCTCACCACCCTCACAGGGAAGAATTTTTATGCCTGTTATCTAATCTAAACCTTCTGTCGGTTTAAAGCCATTCCCTCAAAGTCCTGTCACTACATGCTTTTGTAAAAAGTCCCTCTCTGTCTTCTGTCCTTGGTGCACTGAAGACTGCCCTGACCCTCCCCTGGGTGCACACAGACCCTGGGGGCTGGGGTCTGCAGTGGTGTGGCAGACAGGGGACCCAGCGCCTGCCTGGGATCCTGCCTGTCCCCACCACCGGGGCACCAGAGGGACCTGGGGAATCGGTGAGAGAGGCTGAGGGCAGCCATGCCCGGCACGGCGGACGGTGACAGGGACAGCATCCTTCTGCCGAGAACAGGGACGGTGAAGGTGCTGCAGTCCAGGGTCCTCCCTCCCGTCTGCAGCACCTCCCTGCCTATTCCAAGAGCCGTGAGGCGGGACCACCCTGCTGCCACTCAGGGAGAGACACCGGGAGGAACCTTATGAATGGTGAGAACACTGCCCGGGTCCCACCCACTGCCGGCTCCGGAGGTGGGGAGAAGGCGTCCTTAAAGAGACAATGCAGGAAAACACCGGACAAGGGATTGCCCAGCACACAGAGACCAATTCCTTTTTGTACATACTCGTTCCCCCAGGGCTCCTGACGGTGCCACCAGCAGGAAGCTGTCACAGTAACCTTGGCTCTGGAATGTCTCCATCCCAGGCTGGGCCCCAGACGTACAGCTGTGTGACAGAGCTTTCCACTGGCAATACAGGGTGCTGCACCCCTGGGAATGGGTTTGGTGCTGCTGCAGTGCCTCAGCAGAAGCCCCCTACAAAGCCCACATAGCCTGGGAGAAACCACTCAGTGTCCTGAGGTGGCTCAGCCACCAAGGACCTGGAGCAAGGGCCTTACACAGGGAATCCTGCTGCTGTTTGGGTCTGCCAAAGCTTGGGATGGGGACAGTGGGACAGGAGGAAGGGTCTGGGGTGTCTAGGATGGAGATGTTCCTTATTCCACAGGGTCCGAGCTCACTCTGTGGAAAGGCCCCGAGCCAGACAACCCAGGGATCACTGGAGATCCTGCAGGGTAGGATCCCTCATGGCAGGACACACCACCTGTACAGACAGGGCCAACACCCTTCCCACTGCATCACTTTTGGGGGCTGGCTGTGCCTTGCAGAGCAAGGAGGTGTAAAACCTTTGCAGGCTTGACACAGTCCATTGTCACCACAAAGACTGAAAATCCAGGGCCCAGAGCCAACCCAGCTGATTTCCCACTGCCAGTGCCTTTCCAGGGCAGTGTCGGGGAGTAGGAGGGAGTCATGGCTGGGGCTCAGGCTTGCTGCCCTCCTTCCACCCTCACTCTCAAATAATTTATTGCCCTCACCCCCAAAGGCATCTTGTCAGGACGTTTTAGTGGAGGGGACATCCTTGTCCCCAGCCATAGCACAGCCCACACAATGCAGAGGAACACTTGCTCCTGCAGCTGCTGCAGCCGTTCTCACCTGCCACAAATCAGAAGTGCTGAGTCTGAGCAGTGACGCAAGCAGGGAAAAAAATAAAAAGGCATAAAATAATTCTGAGAGTTTTCTGCCTCCATCTGTGATTTGGCCACACTGAGCAGGCAGCACACGCAGCCTCACACCCATGAACAGCTTCCGCTGCACCTCACTTCCTTCTGCTCTGAGGAACCGGTTGCTCCTACCCACCGCCTCCCAGGAAGGACAAATTACCAGCACCAACGACCTTGGAAATCCACCAGATCCACACTTCCCCTCCACTGGATCCACTACCTGGCCCCACTTATGAAGAATGAAGCATTGCTGTAATTGAAAGCTTTCAAATTAAGCAGCACAATTCCCATCGGGGGAGAAGCACAGAAGCTGCTGCCATGCGCAAACGCCTTCCAGCCTGCAGTTTGTTCGGCCAGGACATCAGACATCACCCAGAGACAGCATATTACAAACCATGCAGAGCTTGTAATAGGGTTTTTGAACAACATCTGAGCGGAGGACTCACCACCGTGCTCAGAGCCAAAGTCCAGCTCAGCGGAGCCAGATGCCTGCAAGCAACTGAGGCAGCCTGCAATGCCATCCCCTCCCCCAAAGCGAACATCAGCACAGAACTTCCATGGAAATAAAACCGGAATCATTAAGGAGTCAAACATGAGGAGCAGCACAGATGGGAGGGACTGCTCTGTGACCATGGTCTGTCAGAGGAACAGCATCGTGCTCCAGCATTGCATGCTGCACTGTGAGAGGCGACACACCGACCCCCAGCTCCCAGCCCCATCTGCACCCCCACCTCTCCAGCCCCCACCAAGTCACGACGCACAGAGATTACTCTCCCTGCAGTGCAAGTGCTCTCCTTGGCTCTCCTTTTGCAAAGGGAAGGAAATACCATTAACAACAAACTTCGTGCCAAGAATTAACAAGTGGTTTCAAGCTGACCTAAGCCTCCACCAGTTACTCATGCAAGGCGTACCCAAAACTGCGTCCAAAAGATGTATCATTGCCAACATGAGCAAACTGACTCACTTCATCCTGCTCATCACAGTGCAAAAGTCATCAGCCCCCAGGATGGCTCATTTGACTCCAAAGAACACCTGTTCAGCTGTAGCTGAACTCTTTAGGGGCGTGGCACAACTGGATATCCCTCCCAACCCCAACACCAGCCACACGCGTACGGCACAAACGAACCGTGGCTCTGCCCGGCGCTGGGACACGCCAAGGAAGGAGCTACATTACCTCGGCAGGTGTGGGGAGCCGGCTGGTGGTGCCCACAATCTGGTGGTACAGCCCTGGCTCACCATTCCTTATGGTGCCCTGGCGGCTCCCCAGGGGGCTGGAAGTGAAGGGCTTTTTACACAGGAGATCACTCTGGCGAGAGTCTGTGGTGAGATAGACCTGGTGGTAGAAGCTGGGTGGCGTGAAGCCACCCCGCACAGCATCAATGTGGTGGAAGGGCCCTGGTGTCCTGTACGTGGTACTCCTGGAGCTGTTGTACAGCTCCTTTGACTGCCTCCACTTGTAGCACTTGAAGATGCCCACGGACAACATGGTGATGAAGAAGGCTGCTGACACCAAAATCACAGCCAGGATGAGATAGAAAGTCACATGTCTTCTGGGATCGTTGGCAGGTGCCACATCAGTGAGGTCAGTGAGCACCTCCTTGACCATCTCAGCCACAGAGATGGAGATGGTGGCACTGGTGGACAGCACGGGCTCCCCATGGTCTTTCAGCAGGATGACTAAGGTGTGCTCAGGAGCGTCATCCTCGCGGAGCTGGCGGGCCGTGAAGATCTCCCCATTGTGCAGCCCAACCGAGAAGAGGCTGGGGTCGGTGGCCTGCAAAAGGGTATAGGAGATCCAGGCATTGTACCCTGCATCCGCATCCACCGCCACCACCTTGGTGACCATGTGCCCGGCGGGAGTGCCTGGTGCCACCACATCGGTGTAGGTGGTGGTGGTGGTGTTGGGCTGAGGGTACAGCACCATCGGAGCATTGTCATTGAGGTCAGTGACAAACACACTGACTGAGACATTAGTGGCCAGAGGCGGAAAGCCGCCATCCTGGACCTGCACCATCATGCTGAACTCCACCTGGTCCTCATGGTCCAGGGAGGTGAGCAGGTAGAGGGTGCCATTCTCCCGGTTGATGGAGAAGAGGTGGCCAAAAGTGGTGTCACCCTGCAAAAGAGTATAGGAGAGGTGGGCATTGCGCCCGAGGTCCGGATCTGTGGCACTCACATTAAGGATGGGGATGCCGGGCACGTTGTTCTCCATAACATAGACATCATAGGAGTCCTGGGACGACGTGGGAGCATTGTCATTGACATCTGACACCTGCACCAGGATGTGTTTTACTGCAGATAAGGGTGGTGAGCCCGAGTCCTTGGCTGTGATAGTGATATTATACTCTGCCGCCTTTTCCCGGTCTAGAGCTCCTTCTGTTTTCAATGTGTAGTAATTTTTGAGGGAGGAGCTGAGCATGAACGGGATCCCAGGGGAAATAAAACAGCTCACCAGGCCGTTGTCATGGGAGTCCAAGTCTGTTACACTCAGCAGAGCTACGACCGTCCCTGGAGCTGCATCTTCAGGCACAGGGCTGTACACAGAAGTCACTGTCACCTCTGGAGCGTTGTCATTCACATCCACGACTTCCACCAGCACTTTGCAATGAGCCACACCAGGAACGGCTCCCTTGTCTTTAGCCTGTAAGTAAATCTCGTACAACTTCGTTTCCTCATAGTCCAGCTGTCCCTTGACCCTCAACTCCCCTGTGGCTGAGTCCAGAGCAAAGAGTTCTCGTACCTTGGCGGGGGTGTGGCTGCTGAAGGAGTAGACGATGTCTCCATTGGGCCCATCATCCAGGTCGTACGCACTGATCCTGGCCACCAAGGTACCGCTGGGTGTGTTCTCCCTCACGCTCGCCTTATAGGTGGACTGGTTGAAGACCGGGGCATTATCGTTGGCATCTACAACGTCAATGTGGATCTGCACGTGAGCCGACCGTGGCGGGCTGCCTCCATCCAGCGCAGTCAAGACCAAATTCAGCTCCCTTTGCTCCTCCCTGTCCAGCTCCTTCTCTAACACCAGTTCCGCGTACTTGCTGCCATCCACCCTCGTCTGCACGTCGAGCGCAAAGTTCGGGTTGGCGCTGAGCTGGTAGGTCTGCAAAGAGTTAATTCCCACATCGGGGTCTTGCGCGCTCTCTAGCGGGAAGCGCGCTCCGGCAGCCACCGACTCACTGATTTCCAGCCTCGCCTGGCTGCTGGGAAAAACCGGGTCGTTGTCATTGATGTCCTGGATCTCTACGGTGCCGCTGTACAGCTCGAGCGGGTTTTCCACCACGATCTCAAAGCTGAGGGAGCAGGGAGAGAGCGCTCCGCAAAGCTCCTCCCGGTCTATCCTCTCGTTCACCAGCAGCGCCCCGCTCGTCAGATCCACCCCGAAGTACTTCTTGTTGCCGCCGGACACCACCCGCAATCGGCGTCCCGGCAGCCGCCCGAGGTCCAGCGCCAGGTCGGCTACCACGTTCCCCACCGCGGAGCCTCTCCGCGCCTCCTCGGGGATCGCATAGCGAATCGCGGCGGAAACCCAGTCGGAAACGCCGAACAAAAGCAAGAGGCTCAGTACCTGCCCCGTCGTCACCCCGCGGCTCCTTACAGCAGCGCCGTTCATCGCACAGGACGGCCGCGCTCTCCGCTTCGCCCCCCCGCCCCGGCTAGAAACTCTCAGCTCGCCCCGTCATGCCGCTGCCCAGCGGCCCCGGGAAGCGGCGGCGGCGGCGGGGAGCCGGGCATTGCTCGGCGGGCTCGGCGGTGACTCACTCGCAGAGTCTCTCTGAGACCGTCTGCGCCTCATCCCGGCTCCGAGCGGGGCCGGGCCGCAGTTCCCCCCCGCTCCATCATTGGCCGACAGCGGCACACAGAGTCCCGTCCAATAACTGCACAGAGCGCAGGGCGCCCGAGCCCCGCCGCCGCCGAGCCCCGCCGCAGGGAGCGCGGCCACCTCGGCCCGAGGACAGCGGGGCTCCAGCGGGCAGAGCCTGAAGGGAGAGCACAGCCCTGCGAGAAACTCCGCTGTAAGGACAGCCGGGCGGGCTGGCTGGCAGAGGCAGGGTAGATCGGGCACAGGGACTGCGTGTGCGAGCAGGAAGGTGTAAAAGCTGGCAGAGTGACGCCAAAAGGGGCGATACGGAGACGTGGAGAGTTTGGGGCGCGTGTCCGGGGAACAACTCGCTGGAATGAGGCGGCGGGAATAAGATGGGGAAGTGGAGAGGGCGGGAGGATGAGTGGGGAGGGTCCCCCGGGGTACACAGGGTACCAGCGAGAGCCAGCACCGGCAGGATGCGCCAGCTCACAGAGTTTCCCAGGACCTTCAGGATGCCGGTCCTCCCACCCAAATGCTTGGCCAGCCCCTTTCAAGGCGTCGGGTCGTCGCTGCTCAGTACGCCACCAAAGCAGCGTCGCTGGCAAAGCGGCACTGATTTCGTGCTGCCGAGTTATGAGCGGCTCCTCCGGCCGCAGCGCTGAGCCTCGCCGCGGGGCGGCTCCCGCCGCACGATTTCCAGGAGCATCGCCCCTCCTGCGGGATCCCCACTGCCACCACTATCCCAGCAGGCGTCTTCCCCCACAAACCGCGGAAATCTCTGTTTAATACGCCCTCCTACTCTCGCCCATCTCCCGGGTTGCTCCCCGGTACTTTTTTCCACAGCCAGACTCAAGGAAATCACGCTCTGCGACCTGCAGTGCAGGTTCACCGGGATGGGAACGGATCCCGCTCCCGCGCAGCAACAGCCCGGCAGATCACAGCACCTGCAGCTCCCCCCAGCCTGGTCGAAGACCTGTCTTTGGGTTGTTGTTCCTGTCATCAACAACTCATTCTACGTCGGATTTTCCGACTTTTCACGCACGCAGAAGGATAAAATGGCAGAAATTCCGGCTTTCGTCGTCTGCCACCCGCAGAACTGCTCGGCTGTCATGGGGTAATGAAAAGGGGACGAGGAGGTTTGATAAGGGAGCATCAGGAGCCCTTTGAAAACCCAGATGTGACGCAGTGCCCAGGAGTCAACCCAGCCGACATCGATGAGGAAGGGGCGGCGACGTCCGGCAGAAACCGGACTGGAAATCAGCGCCCACGCGTTCGTTCATTTAGGGAGGCGCTCAAAGCTTTGCAGAGCTGGCTCGGAAACTTGCGACGGATTGTTACCCCGCTAATTGTGTGGCTGAGCTCGGAGGGGCTGCAAGCCACCCGCACCAGCGCTGGACAGCGATATTCGCCAGAGGGATCTCGACTCTGTCTGCGTGTCCTCGCCCCGCACAATCCTAAAAGCTGCCGTGTGCACATGAGATCCACCCAGAGACGCGGTAGTTCTGCACTTACGTGAAGAGTCGGCAATATCGAAAAAGTGGGCGCAATCTACATGCTCAGCTAACTCATTTTCTCCTGATTAATCGTTGCCAAAAGATAGATTTTATCAGCGCTATTTATCATTCTTATCACCTCTCCACAGAATGTGATAAAAGTTCACATAGCGTTCACATGTGATAGGTTTCACACAGATAAAACCCAATATTAGTCATGTAACGTTCCCAAAGCACTTATTTTCTCACAGATAACCAAATCCAAATTTTCTTTCTTACATATAATCTAAAAATAAGAAAATCCACAGCTGTCTTCGACCCAAATATTGAAATAGTGTTCAGCAACTTATTTCTCAGAAATAAACTCTGAATCCTTTTTCCAACCACTGTAAGCTCTGAATCCTTTTTCCAATCACTGCCCATTTCAGGCTTTTCCTACACGCGACTTACCACACGATTTCTCAACGTGGAGACCACAGTTCTCAAGTAATTTCCCTTCCTATGAGCGCACACACCACCCGTACCAGAGTGCCTTGGCCGTTTAATGCCAGCAGTAGTGGGATGGCCAAGCAGCGGAGAGAGGAGTGGAAAAGAGATCTCGGGAACAAAACATTTCCATCTACCGTATTTCGATTAATCTGGAGACATTGCATTTCCTCCACCTTGATGGGAAGCCTGAATATTGCAGACGACGTGTCAGAGCGCCTGAAAGCGCCATTTTGAGGGAGAGGAGTGGAAAAGTACAACAGCTAAGGAGGAAGACGCCTTCCCCTGCACCAGGAATTCCTTCGGGGACGGGTTCAAGCCAATTCCCAGCCTTAGCCGCTCACTTCGGGATTTTTCCCGACTCCACTGAGGCTCCAGAGAAGCCAGTGGCAGCAGGGAACAAAAAGCACCTTCTGCTCCATGCCAAACTTGGAGCTACACTGAAGCACCAGCTCCGTCTCTACAGCAGGAGGGAATAAGTTGAGTTACGGGTTTACAGAAAACCTTCTGTTAAAGGGGTTCAGAGCGCTAAAGAACCGAACATGCCAGAAAATGAGAGAACTGCAGCGTAGCTGCACACACACACACACCCCGAGTAAAAACGCCGGGATAGATCACACAGCATTATCACATGAAAGAGCCCTAATGTGGCTGAGACAATTAGTGGTCACTCGACCAAGGTGAAAGGGTTGTCTCAGTTTCAGACGCCACCACACTTTTGTTCCCGCTCCACCCCGAGTCCACCTCAGCACTCCAGTTCGGTGAAACTCGCACCTGTCTGTCCTTCTCCAGGACAGACAGAAATACTGACAACATTTGTGTAGCTCCTCGGGGAAAATCAGCAATTTGTGGATAAGACTTGTCAGGTCAAAAGGATGACCCAAGATCTCACACACCCACTCACTCACATCCCCACGCCCCTGAGCTAGTGAGCAGTGCCCAGCACGTCCAGATCTGACAGTTCCCCACTGATCACCGACAGCAGAAAAAAGGAAAGAAAAAATGATTCACAAACACTCACAGAGAGAGACCGTAGGACTGAAGCTCACCTGTAGCGAGCTTCCGGGGCTAGGAGGGTCCTTCCCAGAATGAGTGCCTGAGACTGGATCAGAGGACAGGAGACTGGCAGACAAGGCTGCTGCCCCTGGTCTCAGGAACGTGAAGTCATTCTGCCCCGACTCGGAGGCTAAACACACCTCGTAGGAATAGGGCAAGGGCAGCGTGCTGCTGCAGTAGTTGTACGGTGGTTTTGACCCCAAGGAGGAATACAGTTCCTTATCAGAAGTTATAAAAATGGGAGGACTCCTCGACTGTCGACATTTAAAGAAAAAAACAAAAATTACTGTGGAAACGAATAATAATGACACGACGGAGAGCGACGCAACAAGAATGAGGTTCAGATCAGACGTCAGTTCCGACACAGCGTCTCTGTCGCTCAGCTCCGGCAGCGCCTCCTGCAAGCTCTCGGCCAGCACCACGTGCAGCGTGGCCGTGGCCGACAGCGCCGGCTGCCCGTGGTCCTTCACCACGGCCACCACGCGCTGCTTGGCCGCGTCCCGCTCGGACACGGCGCGCGCCGTGCGCACCTCGCCGCTGTGCGGCCCCACGCGGAACAGCGCCGGCTCCGACGCCTGCACCAGCTCGTACGAGAGCCACGCGTTGCGCCCCGCGTCCGCGTCCACCGCCACCACCTTGGCCACCAGGTAGCCGGCCTCGGCCGAACGCGGAACCACCTCGAAAGGAGTCGGCGCCGCCCCCGCCGCCGGGGCCTCTCCCGGGGCCGCGGCTCCGCCTCCCGCCGCCGGCCACAGCACCCGCGGCGCGTTGTCGTTGCGGTCCAGCACGAAGACGCGCACCGTGGCCGTGGAGCTGCGCGCCGGCGCGCCGCCGTCCTGCGCCCGCACCGCCACCGCGAACTCGCGGCACTGCTCGTAGTCCAAGGAGCGCTGCGCGTACAGCGCGCCGCTCCGCGCCTCCACCGACACGAGCGGCGCCGCGCCCGCCGCGCCCGCGCTGCCGCCCGCCAGCCAGTAGCTCACGCGCCCGTTGGCGCCCGCGTCCGCGTCCCGCGCCTGCACGCGCAGCACCAGCGCGCCCGCCGCGTTGTTCTCCGCCACGTACGCGCTGTACGCCGCCTCCTCGAACACCGGCGCGTTGTCGTTCACGTCCGACACCTCCAGCACCAGCTCCGTGCTGCTCCACAGCGCCGGCCTGCCCCGGTCCCGGGCCACCACCGACACGCGGTGCTCGGACGCCTGCTCGCGGTCCAGCGCGCTCGCCGTCACCACCTTGTACGAGCCGCCCGACGACGCCACGATCGACAGCGGCGCCTCGCCCGACAGCTCGCACGACACCTGACCGTTCTCGCCGGAGTCTCGGTCGTTCACATTCAGCAGAGCCACCACGGTGCCAGCTGGCGAGTCTTCGGGCACGGGGCTCGACAGAGACAGAATGGTGATTTCAGGAGTGTTGTCATTCACGTCCAGCACCTCCACCTCCACCTTGGAGTGCGCTACCAAACCACCACCATCCCTCGCCTCTACCAGCAACATATAGCCTCGCGTGTCCTCAAAATCCAGGTCTTCTTGCAGAGAGATCGTCCCGCTCTCTGCATCCACCATGAACTGCTGAAGCACCTTGGCTGGCATCTTGCCGAAGCCGTAGGTGATGCGGGCGTTGCTGCCGGCATCTGCATCTGAGGCTGACACGTTCAGCACTGTCGATCCCGGAGCCGTGTCCTCGCACAGGCTGACTCGGTACCGATCCTGCGCGAACACGGGAGGGTTGTCATTGGCGTCAGTGACGTTGATCCAGAGCTGGGCGGTGCCAGTCCGGGGCGGGTCTCCGCCATCCAGTGCAGTCAGCAGCAGACTCAGGCTCGGCTCGCTCTCCCGATCCAGCGCGTGGCGCAGCACCAGCTCCGCGAATTTGCTGCCGTCCTGGCTCTCCTTCACCTCCACTGCGAAATACCCGTTGGCCTCCAGCTCATAGCCCTGCAGTGAATTACTGCCCACGTCTGCGTCCTCGGCCACATCCACGAAAAATCGGGTACCAGGAGGTGTAGACTCAATGATTTCGAAGTGGATACTTTCCTTAAGAAAGCGCGGCGCATTGTCATTCACGTCTTGGATGTTCACTTCGACATGGAAAATGTTCAGCGGGTTGTGAACCAGCGCCTCGAAGCTGACGGAGCAGGTCGCCGACTCGCCGCACATCTCCTCCCGGTCCAGCCTCTCATTCACGTACAGGTTCCCGTTCTCCTCATTCACCGTGAAGTATTTCAGCTGCTTCTTGCCGGCAGACGCCACCCGCAGCTTGCGCGCCGGCAGCTCGTCCGCGCTGAGTCCCAGGTCCCGCGCCAGCGGCCCCACGAGCGAGCCTCTGCCCAGCTCCTCGGGGATGGCGTAGCGGACCCGCTCGGCCGCCGCCCGCCACCACAGGCACAGCAGCACCGCGGCCAGCAGCGCTCGCCCGCCGCCCGGCCCGCGCCTCTGCCGCCGCCTCACCGCCATTCTCTGCCGCCGCCGCTCGCCGCGCTCCTGCCTCCTGCCGCTGCCCGGACTCCCTTCCAGCCGCTCTCGCCGGCGAGAACAGACAGCTGAAAGGCAGCGAGGTCGATGCGCCGCCTCTCGCCGCCTCTCGCCGCCGCTGCTGCTGCTGCTGCTGGCGGTGCCGCTGCCGCTCTGGCCGGCGCCGGGCGAGCGAGCAGCCTGCGGGGCCAGGACGCTGCGGCGGCGGCGGCGGCGGCTCCAGCGCCGCTCCAAGGCGGCCAACAGCGACACCCGGAGGCGCCGCCGCGACACTGCAGCCGCCCGATGGCCGCGCTCAGGGGTCCCCCCCCGGGCCGCACCGGTGGCTGCTCACCCCCATCAGCTACCGGAAAGCGCGAGTCAGAGTTCCGTTTGGCGAGTTTTTTCATATCCGCGGAAAGGGGAACCAAGGAGCTCTATTCAGAAGCAAAGATGCAGAGTCTGGCTGGGGAACGTGTAGTGGAGTAGTGGAGGATCACGCAGACTTGGTACAAGGGATCACAGGTGAGTACAGGTAAGTAGAAACGGGTACACTGTGCATCAAATGCCTTGCAGATTCCTATTCCTTCTATTAGGGCTGTGGGCTCTCTTTACTCAGCTCTTTTATTTCATTTCTACCATCTCTGTGAAGCAACGTCTACAAAATTCCTGGGAAGGGAAGCCTTTGTAGAAGAGAAGCATCAGAATCAACATTTTCTTTCCCGAGATTCTTTTTATATTCTTTTTAGCTTGACAGGCTCTCACAGTCACTGTGACTGGGGGGAAATGGCAAGTCTTATTCTCTAGAACAGCATTATCCTTACATGTTCCCAATTCTACAAATCATGGAGATTACCACAACTTGTTGTCCAAGAACTGGGAAGAATGACCTGTTAAAGCATTTCTTCAAAAAGCTTTTTCAGTGGTCAGCATAAGTAACTGGATCTACGAACGTGGACAGACTAAAAAAGCTCTCCATGCTTACCAGCATGCAGAATTTACTTTGAGAATTGTAAAAAAGAGGGTTAATACTGCTCTGTGGTGATGCCCGAGGCATACACGAACTGTCAGCTACCTTTCCAAGGACAGAGACTTCGAGATAAAAAGACAACAAAAAAAGTCAGAAAAAAGTCTTAGAAGGGTAGAACTAGAGAAGGCAGTTTACCCGTGGCTCAAACACACTGACGTGTCCTTTGCCACGATAAAACACTGAATGCTCCCGGCATGGGATGGGCTGAAAACAGAAATGATAAAACACTCTTGAGAGCAACGCTTATGAAAACACACTCGGTGCCTGTTTGTGCTGACACCACCTCTCTGCAACAGCCAAAGGAAATCACGAAATACAAGACTCTCCACAAAAACCAGCTCTTGTTTCATGCCCTTGTAGAGAGCAGGGCACGTTATCATCAGCTGAACCATTCGAAGTGCTACACAAATCAGGTTTTGGGAAACTACGGGTACAGCAGATTTTTCCAACACTCCTACTGCTCAAGAAATAACTCCATGAATTGTTACTGTGCTCATTCACTGGGTCCTGGTGAGAACTCGGTTCCCGGTTATGCCACTCTCGCCACTGCCTCGAAAGAAGCAAAGACAGAAGCTACAAGACTCAGTTTTTATCTCACAAACTACTTCTTCTGTAGCAGCTATTAGGAAATGATTGCTCGGCCTCAGCATTGCTGTGAGAACAGGCTCTTCCTCCGCAACAAGAAACAGCCACACTCTGGCTTCAGAGAGGGAATACTGAGAAAGTATTTAGGTAGAAATCCTGCCCTTCCTTGCCCTTTGTTGTATTACATAAATTAGACACTACTTTCAAGCTTTCAATAATTAGTGTTAATTGAGAACTCTGTGTTGTATGACAACTGTGATAAATACAAGAATGGACGGTTGACTTTTGGAAAAACCTTCAACCAATAAACCGTTCAGGATGAAAATACCTGTGTATGTCCAAGAGTCCAAACCTGTGAGCAACATTGTGAGCAAGAAATTAACATTGGCAAATGAACTTTAGCACATTAGGATCTATTCTCGCTACACCCTCGGCGACAGCACCATTTGTATTTACATCTCTCTGAAAAAGGCACAATGTCGAAGAGTAAAATAGAAAAAAACTGCCCATAAACCAGAAACAAATCCATAAACCAGAAATCAACTTTTGTTTGGCAGAAGAGGCTTCTCGTGGGTAATCAGGTCATTCTCACAAAGTCACTCCAGGTGCAGAGCTCTGGATTGTGCTTACCAGCTGCTAAGGAGCACAGAAAGAAAAACCAACCTTTCTGACCAGTAATGCATTAAGAATGAACACTACACTCCTCCTCCTACATTTGGTCGATTTTAAACACTCAGCGTGGAAAGATCGAGCGCTGCTACATGAGAGAGAACGATACAAACCAAGATTTAAGGCGACGTAAAAAGCACAAACAAACAACCCTTCACACAAGTGTATCCCGACATTCCTTGCACTGCCGGGCTGCCTGTAACGCACCTCAGCAGAAATCTCAACAATACGCTTTAATTTCTAGATATTCACCCATAGTCTGAAGGCATAAAAAGAGGCATATGGTCTCTAATCTGAACAATCTGTCTGGGAACATCCAGTTCTTCAATTCCATCTTTGCAGGAGCACGGCGATGACACAGGACCAAGGTGACAAACCACTGCTAACATATATATATTAGATTCAACAACATTAGCAACAAGCAATCGTGCTACTCTTCCACCATCCCTATTCACTCCCGAGTGTGAAGCTCACTATTTACTCAACCAACGAAACTCCCAGAAGCAAACTTGAAGAATGCTTGGGAATGGTCCCCCGGAAAACACAGAATGCTACACGAAGTTGACACTGCTGCAATTACCGGATGAGGAACAAGCTGCAGGAGGCGCTTTCAAACGAAAGAAATGTAACAAATCTAAAACAAAGCAGGCAAACACAGGTTCAAGTTAAACAATGGCTAATATTTGTCCTAAAAACTATTTAAAGACAAGGAACATGGAAAGAGTGATAATTAAGTATACCAAAGACGGACTTGCACAAAGTGCTGCTGTTAAAAATCCATACTACAGTGTAGTTCATATGCTGTTTTAAATTTTAATAAATAATAAAAAAATATAATATGAGATGATACTATACCCACGAGCAAAAAATTATTGGGGGGGGTGGGGAGATAGAAAAAAAAAGAAGCCATAAGATTGCGTGCAAAACTAAAAATAATATCACGAACATAAAATTTCTAGGCAGGAACACAAATGTTCTGTCAAACTACTTGAGCACGTGTGCTGTAGAGAGCACAGCTGACACCGAAAACAACACAAACTTCAACTTCTTTACAATGCAACACAACAGAATAGATGAAGGAATACTGGCGATATAACTGTAATGAAACAACCTGGTCTCACAAAAATAAAAGGTCTCAACCACAGGATCTCCAGCAGAGAAGAGATTGAATCCTGAAAGGCTTCAAGCCTGAAGCCTCATCAACTGTAACCCTGAGGTCCGACTCTTACATACACCACCCGCAGCAAGAAGCACCAGCGTAACGCTCAAAGACGTAAAACCATACTTGATAGAATATTTCCCTATTCAATACAGAGACCGGAGGGGAAAAAGAAAGGGAAGCAGAAGGAGAAAGTCTCACGGACACAATTCGATCCGAGAAACTCACCGAGGGAGGGGCGGGATTCACAGGGAGGGCGCAGGCAGGGTCCTCGTCCCCGAGCAGCGGCGCGGGCTCGTCGGGCGGCGGCCGGGCCGGGAGGGTGTCGCAGCAGCTGGCGGCCGAGAAGCGCAGCTGGCTCTTGCGCGAGTCGGCCGTGAGCGACACGTCGTGCGAGTAGGAGCGCAGGAAGGCGCGCACGCCGTCGATGCCCACGAAGTGCGACACGGGCACGCCGCGCAAGGCGCCGCTGTCGGGCGGCAGCAGGTGCTGGCGGCGCCAGCGGCGCAGGCGCAGCGCCAGCAGCAGCAGCAGGAAGGCGAGGAAGAGGCAGGACACGGCGGCCACGGCCAGCACGAGCCAGCGCGTCAGGCTGCCGGCCGGCTCGCCCGGCGCCGCCGCCTCGTCGGCCGCGCTGCCCAGCTCGGCCAGCAGCTCGGCCACGCTCTCGGCCAGCACCACGCTCAGCGTGGCCGTGGCCGACAGCGCCGGCCGCCCGTGGTCCTTCACCAGCACCACCAGGCTCTGGCGCGCCGCGTCGCGGGCCAGCGGCGAGCGCGCCGTGCGCACCTCGCCGCTGTGCAGCCCCACGCGGAACAGCCCCGGCTCCGTGGCCTTGGCCAGCTCGTAGGACAGCCACGCGTTCTGACCCGCGTCCGCGTCCACCGCCACCACCTTGGCCACCAGCGCGCCGGCCTCCGAGCCGCGCGGCGCCAGCTCCACGCCCGACCACGCCGCGCCCGAGCCCGCCGCCGGAGCCGCCGGCGGGTACAGCACCTGCGGCGCGTTGTCGTTCTCGTCCGCGATCAGCAGCCGCACCGACACGTTGCTGCTCAGCGCCGGCGCGCCGCCGTCCTCCGCACGCACGCACAGCTCCAGCTCGCGCACCTCCTCGTAGTCGAAGGAGCGCAGCGCGTACAGCGCGCCCGTCTCCGCCTGCACCGACACGTACGACGACAGCGGCGCGCCCCGCACCCGCCCCTCCGACAGCCGGTACCGCACGCGCGCGTTCTGCCCCCAGTCCGCGTCCGTCGCGCGCACCGTCAGCACCAGCGCGCCCGCCGCGTTGTTCTCCGCCAGCCGCGCGCTGTAGCGCTCCTCCGCGAACACCGGCGCGTTGTCGTTCACGTCCAGCACCCGCAGCGCCAGCACCGCGCTGCTCTGCAGCGACGGCGACCCGCCATCGGCCGCCCGCACCGTCACGTTGTACTCCGACACCTGCTCCCGGTCCAGCTCTCTCGCTGTCACCACGCTGTAGTAGCTGCCGTGAGAGCTCTGCAGTCGGAACGGGATATCCCTTTCTAGCAAGCAGCGCACCTCGCCGTTAGCCCCCGAGTCGCGATCATGCACGTGCAGCAAGGCGACTACGGTCCCCGATGGGGCGTCCTCAGAAATCTCACTTAACGCTGATCGCACAGAAATCTCGGGTGCATTATCGTTTATGTCTGTCACGGTGATGCCGACTTTGGCAGTGTCGAAACGGCCACCGCCGTCCCGTGCCTGCACCTCCAGCTCGTATGAATCGCTTTCCTCGAAGTCCAGGCTTCGCAACAGAGTGATAGCTCCACTCTCAGAATCCAGATGGAAAATAGCCGTGTCTGCCTCTTTCTTCAACGAGTATTTCACGTGACCGTACAGCCCCTCGTCGGCGTCCGTGGCCGTGACAGTGACCAGGATGGAGCCCACGGGCACGTCCTCAGGCACACGCACCGTGTACTCCGCCTGGCTGAACACGGGCGCGTTGTCGTTCGCGTCCAGCACCGTCACGCGGATCCGAGCCGTGCCCGTCCGGGCCGGATCGCCGCCGTCACTCGCCCTCAGCACCAGCTCGTGAAACGCCGCCTCCTCCCGGTCCAGCGCCTTCGCCAGCACCAGCTCGGGACGCTGATCGCCTCCGGGGCCCGTCTGCACGGCCAGCGAGAAGTGCTCGTCGCCGCTCAGCTCGTAGCTCTGCAGGGAATTCCGGCCCACATCCGGGTCGTGAGCCCTGGCCAGGGGAAACCGCGACCCTGGGGCTGTCATCTCGCTAATCCTCTCCTCAACCTCACTTTCCTTGAAGCTGGGGGCGTTGTCATTAACGTCTGTTATTTCCACTTCGATTCGGTAAACCTTCATTTCTTCCTCCACTATCAGCTCACAGCGCAGCACGCATTTCTCCACCAGCCGGCACAGCTGCTCTCTGTCGATCCTTTGCGCTGTCACTAAATGTCCCGTCTTCTCGTGTAATGCAAAATACTGCGTCCTACCTTCCGAGACAACTCGAAATCCGCGATCTCGGAGCGCCAGCAGCTGCAGCCCCAGGTCCTTGGCCACGTCTCCCACGAACGAGCCCTTGGGCATCTCCTCGGGCACGGAGTAGCGCAGCTGCCCCCACGCCGCCTCCCACGCTGCCAGCAGGACGGCCCAGAGCAGAGCTCGCTGCCGCCGGCCCCAGCACCTCCCCGTCGCGGACATCTCCGCCGCGGCACCTCTCCTCTGCCTGCAGTTGCTCGCCGCCATCCCCGACAGCTCCGGCTCTCTCTCTCCTCCCAGTTTCTGCACGGTATTTCAGCCACCGGCTCCTCCGTCTTGCTGCAGAACGGCTCCGCCCCCCGTATATGCTCGCAGACCGCCCGCCGCCGAGCTTGACAGGGAGCGACCGAGCGATCGAGCCGGTCCGCAGCGGGCGGGGCTGCAGCGCTCCGAGCTCCCTCTCGCTCCTCTCGGTCAGCAGCGGCGCCCGCAGCCTCCTCCCGGCACTGCAGGCACCGAGCGCTGCCGAGCGCTGCCCGCCCTGCCTTGCACGCAGACAGCTCGCGCGCACGGGACATAACCGCTAGGAAGACGTCACTTTTCGTCCAGCGCCGACCTCCTGCTTCGGCTTTTGTCCAGGTGATCCCTGGTTTCATATTCCACCGATGACGACCGAACTGAAGTACTACACCTCCTGTGATCATGCTATTTCTACCGCCCGGGAAAATGTCTTTCTCATGCTCATGAAACATGGATGTAACCAACTCTGAATATGACGTCTGGGGTGTCACGAGTTTTACTGCATGCATCCAAAAGCGCAAACTCCTCCACCAATTCCAGTTCTTATACGAGTCGTGCTTGAACAACAGCCTTTCAGTTGATGTAAATAGTGTTATGGAATCGGAAAACTACTCCTGAACAGTCACAGTGTTCACAATGGTCACCGAATCCAGCACGGCAGGGGCAGTCGTTGCTATTTTGCACCTGCACAGCAGACACTATACTGAAAAAGTCTTCATGACTCCCCGTTCTCCAACCCCCACTTCGCAATTTTTCATTACAATTTTACTCAATATTGGCATTACAATGCTCATTCTGATGACTTAACGCTACCACGCAGACTTTTTTTTTGAAATCCTAAATTATCCCAATTCAGTAGTATAAGGATTCCTTTAGAAGCCTACCCTTAAAAGAAGGTGTCCTGTCCACCTATCAGAAGGTCCAAACACACACCTTCAACAAAAAGCTATCGGGAAGAAAAACTCCACACTCCACACCAAGCCTGTCATGTATATCTCATTCTACACAATAAAGATCTGCCTCCGTCGTTAATAACAAGTAAGAATTAAGAAAACATAATTTTCCTAAAGAAAATCATTCAGCTAAACCAAAACGTGTCATGAATCAAATTTGCTTCAAAACTGTTTAACGGTACGAACCACCCACTAAGCCTACCAATCTTGCAGCAGATGAGGCAGCAACTCTACGTTCGAAACACTTGGTGCAAAAAAGAAACACAAGGAGGGACTATTTAACGGCGTCATGGAAAAAATACAATCATTACTCAAATATAATCAGAACTCAAGGAAGAAAAAAACTAAGACCTCGCTGCCACGAGCACACCGCTATTTAAAGTCGCAGAAGAAAAAATTCGCTTTACGGACCTGAACTGCACCCGGGTCGGCCGGCGGCTCTCCCGTCACGGCGCTGCTACTCAGGCTCGGCTTCTCGCAAGAATCCCCGCCCAGGAGCTCCTCCGCCGACAGGATGGGCACCGGCGGCGGCGGCCAAGCGGCCTCGGGCACGGCGCGGGCCGGCGCCGCCACGCACAGGTTGTAGGAGTAGGGCAAGGTGCCCTCGCAGAAGTCGGCCGGGAAGGCGGCGCCGGCCACCGAGAAGCGCTGCGCGCCCAGGCAGCGCAGCACGGCGGGCGGCCCGGCCCGGCGCAGCCGCGCCAGCACGGCCAGCGCCACGCTCAGCACCAAGAGCGCCGACAGCAGCGCCAGCGCCAGCACCAGGTAGAACTGCAGCTCGGCCGCCGCCGCCGCCGCCTCGGCGCCCGCCGCCCGCTCGCTCAGCTCCGGCAGCGCCTCCTGCAAGCTCTCGGCCAGCACCACGTGCAGCGTGGCCGTGGCCGACAGCGCCGGCTGCCCGTGGTCCTTCACCACGGCCACCACGCGCTGCTTGGCCGCGTCCCGCTCGGACACGGCGCGCGCCGTGCGCACCTCGCCGCTGTGCGGCCCCACGCGGAACAGCGCCGGCTCCGACGCCTGCACCAGCTCGTACGAGAGCCACGCGTTGCGCCCCGCGTCCGCGTCCACCGCCACCACCTTGGCCACCAGGTAGCCGGCCTCGGCCGAACGCGGAACCACCTCGAAAGGAGTCGGCGCCGCCCCCGCCGCCGGGGCCTCTCCCGGGGCCGCGGCTCCGCCTCCCGCCGCCGGCCACAGCACCCGCGGCGCGTTGTCGTTGCGGTCCAGCACGAAGACGCGCACCGTGGCCGTGGAGCTGCGCGCCGGCGCGCCGCCGTCCTGCGCCCGCACCGCCACCGCGAACTCGCGGCACTGCTCGTAGTCCAAGGAGCGCTGCGCGTACAGCGCGCCGCTCCGCGCCTCCACCGACACGAGCGGCGCCGCGCCCGCCGCGCCCGCGCTGCCGCCCGCCAGCCAGTAGCTCACGCGCCCGTTGGCGCCCGCGTCCGCGTCCCGCGCCTGCACGCGCAGCACCAGCGCGCCCGCCGCGTTGTTCTCCGCCACGTACGCGCTGTACGCCGCCTCCTCGAACACCGGCGCGTTGTCGTTCACGTCCGACACCTCCAGCACCAGCTCCGTGCTGCTCCACAGCGCCGGCCTGCCCCGGTCCCGGGCCACCACCGACACGCGGTGCTCGGACGCCTGCTCGCGGTCCAGCGCGCTCGCCGTCACCACCTTGTACGAGCCGCCCGACGACGCCGCGATCGACAGCGCCGCCTCTCCCGACAGCTCGCACGACACCTGGCCGTTCTCTCCAGAGTCCCTGTCCCGCACTTTTAGCAGGGCCACCACGGTTCCGACAGGCGCGTCTTCCGGCACGGGGCTCGAGAGAGACAGAATTGTGATCTCGGGCGCATTGTCATTCTCGTCCGTGATTTCGATCTGCACTTCACAGTGATCGGTGAGCCCACCACCGTCCGTCGCCTCCAGCCCAAAGATGTATTTACTCTTCTCCTCGAAATCGAGGGGACCCGCTGTCCTTACTTCCCCGCTCTTACTGTCGATAGTGAACAAGGCCCTCACGGCTTCGGGGACCCTGGCAAAAGAGTAGGACACGCGTCCATTCGAGCCCGTGTCCGCATCCGTGGCCTGTACCCGCAGCACCACTGACTCCACTGGAAGATTCTCGGCCACTCTCGCCTCATACAGGCTTTTGCTGAACACGGGCGGGTTGTCGTTCGCATCTGTAACGTTGATGCGAACCTGGGCAGTCCCGGATCTCGCGGGGTCCCCACCATCCAGCGCTGTCAGCACCAACTCAAAGGAGCTCTGCTTCTCCCGGTCCAACACTCTCTCCAAAATTAATTCCGGCTGCTTCTTTCCACCTGGCTTTTCTTTCATGGATAGAGAGAAGGACGGGTTGTTGGTGAGCTGGTAAGTCAGCAGCGAGTTGCTTCCTGCGTCTGCATCTTGCGCCATCTCCAGCGGAAACCGAGCACCGGGAAGGGTCCATTCACCAATCTCGAGCTCAAGAACAGCCTTGCTGAAACTCGGGGAATTGTCATTCACGTCCTCGATCGCCACCTCAACTTGGAAAATGTTCAGCGGGTTGTGCACCAGCGCCTCGAAGCTGACGGAGCAGGTCGCCGACTCGCCGCACATCTCCTCCCGGTCCAGCCTCTCATTCACGTACAGGTTCCCGTTCTCCTCATTCACCGTGAAGTATTGCTTCTCCTCGCTCAGCCGCAGCTTGCGCGCCGGCAGCTCGTCCGCGCTGAGTCCCAGGTCCCGCGCCAGCGGCCCCACGAGCGAGCCTCTGCCCAGCTCCTCGGGGATGGCGTAGCGGACCCGCTCGGCCGCCGCCCGCCACCACAGGCACAGCAGCACCGCGGCCAGCAGCGCTCGCCCGCCGCCCGGCCCGCGCCTCTGCCGCCGCCTCACCGCCATTCTCTGCCGCCGCCGCTCGCCGCGCTCCTGCCTCCTGCCGCTGCCCGGACTCCCTTCCAGCCGCTCTCACCACACAGCGCAGGGGCCGCCGCAGCCCTGCCAGGCCGCTCGTGCCGCCTCTCGCCGCCTCTCGCCGCCTCTCGCCGCCGCTGCTGCTGCTGGTGCCGCTGCCGCTCTGGCCGGCGCCGGGCGAGCGAGCAGCCTGCGGGGCCAGGACGCTGCGGCGGCGGCGGCGGCGGCTCCAGCGCCGCTCCAAGGCGGCCAACAGCGACACCCGGAGGCGCCGCCGCGACACTGCAGCCGCCCGATGGCCGCGCTCAGGGGGGCCCGGCTTTGGGCGGGGCTCAGCGCCTGCTCCGGCTCCGGCCTCTCTCCTCCACCGCAAACAGAAAGCGCAGAAGTTCCTGCTTAATTCGACCCCAAAGCGTTTCTGTTTCAGATGTGATGTTGGGTGCTTTAAGGCATTCTTCTGAGCCACACTGAACAGTCAGAAGCAAATATTCCTGGCACGGCAGTAAAGAGTCGAATTCAGCAGATCTTAATAAAATCAGGGCTCACCCATATCAGCAACAAGCGATAATATAGGGAAGACGTCAAGAGCTTTTTTGTACTTTGTCACACGCCTCGAATTCTCCTTTCATTAACTGGGATGAATTAATTTGAGATATAGATCAGCCTAAAGCAATGTAAGGAACCACTACGGCAAAATAGCAGAATCACATTTATTTTGTTTCTGACTCATTAAAGTTATTTCATCTACATCTCCATTATCTGAGCATCTGACAATGGAAAGTGAAAAGCAACACTGAGACCTTCATAGGGCTAAATAATTTTTCACTTTCCAGTTTAAACTTTTTTAAAGGTCATTTAATCCACACCTCTGCCATGAGCAGGAACGCTTTCTCCTAGACTTGAACCTTGGTAGCATATGCAAAGCTGGTCTGGGCAATCTCTTCCATTTTCTCACAAGTCACACTGAAAAGGTTTTTCCTATTCAAAACCTCCCTTCTTTTTCTTAAAAACACTTGTCTGCTGTCCTATGAGCATGGGCCCTCATAAAAACATCTCACCCAATCTATCTAATCAGATGTTTTTAAAATGGTACAGAGAAATAATTTGAAAAGTCTACCGAGAGGTATCATTACTCTATGCTTGAAGACCTAAACTCCTT
>VWZP01006621.1:0-21085 GCA_013396995.1 Dicaeum eximium
GATACCCCACCAAAGTTGAGACAAAAAAATAGTTGTCAAATTTTAAAAAGTCATTAGTATAACTACAAACATTCAACAGAGGTGAGACTTTTCAACTTGTTCCTTTTCCCTTTTCCTTTTAAATGTATAGAAAGGGTGATATGTAGCAGTGTGCCTCCTGTTGAAAGGGTGACAAAATTACAATAGAATTTCCAGGTACTCTTTGTCTCCTAAAAAAGGTAAAAACTCCAGAAACTTCTCTTCGAATTCGGTACAGAGACACCTCATAGGACCCTTTGTCCTTCACCTCAAACTTAGGGCTGTTCAATTGGACTAGAACCAAAAAGTCCCGCCTGAGCCATTAGGTAGGAAAGGGACAGAACAAAATATTTGATCGCTTTTGTGGGGTGCTTAGCAGGAGCAAGGATCTCTTGCCCTGGCACGGCTTTTCTGTGTAAAGAGTTTGTTATTTTGTTTCTTATTAAACCCTTTTCTGTTTCAAACACCACCACCAAGAGCCTTCCTGGTCATTTTGAAGCCATTTGGGTAGCTGGGCTATTCCGGGTATGAAGAGGTCGCTGAGAGCTCATAAGATCTGGCTCGACGTGACACTCTTCACTGAATGCTCTGTTGTTCAGAAGATCAACACTTTCTACTCTGCAAGGTATTTTTGTGCACCCTGGAGTTACTGATACAGATTTTACTGGGCAGATCCATGCTTTGGTTTCAACCCCTACTCTACCTGTGACAATCAACCATGAATCACCCAACTCATCCCATTTAAGTCTCTTGTCCCCAAAACAGAGCCTACAGAGTGAGGAGACCAAGGCTTCAGATCCAGCAGAGAACCCCAGGTGTGCTGTATTCAGGTCGTAAGTGATCAAGACCTAATATGATGTGGACTGTTACAATGCCTCAGCTGAAGCCCTCGAGAATAGAGATCAGTGGGATGGTTGACACAGGGGCAGATGTTACCATCATCTCTGCCCACACCTGGCCATTATTACGGCCCACCACAGCTGTAGGAGCTGTCGTTACTAGCCTTGGGGGGACCACACAGAGCTGCTTGAGCAGCAAATCTGTGTTGGTCAAAAATGCCAAAGGTCAAATAGCTACCATTTGACCATACATTACTGCAGCACCACTTAACCTGTAGGGGCAGGATGTTCTTTCTGCATGGGGAGTCCAGGTAGGAACAGATTTTTAACAGGGGCCACCATTCTAAAGGGTGTGAAACATGCCACAGAAGCCCTAAAATGGCTCACCACTCATCCTGTGTGGGTACCACAGTGGTCCCTAGAAAAGGAGAAGCTACACATCCTCAAACCTTTAGTGCAAGAGCAACTGGTTCAACGGCATATAGAACCACCTATGAGCCCTTGGAACACCCCAGTGTTTGTCATCAAAACGAAATCCGGGAAATGGAGGTTGCTACATGACCTAAGAAAAATCAATGCATCATGGAAAGCATTGGAACCCTACAACATGCCCTCCCCTACAATGATGCCTGTCAATTGGGATGTTCTGCTTGTGGATCTAAAGGATTGTTTCTTTACTATTCCTCTGCATCCAAATGATATCCCAAAGTTTGCTTCTATGGTGCCATCCATTAATAATGCTGCACCAATGGAGCATTATCAACAGAAAGTTTTACCACAAGGAATGAAAAACAGCACCACAGTTTGTCAGTTGTACGTGGCTCAGGCATTATCATCAGTCAGAGAACAATTTCCAGGGGTGTACTGTTACCATCATATGGATGACATTTTAATAGCAACCCCAACCAAAAGAGATCTTTCAATAATTTGACCAAGCCTGATGCAAGCATTAAAAACATCTGGGCTGCAAGCAGTGCCAGAAAAAGTGCAACAACAACCACCCTGGAAATATCATGGACTCAAAATCATTGATCAGTCAATACAGCCACAAACAATTTGACTCTCAGCAAAAATTTGAACTCTAAATGATGCACAAAAACTTTGGGGTGCCATAAATTGGCTCAGACCATATCTAGGATTGACTACATCACAATTGTCACCCCTATTTAACATCCTAAAAGGTGATCCCGATCTGAATTCCCCCCGAAAATTAACACCAGAAGCAAAATCTGCTCTTGAAATAGTAGAGTAGGCTGTCACAAACAGACAAGTTCACCGGATATACCCCAAAATATGTGTTACTGTGTCTATTTTCATCGTTGATTTTCATCCTACAGCTATCACAGGACTGTGGGATACTCAGTGGTCGGACCCTTTACGTGTCTTGGAATGTCCACCCCATCAACCTAAAAAAGACGGCACCTACCATCCTTGAGTTAATTGCTCAACTAATCATTAAATGCCATCAAAGATGTTTACAATTGGCTGCAAAAGATCCATCCAAAATTATTATACCTGCGACTCAGGAGCAATTTGAATGGCACTATGCCAACAGCACATCTTTACCAAGTGCTTTACAAAATGTCTCAGGACAGATGAGCTACCACCTACCATGACTACCAAGTCATAAATTATTGCAATTAGGTGGAACTACTGAAATATCCTTAAAACCATTGAATAGTCACATACCCCTAAAGCGTATCACTGTATTTACTAATGGGTCTGGAAAAACAGGAAAAGCCATTGTGACTTGGAAAGAAGAAAATGAATGGCAGAAACTGGAAGGTTTTGAAAATGGTTGTTGAGCTATGTGCAGAAGCTATGGCCTTTCAGCATTTTCCAGAAACCCCTCTAAATATTGTCACTGACTCTGCCTGCGTTGTGGATATAACACAAAGACTGGACCAAGCCCTGCTCCAGGAGATTGATAATGCATGATTATTCAGCATATTAAAAGGTCTGTGGCATACCATCCAGGCCAGAGATTTTCCCCACTATATTTTACATGTTAGAAGTCATACAAATCTACCAGGCTTCAATGCAGAGGGCAATGCCCCAGCAGATCGTCTAGCAAGCCCTGCTTGGACAGCACCACAACCAGACATGCATGCACAAGCAAAGGCTTCACATGCCTTTTTCCATCAAGGCGTGCAAGCCCTGCAGAGACAATTTATGCTATTGAACTCAGGGGCTTGCAACATAGTCAACTCCTGCTCCGACTGCCAAGGTCACACAGCACCACCACAGCTGAGAGTTAATCCCCATGGCCTAAGAGCCTTACAGATTTGGTAAACAGGTGTGACTCACAGTCCACAATTGGTGAAACTAAAATATGTGCCTGTGTCAACTGACACATTTTCTTTGGCTATATGGGCTACCGTACATACTGGAGAAAGGAGCTGGGATACTGTTACACATTGGCGATCAGCCTTTGCTGCTTTGGGTATCCCACACATCCTAAAAACAGATTATGACCCTGCTTAGTTTGCACACAGCACTAGACAATTCTTTCAACTACGGGGCAGAAAACACCACACAGGTATCCCCTGTTTGGCAGCGAGGCAAGACATTGTCAAATGTGCCCATGGTACTCTAAAACGTATTTTAGAAAAACAAAAAGGAGGAATGTGTGGTGAGACCCCATGAAGTAGAGTAGCCAAAGCTGTCTATACCTTGAACCACCTAACAGTCCCAGAGAAATCTCAGAACCCAACAATCCTAAATCATTTTTAATCCTTGCACTCATCTGGTGATGCTCAATCACCTAGACCTAAGCTTATGGTAAACAACATTATTACAAATAAGTGGGTCCCCCACCCATGGGACCTTGTTACATGGGAACATGGGTATGCGTGTATTTCTACGGACACTGGAATGCAGTGGATACCTGCCAGGTGTGTCCATCCTGCCCTACATCATGCTCAGGACCAGAGATATCCTTATGATGATCCTCCAGCAGATGTCAAGGAGCAGTGATTTAAACAACTTGCACATGTGCCACACAGAGGACTGGAATTTCTTGAGGTGACAAGTCTATTTAAGGGTTTTATCTATTCATGGACATCAAGGTTTTATACGTATTTAAATATGAGGACTTGACTTGAAGATTTTGAGACAGATTGTTTTTTCGTGTTGGTTGTTTTTCCCACAGTTCTGAGAGTTTAAATGTTTCCTGTTTTTAGATTAAGTTGTTTCCTGGTTTTAGAGTTTGGTTGTAAATTTTTAACCTTCAAGCTATAAGTCTGCGGCATGCCATTTTGATAACTTGTATTGTTAGCGATCCCACCTGACAGCTCCTGAGGGTGAATGTTACAACTTCAAGAGTATATGGGATACATCACCAACTAAAAAGGGGCTGGCCTGCTGTATTGATTTGAAGGTCTCATTCAAGCCTTTCAAAGCCTAGGTCGATGTTTTTACACAATGCCGTGGCTGTCATTTTGTCTGCAAGGGCCCTGCAAAGGATGACAAGATACTGCTTTTGTATTTAAAAACAAAAAGGGGGAACTGTGGTGGCCTACTACTGGTCTATAGGCCTCACAGTTATAAATAATTCCAACTTTATAACTGAAATGTGGTTGATTACATAATTACCTTACTTATGTAACTTGACTGTCTTGGTTTGAAAAGACAGGTGTCTGCTAAGGAAGGCTGATTCCTTCCACCAAAGTGCACACACTCTGCAAAAGCAATTTCAATGAATGCGAACAGGCTTGTGACATTGTCAGTTCTTGTGTTGACTGTCATGAACCTGCTGCACCTTACCAGCTGGGATAAACCCCAGAGGCCTAAGGGTTTGCAGCTGTGGCAAACAGATGTTACTCATCTTGCCAAATTTGGCTGACTTGAGTATGTGCACGTGTTTATTAATACTTTCTCTTCTGCCATGTGGGCATCTGTTCACACTGGGGAAGGGTTCTTGACAAGTTAGACTGCCAGTCCTTTGGGCAGACTGACAAGGTTTTGTTACTGTCTTAGAATTAGTAACTGATTTCTTAGAATTAAGAGTTAATCTCTTGCACAAAGGAGCAGCAAGACTGGATGCTTGTAAAAAAAGATGGGATTGCAGAGAATTCAATGGTATGTGTTGAAAATCTCTTTGGCCATTCTAAATCATCTTCTGAGTGAGGTTTTGATTGACAACTGATAAACCTCTTGAGCTGTGTTTGTTCTCCCTTCTGCAAAGGTCCCTGCAGATAATTACAAACACAGCTCTTATTTTTTATTGTAAAAAGGGGGAATTGTGGATATTCACTCTCTGGTAACAGAGAGAAACATAGCTTCTCCCAGGCTTGGCCTGGGAAAGTTAGAGAAAGAATTAAAACAATTATTATCTTATCCCCTGCACCTGGTGTTGTGAAAGATGTTTACAAGTAGCTGTTGTTCCTGCTTGACCAATAGTGCGAGAGAAGTTTCCTAAAGACCAGTCAGGTCTTAGGTCCACTATGCTCTCTATAAGAGGAAGGGATTTCTGTTAATATATGCTTTTATGCTTCTGAATGCCTTTTATGCTTCTGAATCATGGAGTCTGTGTACCGTCTTCTCTGTCCCCTCCACAGTCGTGTAACAAGTGACTGGTGTTAGGCTAGACATCTAATCATGAAGGAATAGTGAAGCACAATACCTTGTTTCATTTACTCAGTGTAGAAAATTTGGATCCCTATTTCTCTCAAGACAAGATTTGTCCCTGAGTTTGTTTCTTTTCTATCCTCCCATTGCATTTCATTGTAGCAGGTATCTGGCTGGCTGCTACTTGGTTTTAGGCATGGAGGGTGAAGGTGATGCACTAGAAGGAAGCATTGCAGTCCTTCTGAGACAGAAGGACATCATTGACATCATTACTCCGCTGTTGCTAATCTTTATTTGGCATGAGAAATGTCATTGACTTGGGAGCAAATAGAATCAATTATTTAATTCAGCCAAAATCTCTCATTGAGAATGTCACTGCAACACTTTCAGGTCCTCAGACTACTGGGTGGTACAACAGAAGCCCATACCTAATATAGCTGCAATCCTGAGAGGTCAACAGTTCAATTCCTGCTTCACTTCAAATGGCCAATAAAACTCACGAAATGATAGATTGTTAGGTTTCAGAAGGATGGTGAAAAGAAAATTAGCTGGTGCTAATTCTGAGAACCCTGGGCACCAAAATGGCTTTGATGCCTTAGAAACAACACATTTTTGAGATAATATTAATATAGGAGGTAATATAAAGGCTGACCTTTACTGGAGGCCTCCAGCGGCAAATACAGAAAATGCCCATCTCCACATGGGATGAATACACTTTTAAAAGCTTAGCAAATTAGCATAATTCACAAAAATCCCCAATTAGAGACATAAGTGGTGATGTAATTCCCACACGGTTCAACCCTCTTCTAAATCCCCCCATCTTAGATAGGAACTAAGTTCATGAATATGTGTTTCAAAGAGCTGTTTTCAACCTTGGCTCCCAGGAAGAACCAAAACAGGGGCCTTGGACCCCCGCCCCCTTGGAGCTCTGGATTGTATTTTGTCTTTCTGTCTATCAGGGTAGGGAAAAGTACTGGAGCTAGCTACAAATACAATAATAGGCTAGAGAGCTACAAATATATGCATTAAAAATATAGAGAATATATAAAAGCAAAAAAGGCAAAAATCAATTCGGCATCAGCTTGATACACACATAAGGTCAAGATGACCTCATAAATGATGGCTTGCTGTCTGGATTACAATAAATACATGAAAAGTGTACAGGGTCCAGCCAGTACTTAGGCCTTAGGTCCCCTTCATGTGCTTTTCTCAGAGAAGTAAATGTAACTCCTTGCAACCTTGGTAATGTGTTCAGTCTCTTTCCATCATGTGACTGAACTGTAAATCTAAAACCAGGAAACAACTAAAAATAATAATAATTTTAAAAAAAATTCTAAAAATGCAGGTAAAAACATGTAACACAGAACATTATTATGGTGAAAGCAAAATTTCTGTCTTGCACTCTGACCTTGGAGCAACCATACCAGAGTGAGGTGGCTCCATATTTTGGAGTGATTTATTAATACTGAAAAATAGAGAACAGCTAGGCTGGCATCAGAGAGCAGCATAGTGTGAGTGGAGCAAAGCAAGTAGAGCTGAGGATTCAGTGTCTGCCTTACAGATGCTTTACCTGTCTTGTTTTAGAATCAGTCTAGTTTGGTCATTTGGGCTGTACACCAGCAGTCAACTGGAGCAAAAGAAAATCAACTCTGGGAGCTCATTTTCTGGCTTAGTTACATACAAAAGGAATCCAGTTTGCATGTTGTAACTGCTCTGAGGCATGAACTGAAGAATTGTGAATGGGCATGATTGAAGAAGGGCCTAAGCCACAAGACTAACACAGATGAGTGACAGTCTGTGGTTGCTTTCTCCACCTATGAGGACAAGAGAACAAAACTCAGCCAGAACTGTGTGGAAATTTGGTTTGGTAGATTTATAATGTTTTTTAGGAAAAAAGGTAAGGGTAATTTCATACCTTATATGTAACATAGTTAATTTGGTTTTTATAGATGTGATCCCTCAGATCTATTCAGTTTTGCATCGGCAATTTGTTGTTTTTCTGGATTCCATTTGGATGGACTGTGTAAAGCAAGAATTATGAAAGCAGAACCTCAATAAGGCAACAGTTAAATTCACTGCAGTAATTTTCATATTCAAGCTTTCATCCTTCTTTTCAATACAATATTTAAACCTAATTCAACTATGACAAGCAACAGAAAAAACTATACTGTCTTACTCAAAATATATTTGATTATTTTTCTCAGTTCTGTATTTTAAGAAGCAAAAGGGTGGTGTGTAATCAGCTATAGCACCTCCTCTTAATGTTGTCTTAATCTGTTTATAAGGTTGCCTCTTTGTGTCTGCAATACACTTACACGTCAAGCTGGCGGTGAGTATTCTGGTGGAGTGAAGAAATAGTCCTGATTTGCAAATTCAATCAGCTTCACTTGAATATTTTAGAGAGCACCTTTGAGAAAAAAAAAAGTGTCAAAATATTCTGGTGATGCATCTTTCATGTATGTTTTTATTTGCACATAAATCCATTTTTCATTTAGTTACCTTTTTGCTTCACAGTTAAAGCAGAAATGGGCAGGGGAAAAGCATTGCACAGGCATTGACATTATTTCCAGGGTTTCAGTTTTATCTTATATTTCTCAATGCTCAGTAAAATTCAGGTTGAAACCAAATGTTCAGATCTGGAGATCCTCCCTCCATCTATGCTTCTGACTTCTGCAGTTTTAGCTACTAGCATTAATGAATCTATAACACACTGTTTTCAGAGCAAAGGGTTTGTTCTGAAGTGAACTTGTTTTCTCTAGTTTATCCTGTCATTAGAATCCTCTCCTCTGTTACCTGCTGACCAGTGCTACAGTGCATTAAATATATTCACATCAATAGTTCTTATCAGCACATGCCTTGTGTTTTCATCTGCACAATTCTCAAAAGAATCACAGGATTATTGACAAGGTAGTTCCAAGAGTCTCACTGCCATCAGTAAACCTCAGATCAAATTCACACGATTTTGAATAGCTAATAAAATCTTTCAGATCATTCCACTTTTCAATTTCTCCATAGGAAGATGAATTATCAAAGACTGGTAAGAAGATTTTCCTAATGAAGTAAATTATGCACTTTAGAAGGATCTCTGTAGGGATAGGAAAAATAACACTGGTGATCAGCTTGCTGCCTTTTGTTGTCTTGTCTATTCCGACAGTGTACCAGTTCTCGGTCAGCTGCCTTTCCTTTTTCTGTGGTAAGTCATGCACAACATCTCTCAGGATTAATCAGGGCTGTTCCTAGTATGTTCCTCTCATTTCTGATATTCCAGTATAGTCATAATCTGATTTATTTATAGTTATGATCTGATTTATTAAGATATGACAGTAATATATTGGGACTGCTTCTATGACTACCTTACACAGGATGCACAAGGTATCTGGAATTTATAAATGCAGAGGTGTAACACATGTGATGCGTCACCAATGTAAAAATCATGGCTTCAAAACTGTGTTGGAGATCCTGAGACAATGAAAAATATTTTAAAAATTTAAAACTTTTGAACTGCTGTTCTTCTACAAAATTTGTGTGGTTTCATGTTGACATCAGCTTTACTTCTGCTTCCATTAATAGCTCACCTGCTACATCTGTTTAAATATTCATTGTGGTCATCTGCCTGAACTGTGCTAACTGAACTAGATACCATAGCCTCATCTGATATGCATCCCAACCTCTCCTCTGCCTTCCCTTTCATTCTCTTGTCTCTTGATACTAAGCAGCATCTACCTGCCTTTTACTTTGAATTGGTGACTTTTCTTGGTGATGACTTTGACTCACCATTTTAAAATGTTAGCTTCAAAGTTCACAGCACATATGCCATAGGCAATTGCTGTCATTTGCTTTAGGAGTGTCCTCCCATCCATTTGTCTAAATAGAGCCTAATTTCTATTCCAAAGGCTGCAAGGAGGGGACTTGAGGCCCACCATTAAAAATTTGTGTAAAGGCTTACAAAAGGAATTAGATTTTCTCAACAATCTTAAACCCTGGCCTTGTGCTTTAATTTTGTTCCCTCTAGGATGTGATACCATTAGAGGGATTAGGTTTGTACTTTTTCCATTTCAAAAGGAGCATGTTTCACTTTTACTTAGTGACACTGTTTAACGAAGAAAAATATGCGTCTTTAAACTCACATTAAAGACAAATTAAAAGTACCAGCTGCAGAGAAACTTCAAAGTAAAACTGTTCATCATATTTGCAAAGGCAACTGCATTAAGGTTCAGTACTACCAACTACCAAAGTAGAAGTGAATTTGTATTGCACAGAGCCAAAACATATACATACATGTATCCTCTGCCTGAGAGAATGAGATCCTAAACCAAAGCATTTTCAAGACAAACAGAAGTTTTCTTACTTTTTTACTTACTTGATAGCAACTGGGACAGGCCTCAAAGCCCCAGAAATTCAAAGAAGTTTTGTAGCTCCCTATGACTGTAATTAAAAATCCATGAAAGGTGTAAGCAATTCCACCTGGTCCTCTACCAAGGGCTGCCTCTTAATCATTTCAGATTACAATATTAATACGGAATTGATTTGGTTTTGGGAATCAGGCAGTATGTTTGACAGTCTTTCACACTCATTCATGATCCTTTAATTTTCACTCCGTGTGAAAGCTTTTGGGAAAGTTATTTTCCTCTTTTTTTAAAATTTTTTCTAAAACAAATTTCATACTGTACCAAAGCTAAATGTGTATCTTAGAAAAATGATAATCAAAATAGAAAACAGATCATGTTCAATTGCATTGTGATATGTTTAAATAATAGCACAGAAAGCTTTTCTCTCTCTCTGGTTGAGTGCTGTTAATCTTCTCCAAACTCTTTATGTAGGGAAGTTTTTCAAAGCAATGAATGTTGCAAAAGATTGTCAGCAAAGAGATTTTGTTGTTTTGTGCTAAATGATAAATGATCCCATCTTACTGTCTGTAGTGGTTTTGGTTCGCTGATTCTAAAATTTCCTAATTTGAATTTTTCCCAGCCAATGCACCACTAAATGTGGTGGGTTCAGTGCTGGTCAATCACCAGAGCACTCACTTTTCTGCTGTGAGATAGGATTAGGAGAAGGGCAAAGCAGGCTGAAAAATTCAAGAAAGTATAAAGGAAGTTTTATTAACAGTAACTAAAAGAAAAGAAAAAAGGTAAGAATCAAAACAAACCCTTCAGACACTTCTCTTCCCCCTACAAGCATTTCTTTCCCACTGTCAATGTAAAGAACAAAACCTAAAATTCCAGTCAGTTCACCCCATTTAAAATAGTCTTTCCTCAACTCTCTCAGGGAGAGAAGTCTCTCTTGTTCATGTTATGGAAAACCTCTCCACAAGAGGAAAGAAATCAGTTCTCTTGTGGCTCTCAATGTCCTCACAAGCATCCAGCCAGGGAAACTTGCTTTGTGAGGTTCCTCCCATCTCCACAGCCTTCCCAGAGCTGTGTTCATGGGCCATGTCAACCTTGGGGTTACTGTTTTAAAGATGAGCTGTACAAAAGAGCGAAGGTTCTCATTCCCTTCTCAGAGGATCATCCCAGACAACAGAGGTCTTCTTCTTCTCTCCTGGGGGCACAGGATCTCATCTCCTCTCCTCTGTTCAAGCTCCTCATGGAATCACAGCTACTGTATCAATTGCTCACTTCACCTTGGAGACCCCCTTGCTCAAATTTGAACTTTTCATCTCCCCAACAGTCTCATGTGTTATAATAAAAAAAAAAGTCTTTTTCCATAACTCACAAAAGGTTTTCAAGCATCTCCTCATCCCTCCCATCTGGGGCTTGACTTCTTCTTCACTGACCTCAATGTCTCGTGTCGCTCTTTTACATTGGCTCTCNAAGGGAAGGCGCCCAGCCCCCAGCAGGGCCTCCGGGCCCGGCCTGGCCAAGAAGGGCCAGGCAGGCTCCTACATCTCTGCTGCCTGTCAGGAAAAGGAAGTTCCCAGGTTTCTTTTCCCAACTTTAACATGTGTGTTTTCACAGAGGCGTGTCTAATGTTAATTACTTCATTTCCATAAAACACTCCCATCTCAAACCAGGACACTGCCCTTCTGACATCCACAGGCTAAATTTGGAGCCCTAGAATTGGCAGCATTTTTGGATCAAGGTTTGAGTTACATCTCAAAGCATGTGGAAATGTGTCATATAAATTCTACATGTTGAGCAATATATTGATGAGTCATACAATATAAAGCATGACTTAAAATATCTTTTCAAATCTACATTACACCAATCTGGTTCAGTCTACCTCTGCTCATCTTTATCATGTTCTATTTTTCCCTAAAAAATCCTGCATGTTGCCCTCACCTTTCATTAGGTCCAGATGCAAATAAAACCTCAGCAACTCAGTTCTGCAAATCCTACACTGCATTGCAAAGTTGGGTCTAGAGGGACTGAGACAGTTTCCGAAGTTTCCTGAGCTCTGAAAAGGGAGAAAAGACCCAATAACTATGCAGCCCAGACTCCCTCACTTTGTTCAGGCAGCTTTTACCATAAGCAGATGGAAACTAATAGCAAGGTTTACACAGAATATCCCACACACAGAGGACAAACTGCAAAACAGTTCACTATTGTCTAATTGCGAAGACTGGGGAGTTGCTGAGCCACTGCCCTAGTAAAGCACTGGATGAGACTTAGCAGGCCAAGGACAGGCCTCCATTCCACCTTGTGAGGGTCTGAACCTTCACTTTGCTTTTCTAAGTCCTTGTTTCCCCTTCTATTTTAGTATCTTTTCAGGTCATCGTTTTTCCAGTGAAATTTCCTCAATTTGCTGTTTACCCTAGGCTCAAAGAAGTTGTCTTTGCCTGATGTTTTCTTTTGCATATCTCTAGCCAGCATTCTTTCTCACAATGTCTCTTCACATCTCAAGAGCCTGAGCCCAGATTGTGCAGCTGGACTTCATCATATTCAGCCTTCAGGTCATGCAAAACCCCAACCTGGGAATGAAGATTGAAAATTTGATTGAGTTTCTCCTCAGAGAAACTCTGACTGTGGATGCACTTCTGCCAGTTGCTAAGAAATTCTGAAGACAGGGATGTTTTTCTCATGTGAACATGGGTGTAGGCAGGCGTCTTTGTGAAACCAAAACTCAGCACCCGCTGCCTTAAATCATGATTTTTCTTGTCTGGGTGGGAAGAGCAGGAGGTGAGATTGCTACCACCCACTTGTCTGGTAATAGTCTAGCATTTGGAGCAGCTACTCTGTAAAGGGCAGTATGAGGTCTGGGACTTGCTTAAAGCCTTGTCTCTCAAATCCCATGAGTGTGCTGTAAGCAGCAGTCTGGAGGACAGCTATTCTGCAGTCCGTGGCAACAGCCATTCCTGGATTTTCAGCAGGTGCCCACGCACATAGGGCTGCCCTGACAGAGCTCATGAACAGCTTTGAAGCAACTCATGCCCCAGCATGGCTCTCTACAGGGCTATGGTGAAGACTATGAGGGAGTCTCCTGCCATTAGGTAGACCTTACTTCCCCACAATCCCAGGGAAATCCTATGAATAGACCAAAAATATACAGTCAGGCTGGAATTTCTTGAGTTTTACAGTTTAAGTTTTACATACTCAGAAATCTGAGTATGTTGGCCTTCCAAGTCTATTTGACAAGGGGTGGAGGGATCATTTTGGGAGAAACTTAATATGAATGGTTAATAGCTTTAGTCCTCATGAAAAAAATTGATATCTCTAACCTTTCCATGAATTCTTAAGACATTCTTAAAATATTTCCTCCAAGCTTTTTCTCCTATTTCTGCCCCAGGGTTTAAACTGAAGGGACAGAAGTACCTGGCCATGCTATGGATTTCTTCCCCCATGAGCACCTCAACATGGGTCTCATGGCAGGTTCAGGTACAGACCTTGGCTTCTACCTGCAAAATGGAGCTCCAGACAGCTCAGTTCAGTTCTGTCTGCGGCCACCAAGGTGGAGTAACACAAAGTCAACTTCTCACCAAGTCTGAGGCAATGTAATGAGAAAAAAGATTTCCCAAGAAGATGTCTCTTCTTCCTTTTCAAAAATACCCTTAACTCTTAATCTTGTTTTTGGATTTTATAAGCATTTTAGCAGATACTAACAGGAGGAAGGGGTATTTTTGGCAGACATGTAGAGAAAGATCAGAAGAAACTTGTTTCTCCCTTGACATATAGAACAGGTGAAGGCTTCAAAGACTTTTTCATGGGTAGAATAAAAACCATACTGCAACAATTAGCTTTGTGTGTATCACTGCTCTGACCCATGCCTCTGCACCGCTTCTCAGCAGCCCTTTTGTTCTCCTTGTTAAGGTGCGTGTCAGCTGGTGCATGTCAGCTCTGGTGTAGTGATACTACTGACACCTGCACTCAGTCTACTAATACTCTTACATTTATTTATTTATTGCTCACCTACTATTCCACTAACCTCGATCAAAAATTCTTCCCTTGGCGTTGAAGGGGACATTATTAGATCTTTTGCTTCAAAAGAAAAGTAGGATGGTACTTGAAAATATTGGGTTTGAACAAAGCTTCACTGAGATGAAGAGAAACCTGGGCACAGTGAAAAATATTCCAGCAGGTTCTGCTCATGTATTTTCTGCAAATCCTTACCCTGTCTACAGAAAACCCTTATTCTAGAACAGCACCAAGAAGAGCTGCCTGAACCTTTAGTCTGCTTTCTAACCCCATTCCTCATTTTCCTTGGCATGACAGATTTTATTTTAGCTCCCCTGTTTTACTGGTGTTCAGGGACTACAGAAGTAGTATATGAAGTCCATGACCTCTCTCTACACAGCAATGCATTAATTATTGATTATACAAGATGCATTTGTCTAAAGGCATTTGCAGTTTAAAAAAAATTAATTGATATGTCAAAGTTATTAATTCATTGGTAATTAAGATTTACTAAAGGCTTTCCTTCTGAAAGCACATTTTTGAGACCTACAGTCAGGAGATATCATTATTGTGTAGTTAGCTCTCTCATCTTCTGCATGTCATTTCTGAGGTACAACAGAGAGAAGAGTAGCGATGTGTGAACATTTCTCAACACTGTTTTGAAGAGGGGAAAATGAAGAGAGAAGGTGTTGAAATTTAATTTTCATTTTTACCAAGGCTGCCTCTCATAAAAGCTGCAAGAAGCTGCAAAAAGATGCCTCTAAAATCAGACTAGCATAAGATTATTAGTTAAAGTCTTCTTTTCCCTACAGTGTGAGAAAATCAGTCTTGCATGCCAAGAAGTAGGAAGAGTTTGGTTCCTATAGTGACTATTATAGCAACTGTTAGCATCCAAAGGGTCTTCTCATCTAATGACAGAAATAGTTCAAATTTCCTTTTAGAGACAGTTGCTGGATGAGTGAAGTGTTTATTGTCATGCATACATCTACAATAAGGTGAAACAGATCAGAAAGAGAGACTGGGGGAGGACCAAAGAAAGTTCTGCTGTGATCTAGATGCAAAGACTATTTTGCCTCCAATCCCTGCTGTTTGTTTGTAGCTCTTAAATGCTGCAGAAGCCTTTCTGCAGAAAAAGAACAAAACAAAACAATTTAAAAAAACCCAACCAAAACACAAAATAAAAACCAGAACAAGACAGACGTGGAACACAACTTTTCATATATGCTGAAGAATACACTAGCCACAGCTAAATAAGAATCTCTTAAGCAAGTCAGGCCACTTACAGGTAAGACTATTTTAACTGACTCCAGGGACTACTTCTCACAGCACCTGTCTAGGACACCACTGGAATGAATAATAATATAGCTAGAGCCATTGTAAATGAAAGATTTTCTTTATGTAAAGAGAAATGTGTGTTGCAACTTTTCAGTGTGCTGCTCTTCCTAATTTTGATAAGGGAAGTGCTGGCATTCCCAAAGTCCTGATGCAGAGGACAGGCATCAAATTCAGTTTGGGATTCCTTGGAAAAATTTATAGGTTGTGGTAAGAGAAGTCAGGACCAATCTAGCTCAATCAGGAACAAATCGTGTACTGAGAAAGAAGAGTGGGGATAGCTGAATAAGGATCCTTGATAATCAAAAGCTGGGATCATCTTTGGAGAGTCCATAGGTTTGAAATCTGACTTTTGACTACATTATTTAAAGCAGCAGAACCTACAACTTTACAGTCTCCAGACAGGCACTCCAGGGATGCCCTGCTGAAGTTTGGATTAACTCTTTGCTATGTTATATGGTATTCATGATGAAAGTGTCTCTCTTGTGGCCAGAAATCACATTATTCCCTGCAGATTATGGCTTTCTGGGACATGCCTGATGCATTTAGGACTAGTAGCAAGAGCTGGGCATGCTGCTTTTGCAAGCCATCTTCTGTATCCATGAAAGCAGACCCCTGGTTGCTCTGAATCATTATTGCTTCCTTGAGAGCAGTGTCAAGGCAAGAAGAACTGCTGCAGGAGAGGAGGACTCCAACCTCCATAGTCTAGCTTCAAGTGACTAGGAAGAAAAATTTCTAATATTTAGAAAATGATATGTCAGATACTAAACCAGCACAATCAGCTCACAGTGGTTTACATGCATCTATCTTCTTGAAGAAAAAAAATTGTATGACCTTCATAATGACATGAATGTATTCATTACTTTGCATGTATATATTATCTTGCATTTCATGGCCTTTCTAAATTAGGGGAACACACAGAATAAATATGGCTAGACACTTTCCTCCAAATTTTAAACTTTTAAGGATTAGGACTGCACATCTTTTTGCTACATCCCTCCTTCTAGCCCATATAAGTGGTGGAAGCAATGGCACTGTGTAAATGTGCATTAGCACTAGGAATAAAAGGAGAGAGGCTAGATTATGCTATGTGATGTGTGTGTAATGCCATTAGCAGCCAATTAAGGAGCAAAGATTGATTTAGGGAATCATATTGGTGCCATGCATGCCAAGACCCTTTCACAAGTGCCTTACTTGAGAGAGAAACTCACCACTGGTGAGGCATTCCCAAAAGAGGAGGTAAGATTGTGCTGAAATGGCTTTAAAGAAAAATTTTTAAAAAGAGAGACTGTTACAATATTAATTTTTATTGTTACACAAACCAAAAGGTGTGTATTTCTACATAATACTGTAAATACTAGGAATTTTCTGGATATATTTGATGGGAAAGAGAAAAGGAGGGATATGGAAAATTGCATGTGGACAAATAAACTTTATAACTGACACTGACTTTTCTTTCAGGAAAGATAGAAAGGATGTTCTACAGAAAGTCTTTCTGTCCCTTTTACCTGACAGTTAAAAAGGAAGATATTTTTGGTTCTGGCCTGTGTCCTTCTGACGGAGAAAATGAAATGTGCCAAGCACATTTAAGTTCAGATTTTTCAAAAGCAATTTTCAATGATCTTTTGATGCTGCCCTCAGATAGACTAAGGGAGCCTGAATTTTGGCTAAAAGTGATTGGTACTTACTGTGTAGTGGGTGTCTTTCCTACTTAGGTGGGATAGATCATATGTTATCAGTATAATTCTCCAAAATTCATCTTCTGTGCAGCGCACTGTACTTTTAATTACAAAGAGCATCATGAGGAGGCCAACCAGAGCACAAGTATCCTGATAAGCATTCATAATGCTGGAATCAGTACTGCATCACAGCCCATCAAGGCACTGTTGCCATCTAAATGATGAATATAAAGCCAATTTCTTTGCACAGGCCCCTTTGGAACAGGTCCAAATTGCCAGTTATCCTCGCTGAGGGAGGGAGCGAACTGGGGATCCCTGCAGCTCAGGCCATGCTGAAACTCATTCTTGGATCTCAAGAAATCTTGTCCTTCTTATCACCCTAGTCTTTTTCTTAAGTTTGTGTTTTATTGACACATCACACCAACTGTGTAAAAAGTAAAACAGCCCAGTATTAAGTAAGTGATATTTAGTTATTCACTGCTCCTACCTCCACCTGCCAATCCTAAAGAATTTTGGATCTCTTGTCATGTCTTCTAATCTACTTGCACTGCCTCAAACCTGGAAAGATTCACCCAAAGGCAGCAGTAATTCCAGGAATTCTCTCTCCAGTTTTTTTTTTTTTTTTCTATTTGAAGTTAATTTATCTAATTCCTGTGTTTTCAGGGAAGAGTACTTGGAGGAGGGAAGAAACATAACTCCTCCCCCAGAAGTCCAGCATGGACATCCATGTCCTGTGGATGCTATCCAGGAGTGAATTTCCTATGGAAACATCACTGGCGCTTGTTCTGTGAGAGAGCTCTGCAGCCCTTCATTAGTCATACCTTCCCATGTAAAGCTCATTTGATGTAGTTTCAGAGCCTGGGGTGTCAACCCAGAAATTTGCTGAGTGAAGTCAGCAGGACAGACTCTCCAGGGTAACAAAGTGAGGCCATTGCTGAACACCTGTACGTAGCTCTGTGAAGCCAGATACATTCAAATAATGAAGCTGAAATCAAAGGGCACCTTTCAGATAAAATGCTTCCCCGTGATGGAACTGCTGTTCTGTGACAGAATCTAAGTACCAGTTCAACATATGTTAGCACTTTAATGGATGAGAGGTGTTGATCTGAAGGTATGCCAATGAAGGAAAATGTAAAAAAGAAAAAAAAAATTAAAACCCCTGTATTTGTCTTTAATAAGAAGAATTTTAATTAAAAATAAGGGTCTAAATATTAAAATATAGAAATGTATGGGTTTTCATTTAAAATGTTTATTAAAATGTTCCAACAGTCATAGAGGATTTAGAACTACTTTTATTTTAAGAAAACATTTTTCTTTTGGTGCATGTTTTCCACTGTGTTCCTTACTTTCCTTTTTATGTGAGACAGACAGGTCTCCCCTCTCTGACTCACATCCAAAAGTCAGCAAGACCTACAGAAACTGCCCAGATAATATAGAGTCTTTTGCTGCCCATTACATGCTGACCTAAACTGCTAGTACCAGCTTGTCACATGTAAAAGAAGATGCAAAATTCAAGTCCTGTACACCTGAAACCTTTCATTTTCTCATATTGTTTTCCCATGTTTGCTATTCTATTAGTCCCATCTTGCCTTGTATTTTGTCCATACGTTCTACCTCCCAAAATCCACACTACACTGTGATTTCTTCTTTTTCTGACAAGCATTTTGGGTGAACAGGGATCAACAGCTGGAAAAAGTGGTGACATAGCAGTTGTACTAATATTTACTTTCCCCCTTCCCTTTTAAAGATTTTATGTTAAAAAATCATCACTCCCTTAGGAGCATTTTTCTATGAATGACTGTTATTCAGGAGGGAAACGAAGTGAAATCTCATTTTAAAATAACACCAAATAAACAATAATGAGAAAATGGGGTAAACTATAGTAAAGGATTATTCATTTTTAAATATAATTTATTTCAGACTAAAGCAGGAGCAATACACAGAGAAAAAAATTTGCTTCAAAACACATCATAATTGAGAGAGAAATTTTCTCTGAAGTATTAATTACAATAAATGTTATATGCAACCGACAGAGAGTATGGAGAGAACAGCCTGATCATTTTCTGATAATTACTTTCCAAAGTCTAGCTGATGGAGAGCAACACACACATTGATAAACCAGCCAGTGAAAAAGCATTGGCTGTTGTCCAAAGCCATTAAATGGGCCAAAGCCAGTGCAGGTCAACTGACTGAGGAGGAAGAGACTGGCTGTCTGACTAAGAACATCTTCATTCTCCTCATCCACTGGCATGAAAAAGCATTTCTGGGCTTTGTGATGAAGGCTCTACTACTATATCAGACAACACGTATCTAAAAGGCACAAGAGAGTGTCCTCCATCCCTCTCCTAGCCCAAAGGCAGCCAAATGCACTCTGTTCTGCTGATACTTCCTACCTTCATTACCTTTTGGTGAAGAAAAGGCATAAGTAATCAGTTAAGACCACCTATTTTCATGATTTTTTAAAAATCCTTCTGAAAGTGGTGGAATCAGAAGCCAAACTGGCCAGAAAGAGATACTCTGAAGATGTGAAAAATTACTTCAAGGAATTTGGGAGCCCTATGCATACTGAGATTTTGTTTTGATCTTTCACCAGTTTAACAGCATTGTAAGACACTACCATAACCTTTTAGACAAAATAATTTCCTTGGTTGCTGTGATATGTTTTCTTTGGTTTTCTGCATTTGCTTTGGGTTTGGGGTTTTTTCTGAGATTACTTTTTTCTTTCTAAATAATATTTACCTGAGAATTAAGTAAGTACCTACTCTTACTAAACATCACTACTGCTGCAGTTGGTATGTTAAATCAACTTCATAATAGTACAAGAGAATGTGTCAGGCACATGTGGGACTGAGCAGATGTTAGAAATACATGGTCTCAGGAAACACAGCTGGACTTACAAAATGTATGAGACATTTTCTTTTGGCAGGTAGAAGACCTTCTATTCTATGTTTTGTACCAATCTGAAAAATCAATGAGAAGTATTATGATAATAGGAGAGTTCCCTATAGAAGGATACAGGCTCAGGCTAAGAGAGTTGAGTTCCAGTGTTTTGGTTTGTCTTGCTTTGCTGTGTTTGCTGCTGGATCTCTGCTCCCTATCAGAGAACTCCATGCTTGGCCAAACAACAGAAATAAACCCCAGGAGTGAATCTGGGGCTTGGTATCTAGGAAGTATAACTTTGCCAACCTTGAGTGACTGGTGGTGCGTGATCCCCAGAAGATTTTGGGGTGCTTGAGTATCAGGGGAGGAGAGGGATTTTTGTTATGACTGCCCTTCAGTTTTGACTTAAAGTTGTAATTTCAGAAATAAGATCAAAACCACAAAACCAGTCTGGAACCAGTTTATTGCTGTTGGTTGCTACACTGAGACAGGAGTGAGGAATGGATGGGAGGAGGATGTTAAGAGCAGCAGAATGGCCAGTCAAGTGTACCACATTCAGCAGCACGGGCATGGTAACCCCAGAACAGCTGATGGCTGTGCCAGCAAGCCCAGCCCAGGCTGAGCTGGGGGTGCAGCTCCCTTAACCAGAGCACCCATCTACTGCATGTGATGCTGCAGCCCCCAAACCAGTGAAAAGTGTTAAAGGAGCTTGGACCTGGGAGTGACTCTGACTTGGTGGAAACTTCTAGGGGAATAAGTAGGTGCCTAAGGTTCTCCGGCTGTACAAGGGGGCTTGTGCCAGTAGTGGACGCAGCCATCAGCTGTGGTTCTAGAAATCATCATCCCCATTATCTCTCTTGATGTGTTTTATTATCTAGAGGAATTGCCTCATCTCCAGGAGACAACGCTACCCACTCTGCGGGGTCCCAGCAGCTGCCTCGCCGGGGGCCGGGGGCGGACGAAGGCGGGGGTCCGCGGCTCACCTGAGGCGGCGGCGGTGGCCACGCCTCTCCCTGCTGTGTCTTTAAAGCCCTCCTCCTCCTATTCCTCCTCCTCCTCTCCATCCCTCTATCCCTGCCTCGTCGCTACCGCTCGTAGCTGCCGGGCTCTGCCTCGCCCGCCGTCTCTCCCCACCCTCCCCATCCCCGCCACGAGCCATGGCCGACATGAAGACCGGCATCTTCGCCAAAAACGTCCAGAAACGCCTCAACCGCGCCCAGGAGAAGGTGCGCTCCGGGGCGGGGGAACTGCTGGGAAGGGGCGAAGGGGGAGGAAGGGTGCGGCGGCGGTGCCCGGGGTCCGCGAGAGGATGCGGCTCCGCTCGCCCCCGGCGCCCGCCGCTGCAGCTTCCCCTCTCCTCGCCCGCAGGGGCGCCGGGCGGCGGCCGGGGCCGCCGGTGCTATTGCGTAAGTGACCCATTTCACCGCGCCCGCGCTGCCCC
>VWZP01006624.1:0-111137 GCA_013396995.1 Dicaeum eximium
AGAAGCTGTGCATGAGGCAGCTGACGCAGATCTATGGGCGTCTGCCCATACTTATCAGAACAATGATCCCTTCCTTTCTGGCCCCAGAGAGAAGAATCCTTTAAATCCATGCACAGAAAGGGTAATGGCCCTCCTCTCATAGCTAGGAGACTGCGGATGGTGCTGGAAGGAGCTTCTCACTAAATCAGAGAGACCTACCATTAGGTAAGAGATGAGAACGAGTAATGCTTTTAATGTGGCTGGGGCTTTCTATCTCTACTTCATTACCTGAACACCTCACATATCCCTGCAGTAAGAGCTGTGTTGCCCAGCTCTTCTTAGAATGAGGGTCACAGAATAAACCCTTAATCTAATTGCCCTCCATGTGTCTGTCCAGTGACTACATTCCAGCCAGCTGAAGGACAAGGTCCAACCACAGGAAAATCAAGGATTCCCATTAGTTCTGCATCTGTCTAAGTTGGCCACCTGCATGAAATTTTTCCTGGGAGCCTTTTGAGTCAGGAAAGCCAAGACCTTCACCCTAGGACCCCTAAATCATTGCTCTTTTTAACCAACGGGCCAAAAGGCCAGCTTTGCACACAGGGCATTCAGGGGATGAACTCTAATTCCTCCAATCTCCAGTCTCATGTAGACACACTAAAGGAGGTGCCAAGGCACCTTCATTTCTCCAATAGCAAAGGAACAGATCAGAGAACAGTCCAGAAAAGTACCTGGAGTTGGTAGGGTGGTGGTGTATGTTGGTGTTGGTGAGGATGTGCTTGAAGTAGTTGAGGTGGGTGCTGTTGATCCAGGAACAGTGGTTGTTGTTGTCGGGGTGCTGGTGGTGGTTGTGTGAGTCTCTGATGGCAAGGGAGTGGTTGTCGATTTTGGTGTGCTTGGTGTGGATGGAGGTGGGGCTGTTAGAAGCAGCAGGCAAAGGCACAAAGGCATCAGTGGGATTCAACGTGAACTTAGCAGAAGCTGCACATGAAGCAGCTGGCACAGAGCTAGAGAGGTAAGCCCACCCTTAGCACTGGAAAGGTCCCTAGCACCAGCCCTCCCTTGCTGGCCCTAGAAAGCAGAATCCTTGACATCCACGCACAGAGAGGGTCATGGCCCTCTTTTCCTAGTGAAGAGATTAGGCATGGTGCTGGAAAGTGTGCTTCATGTGCTTCTCACAAAATCAGAAAGACCATGTCAGCCTGAAGAAGGAAGCCTGTGCAGCCCCACCCAGATAATACCTCTAGCAAGAGGAGTTTGAAGCATGGCCTGCTCTCTTCTCACACAGCAAGTCCTTCTGGGAATATTGCCTCCAGTAGAAACTTAAAAGTCCAAACCCTTCTAAATAAGACTTCCTTGCAGACCAAGGTTTTCTATGATCGTGACCTGCCTTTAGTAACCAATAGCCCTTTATTTCTCCAAAGGCAAGGTAAGATCACAGAGTACTTTTCTGTTAAATACCTGTAGACGTTGAAGTTACTGGAGTGGGGACTGATGGTGTATACTCACGTGTTGGGGAATAGATGTATACAGGACTGGTAGTAATTTCTGTTGAAGTCCTGGTTGTAGTGGTGGTGGGTATTGTTGTCCGGGTGGTGGTTGAAGTTTGTGGTATAGTAGGTGTAATTGTAGGCTGACAAGGAATTTCTTGCCACTCACAACAGTTTACTCTGATTTCGTAATTATAGCAAAGTTGCCACATAGTTACATCTTGCTCATCATTTTTACAGATTAGCCCATATTTAACATTACAGTCTACTTTCTGACCAAGTTCTTCTAAGCTCACATCAGGTTTATCCTTAGCCCTGCATTCAATTTTTTCAGGAGCTGTACATATTTTGTTTCCATGTTTTCTTATTTCATCATATGTTTCATAGTCACCACCACCTTCTTCAGGTTTACTAACATCAAACCACTCAGTCCAATCACAGATTAATTCTGTGACTACGCATGGAGCTGCAAGAAAAGACAAAGATTTCAGACTTTACAGAGAACATCCTGAGAAAATAAATTTTTTATTTTCTTCCATTAAGGACTAGAGGACTGCATTGCAGTTTGTCATCTTTCCAAAGAAAAGAGTTCTAAAATCAGTTCTGTATTACCATCTTTAAACTGGAAGTTCTGCATCAAAATAAAATCACCAAGCTGAAACCTTTAAAGGTCCTTCTTCTCTCTACACTAATGGCACTTTTGAAATGATTTTAAAAAATATTCATTTTTGTTTAAAATATATTTTTTCTGTATTGATTGTCTTTAATTTACTCTTCCTTTAAATATTCCTTAGACATTTTTAACAACCTTGTTTTGTATTTATAACTTACTTGTAGATACTGGGTGGCTTGTAGTGGAAACTGAAATAGAACAAAAAGAGATTATTCTACTATTTTGAAAGAAATAGAATAGTATTTTTTTGTTGATATTCCTAACATTATTTCTACTATCCCATTAGGATATTGAAAAGCTAACATGTTTTTTTTCAGAAATAGGAAGGCACCCTGTACATCTACACTTACAATTTCTTTCATGAGAAATAAATCAAGTCAAAATGCTAAAAGTCTTTCTTAGTGTGGTGTGATAAAACAATCCATAAATATTGCTCTATCTGTGTCAAATATAATCCCATATAATTGTACATTCTATATTTAAAATATTTTCCTTAAAGAAAACAATTTTTAGATCACATCTGTATTGATGATTTACCTGTGGTGGTGGTGGTAAGAGTACTGGTGGGGAAGGAGGTTGAAGTGGTTGTAGGTGAAGATGTTGGACAAGGATAGACTTCACCAGGAACTACAGAACCATTTTCTGCACAAATGTATGTTATACATATGTCGCCGTGCTGTACTTGTCCCACAGTAGCACCCACTTCATAACTCGTTCCATTGATGACACAAGGACACCCTGCAAGAAAGAGCTTTACTGTGCAATTTTTCTACTACCACATAAGAGGCACAGGCAAAATACTTATGGACAAGAGAGCATTTACATGAGTCATGCATGTTTTTCAGAGCTGTACCTGGAACTTAGATCTACTATATTGTGCTAATTTACCTTTACATTTAAAGCAACGTTAGAACATATTTAATCATGTCCTGAATAAAATGCCTGGTGGTACAGACTTAGAAAGTAGGTTTTAAAATGTTCTGAGAGAAATAATAATTGCAATTTCAAAATCTGATAGTTTTATATTAATAACTACATGTTCAGGAAGTGCAAACTCATAGTGAAATCCATTAGTTTGGATATGGGGCATGGGGAGAAAGACTGAAGGGACATGAGAAAAAGGTTTAACCTTTTTTAGAAGTACTAACAGCGAGGTTCAACAAAGGGCTGCCAAATTTTCTTTAGTCACAACTTTCACTACCACTGGAAAGAATTATTCTAAATCATTACCAAGTCTTTTTTTAGAGTCAGACAGAGCAGTTCTATGCATTTTTTTTCTTTTTGTTTCCAGAAAAACCCAAACATTATTTACCTGGGACTGGTTTACACTGTATGGATCCTGATGGGACACAGACACTAAAAGAAAAATTTTCAAAAATTAAAACGTTGGTGATGTTTCATGACACCTGTTAGCAGAGTCAAGAGCACAGAAACAGATATTTGTCACTTGATCTTCATTCGCACTACTGGATATTTTTCTGGGTATATTTTCTAGTATTGCCTACCATTTTTCTTTCAAACTAAGTCACCACTTTCAGTACAATTGCGTGTTGTAATACTGCAATAACAACTGTTTTTCAGAGTGAACTTACAACTAGATCAGATTATTCTCTGGTCAACATGTGGAGCCAGAGGTGTAAGTGTTGTCATTGCTAACAGTCTTAGCATGAGCAGTTAAGACTCAACTATCTCTTTCAGGGCAAGAGTATTTCAGACCACAGTGATTTTGAAGTCCCAGTTTTAAGTGAGAATGCAAGGCAGAGTAACCTCTCTCTTCCCAAAGAGTCATGAGAATTGAAAGGTTGTTTTAGAAGTTCACCCAGGTTTCATTATATAAGTTATGACAGTTGACAAGATATAATTAGTGAATTTGCTAATACACTTATTATAATAACACTACCAACCTGAAATCTGGATTATTATGAGTTTGGAAAATTATGAAATGCAAGAATATGCCAGCTCTTCAGCTGAAGTTGCATCTCTATTTGTTTGAGGCCCAGTAAAGTAAATGAGGGACTCAGCATACACTAATTATTTCCTGAATTACTGCAAGTAATTTTCATATACCATATTGTACAGTTTTCTTTTGTGGGTACTTCTTGCCCAGGGGGTACATGGGTTCCATCCTCGAGGTAACATCCACATTGATCTTCAGTCACACATTCCTTTGTCTCTTCATTATAAATAGGCTTGTTCTTAGGGCATCTGGGATAGCAACCTATTGATGACCAGTAGAACAGAATACAGGATGAAGAAAAAGTACAAAAAGTTAACTCAGTGATATGTTACCTTCTGAAGGTAAATTATTCTCACTGAATCAAGAATAGTGAAAGAAATCTCAAGCTTCCCATTCAAATCAAACCATGGATATTTAGTCTTTCCAAAAGACTTCAACAGTTCTCATTGATAACACTGGGGTGAGGAGGAGTAATTAAGAAGTTTTTTTTATGAAAATTGGTGAAGTTTCTTTTTCTTAGTACAATACATCAGAGAAACCCCTAATTCATACTAATTTCTATGGATAATAAGCTTGTAATTTTAAGACAACGAAACACCCCAGTTTTTGTATAGATCACTATATCAATAATACTTTTGTGAGGAATATGGAAGCAGATTCACTAACAAAAAGGTTTTTCACTATATTTCTTTGAACATTAGACCTTGTTTATATGCCTTGAATACACCAGGTATCTCTACCTCAAACAGATAATTATCTGTGTTTTTCCTTACCTTTGGGCAGTGATCCAAACTTCACTGCAAGGGATTGACTGTCAATTCTCATTCCATTTTTCATGTAAATACACTTAAAAATATTCTGTTGTTATTATTGTATCTCCTTCCTCCAAATAACCTCTTTTTACATCCAATTATTAATGACATGAAATCCTCTTTATACTGTACTGGATTTCTAAATAGCCTTTAAACTGAAGGTCCATGTAATTAACTGTAATTAAGTCACTTTACACTGCCAGACTGTACTTAAGGTGTCCTAACAAAAAAAGGTGTGCTCTATGTTTCTATTGAAATTAAACAACAAAAATAATTCAGAAATATATTGGATATATAATAATCTGCCTTCTGACACATTCCAAATATTTTTAATAATATAAGAAAAATTATTTCAAAATACAAAGGTTTGTTGGGTTTTTAAAAAATATTTTGGTTAGGGACTTCAGTTGATTTATTTAGTAGGGTTTTTTGGTGGTACTTTCGTTTGGTTTGGCTTGTTCTGTTTCTCTTGAGTTTTGGTTTGTTTGATTTTTTTCTTTAAATTTTTTTACTAGCAGTTCAAAGCAAAGTCAAACTCAAGGCATTTCCTGCCAATCCCTAAACTGGAGGTAAGTGCTTCCATTACAGACCAAAAAGACTTTATGGCTAAAAATACAGCTTCTTTCTCCAGCTTTTACCATGTGGTAAACCAGAAGATACTTGTAAAGCCTTTCACATTCTTGGATCACCGCAGTCCTTTAAATGTGAAATTCCTGTTCCATTATCAACCACAAGTACTGTCACCTACTAATACCTCATCTACAAAGGAAACAGAATCTCCAGTAAGAATCAAATATATAGCAGCATCAGTGTGTCTGCTTTGAAAGGTATTTTCCAGTGTAAAAGTAGGTGAATGTTGCACACTGAACTAGTAAAGGCAAGATGATCTGGTACATAGAAAATGATAAGGTTAAAAATGCTCTACTATAAGTGACTTGGTTCTTTGCCATATGAAAGATTTTCCTGCTTCTGAAATACTTTTGCATGGGATTCAAAATAACCATGATGTAATAATAATGCATGTTTCAGGATATTATCCAAGCAGAGACCTAGTTTTGTGGCTGACAGCAATGTAACTATCACCCATTGATGATGATAAATAATAAATTACATTATAGGAAACATTTATGCAAGACTGGAGGCAAACTCAACATAGCAGATTTAGAAACATCTCATCAAGCTGACTGACTAGTCCATAATTATTAAAAGATAGCTGAACAAAGTTATACAAAACACAATATAAAATGGCAAGGAATTTATTACCTTCCAGCAGTGGCACTGTTAAGTTGGTGCTGACATTATTGATCATCCTGCAGGTTGTGATGTTACTGCCACAAGGCTCGTAGTGCCAGTCACACTCATTGCGAGGGTTGTAGTAGTCACAGAATATGGCTGATGAGAAAAGAGAGAAGCTGATTAAAAACACAGTTGCCAGAAGGCAGTTCTGAGCAGGCCTTTAAAGGTACAAGCTACACCAATCTACAAATTAAGCTGGCCAAATTTCTCTTGAGGTACAAGACCTAGACTTTCTGCTACTCTGCTTAATCTTACGATACATCAAAACACTGGTGCCCAAGATTTAAATTTTAAATATTCAAGCCACTGGGTAAAAATGCTTCAAATCATAAAGAAAAAGTATTTTTAAAAAATTATTTTAGTTTAAAATTAAAGGTGTGTTTCTGAGAGTATTTTTCTTCTGTAGCTACTAGCAAACGTCTAAATATTTTTCTATTTTATACAAAATAGTTCCATCTTGCTGTATCACACAGGCTGAAAGTCCAAGAAGAAGCATGTGAGCCATTATAAAGACAACTTAAATTCAGTTTAGATGACTAGAGACAGAGGAAGGAGCTTTTATTAACTTATATATCAGAGCTTATATATCAGAGCAGAATGGGACTTATAATTTTTTTTTCACTGGTTTCTTACACTTAAAAGCTCCAATTAGTCCTAATTCTGAATCTGAATGAATTTTTTAAATTAAAAAAATTATATATTTCCACTACTTATCTCAAAATTTTTATTTGAGTGCTTTTTCAGTAATACTAATTTAAATACTCTTTTACATTAATTTATGGTGTGTCACACTAGAGCACTACAAGAATGACACAGACACATCTTCTCTAGGCAGAGAAGAAGACAAAGTTTATTTTGACTTAGTGTTTATATAGGATTTTGGGAATCACCGTGGATTGGACGACGAGGTTACCACCTCTCCAACCACACTGGTCAAGGAAAAGGTTCATCAAACCTTCTCCGCCCAGGAGAAAGGAATGAAAACCAAAAAGACAGTTAGCAAAACACGTGCTGTTTACATGAACCAGCATGAGAAACTCCATCACAAAAATGAAAACAATCAGAAAGCTGAAAAATCAGAGTGACAGTGTACTGGTATGAGTACTAGCACCGCTAACGGGCACTGCTTAATATACATAATACTGATTAGGTTCAGTGCTAAAAGCATGGGAGTGCTATATACTTTTTGCTAAAATCAAATTCTGAGTAATTTAAAGAATGAGGAGAAGGAGAAGGAGAAGGAGAAGGAGAAGGAGAAGGAGAAGGAGAAGGAGAAGGAGAAGGAGAAGGAGAAGGAGAAGGAGAAGGAGAAGGAGAAGGAGAAGGAGAAGGAGAAGGAGAAGGAGAAGGAGAAGGAGAAGGAGAAGGAGAAGGAGAAGGAGAAGGAGAAGGAGAAGGAGAAGGAGAAGGAGAAGGAGAAGGAGAAGGAGAAGGAGAAGGAGAAGGAGAAGGAGAAGGAGAAGGAGAAGGAGAAGGAGAAGGAGAAGGAGAAGGAGAAGGAGAAGGAGAAGGAGAAGGAGAAGGAGAAGGAGAAGGANGAGAAAAGAGCCAGGCTGAACAAAAGACAGTTGAAATACACCAATTTACTAGCCCTGTTTGTTCCCTGATATGAGAAAAGATTTCACCAAGTAGCCAGCAGGACCTTGCAGTGACAGTACAAATGATTTATTTGACTGGCTTTCTGACAGCAGCTAGAAAGATGCAGTTCTGTTTATGTGCTACTCACGGCAGATATCAGGAGTTCTCCAGAAAACGCAGGCCTCAGCCTTGATGCACTCCTGGGCGTACGCTGCAACTGCAGAGCAGAAGCACTCGCAGTCCCCACCGCTGTCACAAGAGCAGGCATCATGAACACAAGCTTCATAGTAAGGAAGTGGGTTCACCTGTCAGGGGAAGAAATGATGCTCCAGTTAATCTCCAAATCAGTTTTCAAACTATTACATTTGAGAGCTCTTGATATATGGGATTTGAGCTGGGAAGGAATGAGACTGTGTCTAAGAGTTACCAAATCACAAACACTTACAGGCTTGAAGCTGCTCAATATATTTTGGGGAATAATAGACTTAAAATAATATAGCTCCTTCATAAACTGCTATGACTGAAAAAACAAAGTAAGAGTCCTTGGCAGTGCTCACATTTTCTAATAGAGTTCCATTTTAGTGCTCCCAAAACCAAATTGAATCGATGCCAGCGAAGTCTTATCTTCCAGCAAGCTTTGCCAACCAAATGGTGAACAATGTCAGAAAGGCTGCATTCACAGCAAATATGAAGCATATAATTTTGTGCCTGTCAGTTTTTGGAGTTTATCCAATGACACATTAAAAAAAAGGCATTTTTTAAAATTTGAGACTGCAAGAGGAGAAACTTAGACTGGATTTTTGCTGCTGAAGTAAACCATATGGAAACATATAATAAATTAACTAAATTAATAATTGCTTGTGACTTTTCCAGTGTGAGTTAAGAACAAACTGTTGTTAATAGTGCCATACATCAGGAAAGAGACGAGAAATGAAGAGGAGTGTTTCCTGTGCACTGTACTCTGGAAGCTGTGGGCTGTCACAGTGTTTGCTGTGACAATTTGGAGACACATTACCAGCAGCTGTCTGTCTAATCTATGTGATATCAGTGGTGTCTAAAAAGATCCTTTTGTGGATTGAATACTACAAGCAGTAGGAGCCTCTTCAACAGCCACGTTTCACGTTTAGTATGAATTTCCATCAGGAGATGGATCGGATGACTGCAAGGTCCTTCAGTACTTGTAATACTGACTGTCTCTCAGCTAGAGATGGTGCAACTGCTGCAAACACAGACCTGTTCAGGATACATTTCTGAAGCTAACTTGCAGAGTAGCAGCACTGAAACTGTGGTGATGAATACACAGCTGGGGCTGCCACCACCACTGACACAGTCCCATTGCCAAAGAGACTCAAACTACTTTGACTAAGGCCATGTGAAATGTGCTGACATCTGTAGCTGTACTCAGGACTTAATTGAAGATCACTCTATTTAACCATCTCTTCATTAATTTCTGATGGCCTTTTTGGTTCTGCATTACCAGACACGCACTGTGCTGTCCCATCACCTACTGTCTTCTACAAACCTTGGAGTGACAAATTTTGAAGACTTCACTCTGGATGATGCTGCATTCTTTCTCTGCCCAGGACTTCCGGTGTGGTTTCAGATCACAGGGCTTAATCTCTTGTGTGACATCTGGGCACATGGGAGACTGTTTCCAGGAATTTCCAAAATTCAGAGAATTAGTGTCCTGCAGTCCACTCCTTGTTGTAAAGTCATTGTTTGCCTTGTCATCAAAGTTGCCACACAGACCACACACTTTGCCCTGGAAAAGAAAATTGAGTTTTTAAATATATCGTGGAAGTGAGAAACAGGCTCTGGTAAAGTAGAGTAAAACAGGCTCTGGTAAAGTAAAGAGAAAACATTGACATGAAAAACAACAAATGACTGTCTGTAAATGATGACTTTCTTTTTTACTGTCAAATCATTTGTACAGAAAATAAATTTTTATTTGTCTGTCCTCAGCAAATTATTCAGCTGCCATGTCTTCCCTCCTTGAAATCTTTTATCTCTAGTCTATTTCCATATCTCTGTCTCCATATCCAACTTAAAACATTAAAGGGTGCCCAAGCCTCTTATAGTTGAGAAGAATTATTTATTCTCCATTCTCAATTTATCATAACTCACCTATTAATATAAGCCTTAGGTAATTCATTTCTGCTCAAAGCTGTTTTTATTAAAAGTTTCTAACATAATGACCACCATTTCTTCAGTCACAGAAAAGAAATGGCAGGGACCCATTTTTCTTGAAAGAAAATGTATCAATCTGCCCTCAATGGTGAATTTTTGGTAGTGTTATTTAAGATCCACAAGTCCCCTCAAGTAACAGTATGTGACTGTACAATGCCTCAATATTCTCCAATTCAGCCTGCTGAATTTAAGGAACCAGAACCATGGCCATACATTGCATAGGGAGTTTGGTTTTAACACAAGGCTGAGATTGCATGTAGGTTTCCAAGCACATGTGCAGTCAGTCCACATCCCCTGAATTATTCTGGATGATTGGCTATCAATACTCACAAACTCAAGAGTATTGCCTGAGATGTTTATCTCTATTGGAATAACATCCTATGCATTCTGTGCAGTGCATTGTGATAGACCGTAAGAAACTGCAGAAGCACTTCTGCAAGCTGTGACAGTAATAATGCAAGCTAATCATCAGTCCACAGAGGATATAGCAATTAGACATGGAGTAAGAATAAAAGAACATTTATGTTTCCTTGTCTATTCACAATACTATTTCAGAAGAAGACAGACAGGCACTAACCCTGTAATTAGGGCTCAGCTTGATGAAAATAGAAGTCTGCTTGTCCCAGATCAGCATCACCCCGTTGCTCGCCTCAATAACCAGGTACAGGCCGACTGTCCTGTTCCAGTACTGCACATCATCACCAACATCTCGCTGAATTTCTTTGTACTCTTTGTTCTCCAATTTCAGTTCCGTTTTCTGAAAGATAAAAGAGAAGTACTGTAACACTAACTTCTATGATGAGATAAAATATTAGACACTTGTGACAATGCAACTCATTCTGAAACCAGTAGCTCAAAACCTGGGGCTCAAACCCTGACTTCCAAGATGGCAGGCAGTGATCTAGCACTTCTGTTTGAGGGAGTTTTCATCCCCTGAGAACCTACACCTTTACAAAATAATTTGATAGGGCCTCTAATGCTTGTTACAGCTGCTTTTAGGGGCGTGACTTGGGAGCACTACATTTTTGGTAATACTTGATTACTGATACGGACTGACTATCATCACTCACCCCTAGGAACATTTTGATAGCCTTTGAGCAGGTGACTCCTGTAGTTCCACAAGGGACATTCTCTGTGATGATACTGAATGAGCCACTGGAATTTTTGTCACCACAGAAGTCCTATTGAAAAAGAAAAAAAAAAGAGCATGAGAAATTTAGGTAGAATATTTCATTGTAGCTCAATCCCATAATATTTGCAATAATTTAAATCTTCATAATGTATAAACAGTTACTGCTCCTTCAAATGTGAGATCCTACACACACGTATTCTTACAGATGCACAGCCATACATGCATGCTTCTATGCATACATATAAACAGTTAACAGAGTCTCAGCCTGGGAAAATGAGTGGGGCAATAAAACAAAGTGAGGAATATATCTTTAAATATAAGTTTCAAGTTTCTAAGCTTAGAATTTGGATTTATTTCACAAACGACAGTTAGCTCTCACTGTAACATAGTTCTGTTGCGTGTAATTTATGATATCTATATCTGAGCAAAAAAAAAAAAAGCCACATTCACACAGCTTGCACGCACTGAAAATACACAATTTATCCTGGCAGAATGTGTGAACAACTTGGGAACAATGATGGCAGGCAATAAGGAGTGACAAAACCAAAGAGGAAAGTAGACTTTCAAGGCAATCAAATTCCTTTTCAGCCCTCCTGATGAGCATTACCTGAGTAGCCACATATTCACAGCTCCCATCAAAGTCATAGAATTTCCCATCAAAAGTGTTATAATGGCCACTTCCATATATCATACAAGTCCCATAGCACACGTCATCAGTGCATTTCCAAATTCCTTTCTGGCAGGTGCTAGAAGAGAGCAGAGAAGTTGAACTTTCAGATCTCACCAAGAGTGCACAGTTTGAAAAACTGCAGAACAAACCAAGCAGCTGCCTGATATAATGTGATAATGTGCAAAATACACAAGCCTCAACTTCAATTTTTAAGCCTGTTTTTAAGCCTATAACAAGATTTTTACTCTCTTGAGCTACAATGTTTAGATCTGATAGCATTTATTTTTAAAAAATGAGTGAGTTTTCCCAACAAGAGATGCCTACTGAAAACAGAGGTAACTACTACCCCCATACCTTCAGCAGAACCTGTATTTTCTGAGGCAGCAATAAGTATTCCTGAAAATTAAGGATGATACTTCCAGCTTTTGCAGCTACTATAGTACATAAGCCTAGACATGACTCTGAATATACTGCATAGAATATATTCCAGAAGAGAGTATTCACTTATAACCCACCAGGTGTTGCAGTCCACTTTTATCTTGTCTCCAGAAGAATACCACTCATTGTTATGACTGCATGGGCAATCTTTTTGCTCAACACAGCCCCCTCTGCCATCATCAAATAGACCTTCAGGACACACACAGCCTGAGACACACTCTGACTGGAACTAAGGAATATAAGGAGAAATGGTTACCTTATGACAAAGCACTGCATCTTAATTCCACTTCCTCACAAGCACTCTTTAAAAACTGCATTTAAAACCCCACAGTCTAATATTGATTCGTTTTATAAGGTTCTTTTTTTCCAGGTTTCTATTGTTTTTTCTTTTGTTGTTTTGATTGTTTAAGAACCCAAACTGTTTTTAAATTGGAAATTATGACTCTACTGAAGACACAGTAAAGAGGAGAGGGAAACCATTGTGAAAATGGCAACAGATTAATATCATGGTGGGGGGAAAGGATTAAACCAAAGAGAAATAAATTTTTAGTTACAACTGTATTTGCTGTGTAGCACCATGTCATGTAAAGAATACAGAATAAAGAAAGCAAGACAAAGAAAACTTGAATACATACATGATCAGTTTGAGGAGTATGACAGCTAAGTTGTAGAGGTGTTTGTGAGCTCCACTTCAAGGATGCAGTGCAGTCAAAGTATGTCTTGTTAGAAGAACATTCTTTTTCACCTGAAAGGTACATTGTTGGTTTAGATCAATTAAAAAAGGGCAAAAGAAATGTGAATGAAAGGTGGTAGTTTCTCAGACAGAAACCTCAGTCTATCCTTGAAAAAAATAATAGGCTCAGTGAAGAGAGAAAAAAGTGAAAATGTGTTATTGTTTTACATAAAGAGAAAAAAAACCATGCAAAACAAGTAAATGGAAAGTTCAAAAGGGAAGTAGGTTTGGGTTGGGAGGTTTGCTATGGATTTTATTCTAGTTTAGTTTGTAGAATTTCACTTACTTCTCATTCTTATTTTCACTGAAGTGCACTGGATCTTTGCATCTCGGCAAACACTAGAAAAGTAAAGTAAGTAGAAATTAAAAAATAAAAAAGCAAGCTCAATAGCTTCAATCTACGTCTAAGGATTTGTTTATATAAATTTAAGAGTATTTATTAAAGATATCCTGCATAATTTCTACTGAAATTTCAAGGTCAATTCTATTGAATCACACGTGGTTTTTTCGTTGGAGAAAAATGTAGCAAGATTTTAGACATAATGCACAGAAAGGTTATGTTTTAAGGAATGACAGCTATTCCAATAATCTTTAATACTATGTTTTATGAAAATTCATGAATTACATAATAATGACACAGGTAATAATGATACTTTAAATCAAAGCTTCCATTTGGATACACAGTGTATTTTCATAACTATTCAATTCATATGTTGCAAATTTGTTGACCTATACGCTTCTTCTGCTGGATGAGAGAAGACATTTCACAGTTTGCACTGATGACTCAAACAGCAAACCATTGCCAGAGATCATGGCAAAATATAACAGAATCATGAATATTGTTTTCAAAAGCCCATGTTACAGTGCATACATATCAAGGGGACCTTCCTCCAGTGGAAAACACAAGCAATCTGTGTCTGCTAAAAAAGCAAACAAAACACACATTTGGCCTTTTATCTTCCTTTCACCGTTTTGCTAAACAAAGCCTTATTAACAGTGCAGCTCCAGAATAACATTTATCTGTGAAGGCCAGTACTCACACCTCCAAAGCAAGCTGAGCTTCTCAGTTATTGATAAATTGCATTGCAACAGCATAATGCTTCGCTCAGCATGAAGATGTTGTGAAATGCATTACAAATACTCATTAAAATACCAAAAAAGCTAAGCACCTTACACCTAATAAGCAATTTTTAAAGGGCTTTTTCCCCACAAACAAGAAGCCAAAATAAAACATACCAGCGTTCTCCATCTTTTGTGAAATATTGCCCAGGTTCCAGGTATGATCCCTTGTAATAACATGGGCACTGGGAGATGGGCACACAGTTATCCCGGCTATCCAGATATGTATTGGATGGGCAGCCACAGCCATCCACAGGAGCAAAGTCCTGCAAGCAATACTTTTCACCATCAGCAAGGGAACGACAGGTTTGCTGGCACATTGTAAGATTGTAAAGGAAGACTTGATTTCCTGGGCAAGAAGATGCTTCGCTGCCTGGGGGAAGAAAACCAAAGTGATTAATAAGGGATTCAGGATGGGCAATTTGGCCTTGACATTTCCATTTTGGTTTCTTTGGCAGCAGTGAATGTAGTGATAAAAACATTCCCTTCCTTAGATCTTATTGAAGTACAAAAATACCAGAAGTCACAAGTAACACTAACCCAACCTTACCAGTTGAAGACGTATTTTTAACTGCTACTAATAGTTTCTACTTTCATAGCCCTATTTGTTTCACATACTGATAATCAGATAGAGAGCAAAACATAATAAACTCCTAGTTTCAAACACTTTGAACTGTTGATGTAAAGCAAGCATGATCAGAAACAAAGACATTGATAAACAAATGCACAGTAAGAACCCTGATGGCTGGGATTCCATTGGTAAATAGAATTATATTAGCTAGACTGGGGAAAGAAGATGAAAGTTTAAAATATTGTTTTCTACTTTTAAGTATAAAAATTTCAACTTACATTTGAAGAATATAACATGAATTTGTAAACATTACTAAACATCAGCATTGTCTCTTTTAGGTCCATTAGACATTTCTAAGATACTCCAAACCCCTTAACAGTGAGATCACTGACAACCACATTCAGAGAGAGCCTGCTTATTTCTTGTCCTGGATTGTTAAAATAAGATATTCTATTTGCCATCTGATAAAGATGGGGTTGTTATCCGGGCAGGTTTCCCTTATCTTTTCACAAACAATACCTCCCCTGGGAAGACATTTTCTGTTAATGGGCCATTGAGTGCCTCCACATGACTGATAAGATTACCATATTCCCATTGTGAGGTGCTCTGCCCAGGGGGAGGGGCCAAGCATTTCTACTGGAATAAAAAGAGACACTTTTAAAACAAAGACAGCCTGGATTCTCCACTGGATTTCCAGAGGAAAACCAGACCCATCTGCCTACACTCTCCTCTGCTGGACTGTTGGCTTCCACTCTAAGAGAACTGCAGCCACTGCTCAACTGGACTGTTATCCACACCCTGCCCCAGGGTGGCAGGTCATATCTTGACTCTGTCAGGGTTTTTGTTTGTTTGTTTGTTTCTTTTGTTGTTTGCTGGTACTAGTACCTTTGTTTCCTTTAGTTTTTCCTAGTAAAGAACTGTTATTCCTATCCCCATATTTTTTTTTGCCTGAGAGCATTTTAATTTCAAAAAATTGTGGTGATTTGGAGGGAGGGGGTTTGTGTTTTCTTCCTTAGCAGACACCTGTCTTTTTAAACCAAGACATTTCTCATGGTTAATTATTCCCACAGGGATTACTGTTCCACTACTTACTGCAGACACTCTCTCTCCAGCCTTCCAGTATGATCCCTTTGAAAGCACAGGCTCTTGAGTAAGAGGACAGGGCAGCACACAAACATTCTTCATTGTTTTCACAGAGGCAGGTGTCATATTTACATTTCTGAAAAAAAAGAACAAAAGGGTCAATAAGTCCACAGGAAATCAATGGGCAATTGCAATCTGACTGCTACAAAATGTTCTGTCTGCTTTTCCTGATGTTTGGAATAATTTCATGACCAGAGAACAATGGAAAAAACAAAGACCAGAGAGTTAAACTGCTGTGTCATTACATACACAATGAAAATATTTGGGTGCTTATTCTAACCTAAGCCAAGCCTCTTGAATCTTTAAAAAGTAGCCAGCCTCCTAATAACACATTTTTCAAAGGATATTGATACCATTGATTCTCAGTTACTAATTAGAAATGCAGAGATTCACAAAAACTAGAACAATAAAGGCAAAATATTAACCAGGTCTATGAAGACCTTCACAACATTTGAGCTCACACTGACTTCCAAGTATAAGCAATGATTTTAGAATTCCTTTTCCTCAGGTAAGCCTCACTTACTGCTGAACAGAGATGAGCATGGGGGAAAAGAATCCATGGAGATTCTGGCATGAAAATGATTTGGTGTTACATTCCAACCAATACATGGTTAGAATTTTTTTCCCCGCTTTATAGAAAGTAATGTTTAAGGGTAGGCTTAAACTGTGCACATCTGCAACTCTTGGTCTTCTTTTCCATCCAAATATCCAAGCCAATAAAAATGTACATGAAACACAAAAAAATAAGAAAGCAAAAGGAAAAAATGTACATTTTTATTCAGCAGCCGCCCATAAGGATCTCATCATATGAGATACTTTGGATGCTATGTTGCTTGAATGAGTCAATGCAAAAACTTCAGCATCTCTTATGGACAAGTTATTCACTGATGTTTCTAATGTTCAAACAATGATAAATGTCTACAGTTAACCATCTGAAATAATGCACTACTAAAAGAGTGCAAAATTACAATACCTTATAGTATTCTGAAGGATCAATGGTGGAGTGACATGTTGCAAAAGGACCCTTTGGGTTTCTCAGCAAAGAACACCAATGCTCAGCGTAATTTGCTGCAGAAAAAAGAAAAATTCATCACATTTCCTTATCTTTCTTGTGCCATGCTTAGTTCTGCTGAGACATAAATGCAGTGCAGCAATACAAATGAGAGAACTGTGTGCATTTTGGGGACTGGAGAAACTGCATGGAATCACCACACATGTATTTCTAATCCTCGATTCAGAGACATGCAATCACAAAATCAAAAACTGCACCGTACTTTTGCAATTTGTACACAATTATGACAGCTTATTATGGAATTATGACAGCTCTTTCCATTTGGGGACCATAAAGCTAAGTTAAACATAAGGATAGATAATGCTAGGAGATACAAGCTGTCTTTGCAGATAATACAAATTAATGACTGCTTTTCCCATTCTCCTACCTTAGGATTCTTTTACAATCACCCCTAAATTTTCACTTCAGTTTGATGAAGTGCTTGTATGTATACATACTTGCAGATATTAATATTTAATGTTAAAGTCCTGTAAAAAATCTTCAATGCCCCACTACAACTCTTACACACCAGTTGCAGTAACGCGCAGCAGACACTGCTCATCCGGTCAGAAGCCAACTCTCTGACTTATTAATGTGCTTACCACTTTCAATGCTGAGACTGCAGGGGTCTTCCAGCTTTTCTGCCTGGTCTGTGCAGGTGGACTGAGCTTTCCATGTGTTAGCAAAGGCAGATCCTGTAGCCTCAATCAGCCCACTGGTTGTTCTAAAGTCATCACCTTCCATTTCATTGAAGTTTCCACAAAGACCTATTTGAGAGCAAGGTAGAAATTTCACATAAGTATTACTTATTCTCATACTGAAAGGTCAAAGGAAAGGGACAACTGACCACAAACACTAGAAACAGCTGATTATTCCACATCAATTTAATGCATAATATAAATACTGAAGTGAAGCCCTGTTTTAGATCTTCAACATCTTCAACAATAGTAATCATGAAGATATCTGTGCTTCAAGAGATTATTACCCTAACTCATAATTTTTATGCATTCTGATGATATTGAAACCACAAAATACACTAAAAACCTGGTTTTGTGGATAGTTTAAAAGTAAACTAAATATAAAAGTAAGGAATATTCTAAGAAACCCCTATGTACTGGCACCAGAGTGATAGGTTGTTTCAATATCAAAAAATAAAAATACATTTCTAGTTTGCTTGAGTCAATTTTCTTTCCATTTTCTCCCCTTGAATCAACAAGTAGTATGAGTTATCACTCATAAAGAATACATGACTATTCAGCTGTGAAACAGCATGACTTTGCTCCCCATTTGCATAGACACTTGCCTTGAAGGTTTCCTTTAACTGATTGATCCGCAGTCACAAACAGCTGCATGACTGGAGACAGCTGGATCTCCGCCTGAAGCCCAAAAGGAGTTTTTACAACAATGAAGTTGGAAGATGGCTTGAATAGTGAGAAGCTGGCTGAAAAACAAAAACATGAACTGTTGTAATAAACAGACACACAGATGGCCAAAATAAACACTTCTTACTGGATTTGTATGTACCACCCAGCATGAAATCTCTGAGACCAGGATCAAATTAATATTTTTTTTCCTTTAAAAATCACTGGCCAACTAGATAGGATGCTGGTCCTCACAAACTTAACAAGTTGGTTACTTATAAAGACTGGTCTCTGGGATCAGAACCAATGAGCATGCCCACACCATGTAGCCAGGTTTGGAAAGTGGTAAATACCTGTCTTGCACTTTTGCCTGTATAAAAATACACCCCTACATGAGAAGTCAGGTGTGTGACACTTGACATACAAAGCTGTGTCCCTTACCGGACACATGAGGCACATTCACTGTCATCTCATTCAGGAGCACGCTGCCGTCTGATCTCAAAACCACCACCTGTGTAATGGCAAATGGAATCAATGAGGTTCCAGGGACTGAGGAAAACAAACTAATACAAAGAAGATTCACAGCAAGGACATTTTACACATTTAGGCTCTGTCTAGAACTCCAAATTTTTGAAAGGAAAAATCTGTCTGAAACTTGAACATGGCAGCAGCCCTACAGGTTACGCATAAGGTTTTGTCTTGGTATTTAGTGTTTTTCTTACATCTGCCTACAAGAATTCATAGGAATAATGAAATGCAAAACTCATTTATATTGGGCACTTTGGTTTCAGCAAGTAGAAGAAAATATTAGGTCTTCAGGATTTGTAGCAAGTTCTTATTCCTTATTAAAGCATGTGCTACAGCTTCTGTGTGATGGTTAATATGATTCTGACATGATAAAAAGCAGTTTATTAAACTTTCTCAAAAAATGCTACTCTGTACATACAGAAACATAAAACTATTGGGTTTGGATTTGATTTTCTTATGTTCTAGTAATGCTGGCAAGGACATGGAAGTCCATAAATATGAGAGGAAAATAATGTGTATATGTATGGAAATTATGTATAGAGATAGTATATATATTCTCATAAAGAGAATAATAAAATGAATATTTGAGAAGGCTGGATTGTATCACCATTCAAAGACAGGATTTCTTCTGAAAAGGACTCAAATTAGATCTATAAAATTATATCTGAATTAAGAAAAAAACTATGAGAGGTAGAAGAATGGTACTCTTGCTTCCAGACAGCTGGAATCCTGTGAGAAAAACTATATTGCACAGAGCAGAGGAAAGAAGAGGGGGAAATGTCAGTTGTTTTGAATCTCTTATTTTCTTAAGTTTAGGTTTATTTTGAATTCTCGAGGCAGAAACCTGAGCTGTTTGTCAGCCTCTCTAAGATTCCTTATCTATCCACAATAATGACTCCAGAAGAAAAAAGTATTCACCCACATTAAGGGAAATATGATAATTTTCAACATATCTAGCAAAATCTGCAGAACAGCACTTACATTCTTTTTGTCATCCACTAACAGCACAACAGTCTTCAAGCAGGTTTGTTTGTCTGAGGAGCCACAGGGAGCCAGCTCTGCCAGGAGAGCATAACTCTCATTTGCAGTACCCTACAATCACAGGGAAAGAAATGTCCATTAGTCAAATAAAAAAAAATCTCATGAGATTATTTCCACAACAAAAACTAAATTAATCAGTTACAATAACTGTCCTAGCTCAACAAGATTTTCCTCATTCTCTAGAAGAATGGACACCAGATATTTTAGGGATGAATGAAGCTGCCTACCTCTCTTCCCTATCTGACTTTGACACTCAGGAAGAGCTATTACAGAAGTGGCCAAGAACTTCTAATCCTGAGACCTTTTGATTTCTTATATAAAAAGGACTCCACTGGATAATGACAGCATATGCAGTCATCTATCTCACTGAGTTAATCACCCATTGCAGTAAGTCCCTGGCTTCCCCTTAGGGCTATTACAGCTAAATCCTGAATTTTCTGGTACAACTTCCAGTATTTCTGCTTCCCTCACCCTATGGAAGTGGAATAGAACAGTAACTCCCAGCTGATACACATCAGCCCACAGACACTGTTTTACTCTACAAGAGAACAGCCCCACAGTACACAGTACCTTGACCAACACATAGTAGCAGTCTCCATGGAAGGTATATTTCTTCCTATCAAAGGTGGTAAAATGGGAACCTCCTTCCACTGAGCATGTGCCTGGACAGGGTAGATCTTTGCAGGTCCATCTGCCTGAATTACAGGTGCTATAAACAGACAAATAATACAAAAAATGTTTGTAGTTATTACAGGAGCTGAGAACACTGAAAGTATCTGTATATCTAGCAACCAGCAAGCTATCTCCAGGTGTTTTAAAAACTGTATCCTTGACCATTTCTTTGAGATTTTCCCTCTGTATGCCATAGAATCAAGAAAACTTCCCAGAAATTTTGTTCTATAGACATGCAGCATAAACATTAAATTCAGAGTGTTTTCAGGACATCTCCTATGACCAAGTGGAAATGTGAAAAATGCAGACCCATTTACAATCATTCAAAGAAAGGTGTACAACAATCAAGATCCTTACCATTCTTCACATTCTTTGGAAATGGTTTCTCCAGGTGCATACGTCTCTCCACCGAGTTTGCAGTAGCACTGGTTAACAGGGATGCAGCCTTTTTCATTGATATCATCATACACAGTTCCTATAAAACACAACATTAACTATTCCAGCTCTTTTTCAAATAAGCAATTTCCACAGAGGAAAAACTCTAATTTGCCACACATGCTGAGTTTATCTAAACTGTGAAGAATACTGTCTCTATTTTTTGTAATATAAGACAGATGGAAAGCACTTTAAGTCAGCTTTGAAAATCCAAGTCTGTTCATTTAAACAACTATACACAGATAAAAAGATTATTGCAAGAACAATCTCAGAATGTCACATGTTTAGATTTTTAGTCCTTTTGGCTGTGAAGACTATAATTGTAATCTTCTTTCCTAAGGATGACAGCAAGCCTGAGAATTTCATTCTCTGTCCCTCACTGCCACTCTCTGGGCAAATGATGTCCATTGCCTCAGAGCTATTCAACCTAAAAAGCATGATTTACTATATAGTATCAAAAGCCCACTTGTTGAGAATTAAAAAGGAGGTTTATTACCTGTCACTGTGTTAATATGTTTGAACTACAAAATAATTGATTAATTAATCAATTATTACCTCCTTAGAAAATTTTACGGTTATTTTCCTCTAGGGGGGGGGGGAATAATAAGCAGCACTACTCATTTCTAAGATATATTTTGATTACATATAGTATTTTAGTATGACTTCCTTAGCCAGGGCTCCTGCTTTTGTCCCAGATGCAGCAGCTAGAATAACACTTGCCTTCAGGGCAGAAACAGCCATCCATGTAGTGCTCCTCACAAAGGCTGCTGACCTCCAACTGTGAGCAAGTATCCATGCAGGGTGAGCTGCTTTCTCTATAGACCATGGTAGCAGGACAGCTCTTGGCTGAAAGAATAAGAAAGACACCAGGAGTTATTCGAGTGTTAAGTCCATCATTCCTGAGGAACCACGGATCATACACCCTTACTCCCTTCAAGTCAGTGATGCCTCAAGCCAGATTCCACATGGCAAATTATGTTAATCTAATTCTGAACTGCTTTCCCTAGTTTTTATATTTACTTCTTTTGGTTTCAAATAGATCAAATTATTCCCATCTCCTGAAGCATCAAATCTCAGGTATTTTAATGGGAACAGAATTTGCTGAAAAATATTTATTAACAGTAAAAGTAATAGAAGAAGAAAGTAGGGAGACCACAATATTTTTAGCACTACCGGTATGAAATTTATAATACATGCCAACAGCTTTGCAAAGAAGTAACAAATTTAAATTTCATGGTGCTACATGCATGAAACATTTGGATCTTTGTAAAATTTATGGCGCTGCTTACGGCAAAAGTTCTGTGTCCTCCATTCTCCCGGGCGGCCGCCTGCGTGCGAGCACTGGCGGGAATACTCAGAGATGGTGCTGCAGAGGCAGAAGGAGTCGTCCTCCCCTTTACAGGCACACTTGTCCTGCATGCAGGCTTGGATGTACATTTCCAAATTGAGACGTAGCAGACAATCAGCAAATGCAGGGGAAGTCAGCAGCCTCTGACACTCGTCACGCTGAGGAGGAAGAGGAATAATGTTTAAGAGATTTGCAAGCATCTGAGCTTCTGGACATTTCTAATTGTGCAATAAAAATTGTTGTCTTTTGAACAGCTAGGAAAAAGTAACCATATATCCTGGAAGGGACAGTCCTCCCAGTTCCTTGCAAGTAACTCTCTGTTGCACAAGGATGTCTCCATGTGCCCATGTAAAGGAAGTTCACCACAAGAAATACTTACGTGGTCATTACAACTTGGAAGAGCCTGAGTTTCATCTGGATCATCACATTTCTCTTTGGGTGTGTTGATCTTCTGCATATTCCCATATGTAATTGAGTTGTAGCTTGCATCTATGTGAAAAAAATAGAAAGAGAACTTGCTGAACCCCAAAAATTGACAAGGACCACCTGATTTCTGGAACTCTACTGATCAAGGGAAACAAACAGTTACTATGGTATCAAATATGCCAGTTAGACACAGGTACCTGCTCTGAATGAAGTCTAACTGTGCTTAAAAATGTAGAGGGGAAACAGGAAAAGAAGGCTAGTAAAGAACAAAAAGATTAATCTAAAATAGAATAAACTTAGAATGCAGGAATTCCAGGAGTGCAGCACTGGAACTTAATGTTTAGCCTGGGGTAATCAAAGAAACCTCTCAAGTGAAATTTGTTCTCCTCTGATGTTTCTATGCACAGGGTTTGTCAGCCCATCTTTGGGGACAACTGTCAGTATGGTGGGATGACGCACCTTTGTTGATGAACTCATTGTAGATTTGAATGCCATTGTAATCCCCACAGAGACCACAGGTATAGTTATTAAATTTGTTGTCCAGCTCCACCTAAATAACAAAAAGAAAAAGGAAAAAACATTTTAAAAAACCCCATAAAATAATTATCTTTTTTTTCTTCCTTTTGTTCCCCTCCTTTTTTTTTTTTCTACTGAGATAGAGAAATAACCCAGGAAACCCAGGAAATACCAATTAAAAATACTTTTACTTTGATCATACATACCATCAGGGCATCCTGCTGGTTCCACATCAGAACCATGCCTAATTTGGCATAAATCTTGGTGTAAATTTCATTGCTCTCAATGAGGACACCAGAGGTGTAGTAAGGTGTCTTCACACTAGGAAGAAAATCACAGACTTTGCATTATTTAGGAAATGTAAGGGCTGACATGAATGTCTGTAATAAGCCAAATACCCCAAAGAATAGAGAAACTAGTCTGACTATCTGATCCTAACTGCACAGGATGCCTTGTTTTAATAAGCCATGAAGTCTTCTCTCTCTGACACTTGGGACAATAACTCATTGCAAAAATTCATTTAAAAGGCAAAACAATTTCAGAGGAAAAGCCTACCCAACACTTCGGGTTCTTTAACTTAAAAAAAACCCCAAAATATCAGATGTCTTCAAATTAATCAAAGAAAAAACGTCATCATTGTGGTATTAACAGAGGATATTCAAACACTCAGTAATAATTTACATCAATGAAAGGAGCTACAACATAATTTACAGTTTTTCTTTACCAAAATATCTCACAGCCATTTCAGAGAGAATTAATGTTCCATTGCAAGGAATTGCCTCCTTAAGAGAGAGTTCAGAATGCACAGGCAGTTACAGGGATTGCCAACAGAATTTTGGAAAGAAGGGAGCATGTTAAGAGGAACTCAGTAGCTCTTTCAGTAGTTAGCTACTTGTTTTTAATTGGACAGGACTAACCTTGCTAATGGTGACAGAAGACACCTTGCAGAGGGCTGAGCATAGATATTTTTGTGTGATAACAATTCGTGTCTGTCTTACAAGTAAACTGAACTGCTGAATTTCATTCAGCAATAAAAGAATTGTGGCAGCAAGTCTCATCCTATAAAATCTAGAGGACTAGAGTCTGCTCAAACAGAAGTAATGTAAACTGGATTCCAGTCAATAACTGGTTAATTTTCTACAGATTTATCAATGTAATTCCTATCCATCAGGATTCATGCACATCTCTTTACTAGTCTCTTGACTGGGAAAGCTTTATCTTCTGGTTTTCTGTCAGTGGGGTTTTTACAGCTATTTACATCAGGCATTTTTTAGCATGCCCAAATGACTTACAGATCTAGGTGCAAACTCAGAGATCATTATTTCTGCTTTTGACTGCATTCTTCATCAATAAACAATGAAGTCTTGAGAGATTATGTTTCTTGAGGGGGAGCATAAAATGTTGGACATCTTTTCAGCTTTTAGCTATCACAGCATGGAATATTTATCTTTTTTTCTAATAGTGGGACATTCAATCAATCAGTGAATCAGGTACCTGAAGGCTAATCCATACACTTTTCTACTTTACAGTTTTCACTTCAGCACTGCAAAATGCTATTTTACATGACAATTGATAATTTAGCATTTCAGGATCAATATGGAAAATTAAGTTCTACAAAACAAATTTTTTTTCTCGAAACAGCAAAATCCTGTTTGGCAGGAATCTGTTTTTTCATGACAATAAAGTCTATCTAAGACAAAAATGGCTTAGTTTAAGAGAAACAGTTTTAAAAAGACTTCTAACTTGTTTTTCATTGAGTTCTTTTTAAGATTTGAGTACACAATAAAGAGCTATTTCAATTTGAGGCAATAATGCTTTTTTGTAACTTTCTGTCATTTTGTTATGCATTCTAGTATGATCTTTGGAAAACTGAATGTCATTTTCAATCTTTGAATATATTTTCATTGCAGTGGATTCCAAACTTTAGAGCAAAAGCTGAATTCTGGGCAAAACCAAGTTGTCCAATGACAGTTAAAAAGTTCTCTTTTTTTCCAATTATGCTAAAACATACTAATTAACTCATGAGTTGCTTCACGTGCTTCAGAGTATAAATGCATATACTACAAGGATAAGGATAAGACACAACTTAGCATCAGGAATGGTGTCAGACGAGTTCCTTGTGTAATCATACTATAGGAGGAGAAAATTAACACTGTTTAATCTGAAAAACTACATAGTGCCACAGATAAATTAGTGTGAATTTTGACCTGTGTTATATCTGTTAAACTCCCTTGAGGAATGACCATCAGATCTTAAAGAATTATTTATGAAGATCAGAAAAAATGAAAAACTACCTCTCTTCTGTCAGAAAACAAGAGGAAAAGACTCCAGAGAAATGCATTTCCTTTTCAAGGAGTTTCTAGACCATCTGCTAAGGTAAACTCAAGATGATGCCATTAAACAAATGAAGTCATATCATTTTAAGCAGTGAAAAATGTGCTCATGAGCTGCACTGTTTTCTGCACAACTGGAAGAACAATTCACTCAAACCTTTTCCTGATTTGAATAATCCCTCATGCCAGTGTTGAAATGACAGTTAATACTAAAGCCCCTCCCTAAAGCAATTTTAATGCTGAATTTCAAAAGGCCTTTTTGTTTGTTTATTTGTTTGTCTGTGAAATGCTTTGCAGCAGTTTTTGTAATGGTACACAGATAGTTATGTAAAGAATCAATCCTGCTTTAATCTTCCCAGCACGTTTCTCTGAATACCGTTACAGTATAGGAACTTACATCCGCCCATCCACCACAGCAATGTTTGGTTTGAGGTAGATCATTATATCCTTGACTTTCACTAGAATATACTGGATCACAGGATGGCCACTGCTGTCGAGAGCACGCTGGATTTGGACAGAGAATTCCTTGTAAGCCTCTCGGCAGTCGGAAACAAAATTGTACTCGCAAAAGCCAGGGAATTGGTAGGCGTCTCCATCAAAAGTTTTGAAATGGTTGTTTCCCCAAGTGCTGCAGACATAGTGGCCATGGCTTCTTGTCCTTCCTGTTAAGTGATGAAAAAGAAATAGATATGAAAAGAAGTGCAAGAAATGATCTAGCGTGAAAAATGGTAAGGGTTCCGTTTTACTGTCGGCACCACCTGCAATTATGTGCACAGTGATTCCATAGATTTAAAGCTGGATCAAGCTTGAAAGGTCAGCAGAAAATATTTAAATCTCTAAAGGAGAATAAGATATTAATAAATAATTCTGACACCAGGGTATATCCTATAATCCTCACTGAGGTGAAGGAACTTATTTGTATGAGGTGGGGAAACTTAATACTGACCACTAACTTGGCTTCTTTGCCAAGCATATGATTTTATTCTGAATCACAGTATTATTTTTGTCAATATTAAATTTTTCCAAGAACTATCTTCTTCCCTGGAGCAACAGGAAACCAAGAAATTACCACCTACTCTGGAAGGCTAATAGATCAAGGGTTATGAAAGGGCTTTTGCACAACAGGAGATTTCAGGGAATTATTTCTTTTCCTAAAAGCAGCAGTGATTTCTATCCCTGCAGGACAGAAATTTTTCAGAAGATAGGTCAGAAAATAGCCATGCTAGGAGGTAAAAGAAGAAGTTTTTGCTCTAGCAAAATATGAAGATGATTTGTTGCTTTTCCTGCCATCTATGCCAACAAAAATAGAAATTAACAACAACATCTGATCAATCTCCAGATACTGTAGATTAGGGGTGAATCATAAAAGTTGAGCATCCTTGGGAATCTTGACATATCTCTCATCTTCGCTAGATTTTCTTGCAACATTTACTATGAGAAAGCAAAACTGCTAAGAAAACCTCTAGGTTACTGTACTTTGATGGGATCAATCATATCAGAGACATCCAGCTAAGCTGGAATGCTTCCCTCCCAGAAAAAGGCTGCACAGAGAACTTCCCAGAGCTCACAGCTGGAAGATGTGCAAGATAAAGCTTTCCTCCCATTGCTGAATTCAAGACACAGCAAACCAAGTTCAATAGCCCAAACCTGATCACTGGATATAATTTATCACCTATTCCTCTAAAAAGAAGTTTTCAGTACAAGTGCCCCATTCCATCACTTCAAATTTGATAGCAAATACAGTAATTTAGAGCTTTTGCAAAAGGGATAAAAATGTCCTAAATTACAAAAATAGCTTTTTTCAATGTTATTACATTCATTTTTGAAGAACAATTTATGTTGTTCCAAAGTAACAGAAAACACAATCATCCACTTCCTTCATTGCTTTACAATGAACCTCTCAAAGTCCTGCAGTTCCTTTCTGCCAAGTTTTTGCCATACCTGGTAAAGATTCAATGCATGGAAAGAAAAGCAACATTGAAAATATTTTTCAAGCACATCAAACTAAAAATCAATGCAGTATAGGCACTAATATAGGCACTAATCTCTCCAAATAAAGTAGGATCTACCAATTTTGTCCAAGCAATGCAGCCTCAGTATTTGAAAGCTTAAGCAATTTAAGGCATCCTAAAACTCCAGAGCATTATTTAAATGCACTGCCTCATTCTAGCTCCGCAGCGATATTTTAATGCTTCCCCTCTTTTCCAAGAGGCAATCTGCTACCATTTTGTCTCTAGAGCTTACCTTTTATTATTTCATCTGCAGAGGAAAGAGCCAGCCAGAAGAGGAAGAGGCTGGCTGCTCTTAGCCCCATGGTGGCTAAGGTGGGTGAATGGGAACTCCACTGGAAACTCAGCTTTTTATAATACCCATTGAGGCAATTGATCCTATCACAGGGGAGCAGATTCAAAGGGAGGAGGCAAGAGGAGGGGTGAAAAAACAGTTGTGATGTTTGCAGAAGATAAGAAGTAAACAGACAATCATTTTTCATCATAAATGAAGGAATTCAGCATACAGGAAGCAGTATAATATTGATTCAGTAATCATGTAATTTTTTATTGCTCTATTTCATCTACAGGATGCTGTGCTTTAAAATCCTTCAAATGCTCACGCCAAGTTTAACCTGCAGCAACTCCCATAATGAAAAATGAATTCTGGGGCATCTGAACAAAGAAATCCCTTGAAGAAATGTTAAGGTGAGACCCTAAAATGAAGGCTTCAAAACCTTTCATTTCAAGAATTTTTCATTTTTCATCATCACATAGAATGATTTCTGTAAAAATGAAGTGATGCTTGTGAAGCTCTTTGTAATTAACAGTAACCCTTACAAATAAAATGGCATATCATGTGCTGTAAAATTATTTTGCAGGCAATTATTGAATTTCTTTAATTTTTAAAGCTCTTGGGAATGTCTAAACTGAAATACTGTCCATACTGCATATTTTGCCCAAAACATAATTGAGACTAGGTGACACAATAAGTTCAAGGATTTTACAGTAAAAGAGGTGCTCTTTCAAACCTTATCATGGTGCAACAGAATGTCCATCAAAGTTGTAGAGATTCTCACATAATATTAAGCTTTAGAGAAAAAGTTAGAAAAGGAGGGAAAATGGGAAAACATTACTGTTCTTAATCCCCCTACACATTCTTGTTCATTCTGGCTTACTTTCTACGTAAATGATAAATTTACAGTCTGCTGTCCCACATCAGATCTTACAAAAGCCATAGGGTCAGCTTTGCTTTGTGCAGAGAAAGATGGGAGGGTCCTTGGGAGAAGAAGAAAGAAAGCAGAAAACAGAATCAGGAACCAGTTCAGAATGCTGCTTCAGAAATACAAGATTTCCACATGCACATTATTTTGTTCCTTTAAGAAGATCTTTCTGCAACTCTCTTCAGAAGACAAAACACAGGCTCCTTGAGGTAAAGCACACTTCCTTCAAGACATCTTGTAACACATCTGCTTCATAACACTAACAGGGTTTACTTCTTAAAGCTCCCAGGCCACTCTCTACATTTCCTCTTCAAAAAATGTTCAATGCAGTGACCAGAAATCTGTACTCCTCTTGATGGTTTAAAGTATTTCTTACTTTCATTGATCATATTACAAGTAGAACTTTTATATTTTTCAAAACATCAAAGAAACCTTTTACTTAGCCCTTTTGACTGCTCTAGTCAACTAGAAACATTCTGTTATCCTAAAAGCATATTCTTTTGCTGCTTTTTTTTATTTAATAATTTTATCTCAACCATAGCCTAAACTCTATCTGAACATCTTCCTGTTTTCCCCCACTACATCTCAAAAGGTTTTAGATTTTCTCCTTTCTCTATTTGAGAACACAAATTTGTGCTTCTCTTACCCTTACATAGTGTATCATTCAACAATCCTGACTGAAATTAAGTAGGAGCCCTTTTCTCCCTCATGAATCTATCACTGGAAGAATATAACTTAATTTTCCTTCTTGGAAAATAAAAATAAACCCAGTAATAACCAGTTAGAACCAATCATTCATAGAAAACAAAGAAAAAGCACAGTCTACAGAGATCTTTCCTCAGTGGTTACTTTACCAGACTTAACTTCTTATGATACCTCAGAGACATCTCCCCACTTGGCATTTTCTTTCTTTTATGCCACTAAACTCTTTGGAAGTGTTTTCTAAAAATACTTAGGAGATTCTCAAAGGACTGATTTTTTAGCTTTTCTTTCCCTCCCTGTGTTTTTTCTAGGTAGTCTCCTGGCTAGAACTATCACCTCAGAAGTAAAAGGATTTCAATGACTTAATTCCTATACACTCTTTGCAAACTGCCACAGCATCTCCATGTACACAGCAAACCTGACCCCTTTCCATTAAACTGGATGTGTATGCTGAGAGGTGTGAATTGGAAACTTGCATATTTTCCATTCAGGTTTCTTCGCCACAAAACTTCTAGATCTCAAGGGAACCAGTCTCATTTATTTCCTGGGACTGGGAAAGGTAATCATGCCTCAACTACATTTGCATCATCCCTCAGTTCAATATGCTGGTATTTTTATAATTTTAATATATTCTGTGTAGGAGAAGAGCTATTTTTACCTAAGCACCTCTAAATTTTAGAGACTGATTTTATCTGCTCCAGCTTTGTCCTGCCTGTACAGGAATCATGATTCCTTCCTGAGCTATGAAGTTACACAGGATAATTTCCCTTCTGCAGTCTTTGCTTCTCAGAGTGACCAACAACTTCCCATTGTCCCTTCTTCTGACATATGCGGCTTGCTGTGACATCCCTAACTGGAGAATAAGGGACCTCAACATGTCTTTAAGCACATAGGCCACTCTTACAGAATTCACATTTGAACTCACATGGCTGTGGTGATCTGAAGAGAAATAAATACAGATCCTTATCTCAAGAGTTCCTAGGTATTTGTACTTTTGCTAGCATTAGAAGGTGTCCTAAACTATACTGTCTCTGTTTCCTTATTGACAGAAGGGCAGTGATCCTGTCTACCATCTGGTTTATACGTCTTTCAGAAATAATCAGTCTTTGAGGCAGACATCATAGCCTGGTTTGTTTCTTGCTCAGCTACCTTAAAGGTTTTTAGACTATACATTTTAATCCAGAAGAACCTTACTGGCAATGGGCAGATAATATCTGTACATATGCCTATATTTATTTACCATAAATTGTTTGACAACCTAAAGTAACCAAACATTTTGCAACAAAGTTAATTCCACTTTATCATTACCATCTTTGCCCTAAACTTACATTAAGTTATCTATACCTGAGCTGACCTTTCTGTGGAACTTCATGCCATTCCTGCTTCTAGTCATCTTAATCAGAAGTCACCTTCCTCTTTCCAATGTCAGGTGTTCAGGTGCTTTTATTACCAAAGATATTACTTATAATTCTGCATGCTGTCACTATGCAAGCAGCAGCAGAACTAGTGATGAGAAGAAGGATTTTAGTATTTAGGTTCCACAGCTGAGTATTAACAGAGAGGGTTTTTAAAAGTTCCTGAAGCCCATGAGTAGCAGTACAACTTCCCATAAGCTTTCACTGTATGTCTGACCTAGGAGCCCTAACACCAGTGCTACAAAAATCATTGCTAAAACCCAAAGCATAAAAAAGAAAAGTTGATTGCATGACAGGTGTGTTTGTTATAGCAGCAGATGCAGAAGCAGAGATAAAAGATGTTTTGAGTCATGGTTATGTCACTGCGTTGTTTCCCTAACCCTTAAACTTTTACGAGGTTATTTCCAATCATCACATCAGCATAGCTAACCTTTAATGTTCATTTAGTTACAGGGTAAATTTATTTTGCAACATGCTTGTTGTTAAAAAGAGAATCTACATGGAAGATTATCTTCATTCTGAATCACACTGCAGGAGAAAAGGGCCTACATATATAAATTATATAACTTTAAGATAAAATTCAGCTGATACCTGACTGGGTTTATTGTTTTAGGAAGAATAAACAATTTTTTTCAAGAATGTGGTATCTGTTTCTATCAGTTAACATACAGAGTGGAAATCTAATTGCAGTCTTGCCACAGCAATCACAGGATGACCACTGTACAAATACCTCAAAAAGTACAATTATACTTGGTGACTGAGGTCTTTTCCATATCTGCTTTTGTAGTCCTGGTTTGCTGATCACAGGCTGCCAAACCAAGCAGCAATGTTCTATCAGTAATGTTGTTCTGCAGAAGTCATAGGATTTTGTTCTGCTACTCTTCCACCTGCCAGAATTTCACCAGCCTTACACATGACAATACAACTGCACAGTATACACATCACTCCTTTTATTTCAAGCACAGAGATTGTCTGGACTGGGTTGCTGGAACTCCCCTGATAGCCATTCTAAAATAGCTCTGGTAAAATCTAGTCAAATTATGAATTCAGCAATGTAGCATACACAATCACTATATTTCCTTGACTGTGGCATTCAAGCCCTCTATAGAACATTTTGACAAAAACTTAACAAGCAACAGAGACAAGCAGCAGAAGGCTGAACAGTGCATGAAAACGTTAAAGCAATGACATAGAAGTCATGGGGGTGAATTTCATTTTGACATGCACGCTGATAACAGCTTAATCCAAAATTATCAACACATAAGGAGCCAGCATTTAAATGGATGTAAAACTGATACAGAATCACCTTCATCACTGTAACTTTGAGCAGCCTTTGTGCTATGGGCATTATTTTCCATTCCAACAAATACAATATTGTAAGGTATCTGCTGATGCTGGCTGCAGTATAACATTCTCACATGCCCTTCCTTAAATGCTTTGACATAGAAATTTTAAGAATAGCATCCATTTTCCACTCACAGTACTTCCTTCTTTGGAAGTCAGCAGCTCATACTCTGACACTAAAGTTGCAAAACATTTCCTTCTCTTCCAGTTAGGTACAAGTGGGGATAAACACGTGACACACAATTACTGGAGATTAGGAAGGGATGTAGGAAATAACTTCAATTAGTAAGCTTTCCTACCAACACTTAGCTTCTTGAAAATTTTAGTCTGCAAAAAGCCTCTGCACAGCAGCTTCTACATCAATACACAAAGAAAAATATTTGATGATTTAAAATAATATTAGAGCAGTTTTCCTTTGCTCAAGCATCTGTGGGATTTACCACAGGGAACTGGACTGAGCCAAGAAGAGATGGCATGGAAAAGGCATCAGTAACACTTCCTATACCTTACTCTGGTAATACACATACCATACTATGGTAATTTTACCCCCCAAAAAAGTGGGATTTTTCAAATATTTTATTTTCTCTGTAGGAAAAAGTGGGGGAAAAAATATTGGCAAAATGTGCTTTTTTTCCCTTCTGTCCTCTGCAGGGATTTTTTCTGAAAATACAGTTCACTTAGATGCTAGAAAATACTGCAGACAAAACCTGAGTACCTAAATCTATGCTCTCTCAATGGAGCTCACATTTCAAGAATTTGAACAAGAAACAAAGTGAGCATACTTGTTTTACTTGCAGATTTCCTCTACTAATATTTTCTACCACCTCCTTGTCTCAAAATTCCTATTGACACTGAAGGTAGAACCAAAGTAAATTTGCTTAATATTTACTTAATATTTTTATATGGGAAATCAGACTCACTGTCACAAAAAATTGGAGAGCAAACCCTTCACTCTTTCCTTTTTGCACAGCATACCAATATTGTCTCCAAGTCAACATTTGCTGTGAGTTATTTTTTAGCTTTCAAAACAAGAATTTTTTATGAAAGACACTTCAGGTATTACTGCTCAACACAGTATATTCTTGTATTTTTCAGTATGGCCAGCCTAGTCACTTGGCTGATAGATTAAACTTTTCCCATTTTTCCCCAACTCTTAATGGAATGGCTTAGTTTATGGCCCAGAGTCAACAGTTCGACTGAAGTGACAGATTTTCATAAGTTTAAGGTTTAATATCAAGCAGCTGAGATAAACAACATTCTGAGTAGTGGTAAAGGTGTGGTGATGGTTCCACAGGACATTATGAGAAGTTGAGTTCATTTGACGTAAGAATTGCTAAGAATCTTTAGTCTTCTTCTTCTTACCACCAAATACTACAATCCTGCTGGTATACTTTGCTGTGCTTGCAAAAGAATAGCAAACTTGCCACAGTAATGATAAAGTTTAACTTTTTTCTGTTACATAAGTCAGCAGTTAGGGAGTTAATAGTGCCTTCTGTATTGTAGGACAGGGAATAACTGCGTCAAACGTGAAAGTACGTCTGACTCGTACCCAAGTCTCCCAGCTGCCATGCACATTTCCCAAGAACAGTACTTTATAACCAACATTTGAGTCATCAAAAAGACAACATTGTCAATACAGCACATTATCAGAGCAACATTGTGAATATAGCAATGTATATAGAAGAACACTTTGTGACTGATGAATTAGACAACCTGAGAAAATTTTTCCTTTACACAATTCCATGATATTTTGCACTATTTGTTTATTTTCCATGCACTTTCAAAATTTGAATCAGATTACTCTCAAGGTGTCTTTTGAAAGGGGAGAAAAGGAAAGCAAAACTAAAAAATACTTTTGAGCATTCCTTAATCCTTCTCCTTTTCAGCTGCTGCTTCCTCAAATGTCAGTTCTCAGAAGTCAATTATCTGCACTATAAAATGCCATTAGTGAGACTGACAGTCCATGCCATTCAGTCCATTACATCTACTGGGTCTACCTACAGTCAAATTTTGTACGGGCTGAACAAAAAATGTTTGGAATAAAAAATCTGATTATAACTTCAAATTGTGGGTAATTAATGTTCAAAAGAGCTGTTACCCAGTGCATCAGAATATCTCAGAATTTTGAGAGATGCACCTCCACAAAATTCCTTTCCCAATATATATATAACACATCCAGCATTCTGAACACTGAAATGCCTGCACCATGCAAAACAAAAATCTTAAAAAAAAAAAAAGAAAATAAAGAAAAGAAAAAAAGCAGCAGGGAGAAAACCTTAAAGCACCTTCCAATACTGAAAAGGGACCTACAAGAAAGCTGGAGAGTGACTTTTTACAAGGGCATGTAGTGATAGGACAAAAGGGGATGACATTAAGCTGAAGGAGGGTAGATTTAGATTAGATATTAGAAAGAAATTCATCACTTTAAGGGGTGTGAGAAACTGGAGCAGGTTGCCCAGATAAGCTGTGGATGCTCCATCTCTGTACATGTTCAAAGCCAGGTTAAATGGCAACCTTTGAGCAACTTGGTCTAGTGGGAGTTGTCCCTGACCATGGTGAGAAGGTTGCAAGCAAATGATCTCTAAGGTCTCTTCCTACCCAAACCATTCTATGATTCTGTGATTTCCTGGGAGAATACAGTTGGACCAGATGTTTGATTTAGGTCCCTTATAACTGATCAATTCTATTTTAATACCTGAATCCCCGGGCTCTGAGGCTCTCCTAATTTTGAAACACTTCCGTTTTGCACAGAATACTTTCTTTTTTCACTTTTCCAAAGACCAGGTAAGCAGGAATAAGCATGATTCTACAATGCAGAAATTAGAGGGAATCACTCATGAGAAAAGGAAGGAGAGATGTGATCACATTTAATCCAAACATTTGATATAGCTCATGGTATGGATATAAGCCCAAATTTTTTAAGGCTATCTACCTTAAAAGAGGTTGCTCAGATTATGGAAGGAAAAGGATTATAAAAAAATAAAGCTGAATTCTTATCTCGACCAGGAAAGTAAGACTTAGCTGAACATAACACAACAGAGCATTGGTGATGTGAATGAGCATGAAGAACATGGATAACAGAGTACAATCCCCTTTCTCTGCCCAGTCTGAGGAACAGTTATTTTTCTGGCAATGCTTACGTAGGTTAGAAACATTATAGAGGAAAAGTATTTCATAAAAACTCTGTAAGAGATGTTTGCTGAAGGCAAATAGCTTAATAAAAATGTTAAATCAAAAACAAGCCCGTGAGATATGTGAGATATCTTATCTGTACTTTCCCAAGACAGAGACTGGAGAAAGGTTTTCAGTTCAGAGTAGTGCTTCACCAGTGTTGCATTAAGTGTTGCTGTAGTCTGACAAATCTGTAATTAGACACAAGGAATCTTCATTTTTCCAGCTGTGATGGGTTCCGCTTGGCTGACTGAAAACCCTCAGCCATCAGCTCTCTCACTCCCTCTCCTCAACAGAACATTTCTCCCTCCTCTCTCTAATTGCTACATGGCATTTTAGCCTTTCTTAAATATATTTCCAAACACATAAATATATTTCCAAGCCACCAGTGTGGCTGATGGGCTCAGCTGCATGCTGTGCTATGTCTGGAGCCAGCTGGCCAGTGTCTGTGTCTGGCACAGGGCTGTCCAAGTCTCTTCCTACAGAGGCCCCCCTGCAGCTCCCCTGCTACCAAAACCTTACCATGTACCACACACCTGTACATAAATTATTACAGAAACATCTCTTCACCATCTCAAAGGGCCATATGATTAATAAAAGATCTTTTCCCGGTATTTTAGGCCAGACTGAACATGCTTGTCAGTAAACTAACAATGCATTTACTCTGAAGGAATTGAATCCAAGCACTCTCTGACAAGAGGGGAACATTCATCTATCATTCAGGAAAGGTGCTTAAAACAACAAAAATTATTAAAGAATGGTCAGACTTCAATGTAGATTTATCACAAAGTGCTCAAAATAGCTTAGGAAATTACAGAAATTGAAAGACTGAGACAGGCACATGAGCTCCTGAAAAAGAGTATTATAATAAAATAAAATGTAAATTATACTTCTAGGCTTCACCTGAAAAATTAATGTTTTCTGTTAATGTTACATGCATTTGGGAGTGGACTTTTCCCTTTCTTTGCAAGAAATTTATGGTGATACAAATATGACAAAGAAAAGCCCGTTTTTCAACTCTTTCATTTAATTTCCTAAATTTGGAATTTTTTTTTGTTTTGTTTTGTAATCACAGGAATGTTTCATATTAAGTCATCCAAAGCGAAGCAAAAACTACTCCTGAATTGACTGATGTACTAGATTTTATTTTGCTACTACTTATACAAATGGCAGTATTTATTATAAACCAACCTATGTAGAACACACAGAATATGAATAGAAATACAGATTATAAAACATGGATTATCCAAGTTTTAATAGGAGCTACTTTGTAGCTGTCCTAGAAAAAACTCCCTCTTTGGTTGAAAATATCATTTTTATGTCATGACCCTGGACTTGTTAGGTCTCTCTCATGTAAGCTAGTTTGTGGAACTGAGCCAAAATAAACTGCAAACACAAAAAGAATAATTTTTAACTGAGGGGACAGTGTACTTGAAAAGAGCAATTCACCTCATCCTATATTGGGATGACTAGATGACATTTTCACGAAAGGTGCAGGCAATAATTCAGTCATTTTGAACTAACAGAACTTGGTTTTGTGAAGCTAAACAGTATTTATATAATCCTGTATGTTAACTTGACTCCGATTACTAAAACAATATTAAGGTAGGCCAGCAAACAGAGCACACCTGGATGAACTTGGAAGTGATTGACGCTTAACTTACAGCATTTACCTTCATAATAAATTCTCTAATTGACTAAGGAGGTGTATCCTCTTTGTGTGATTACTGAGAAACTCCCATCCAACCTGGCGACTCCCATTCCACAAAGTAAATGTAAAAAATATAAAAGGAGCCTGATGTGAACAGAAGATTAGTGTGTGCTGCTGAGTCATGAGCATGAGTTAGGTAAGAGGACGTGCGCAGTCTACATGAGACTAAAGAAAAAGCTTTCTAGTTTGATCAGCTGGAAGAGAGCAAAATAGCAACAGGAATGCATAGTTAAAATTAAAAGAATAGAAGACTTCAGTTTCTAACTCTCTACACAATCCATGTCAGATATTTGCATTCAATCCAAGAATTGTATTTCAAAACAAGAATTGCCTAAATACTGTCATTTGGATTTAAAAAAGAAAAAAAGCAATTCTTATCTTTCATTGCCACCATTCATATTCTCATTTATACCCCATGTAGTAATCAAATGCATCTCACAAAAACTACTTCCTGTCTGAAACTGTGTCAATACAAAAATCACTAAATTTTTACATGAGTTAAATTTGCAAAAGAACGGTAAAAAACCAAAAGCTATTAAAAGAAAAAACAAAAAGAAAAAAGTTCAGTACTGTAAAATGCCATGAACCAACAGGACTACATTACATGCAATGGTCACTTGGCAAGACAAAATGCCTGAACTTTAAATGTATCCTTCCCTTTCTTCTTCTTCCCCCAACTTTACATTGCTGAGCATGAAGCCATATAGTCGGGAATATCCCTTTGGTCACCTGGGGCCAGCTGTCCCAGCTGTGTCCCCTCACAACTCCTTGTGCACCCCAGCCTCCGTGCTGATGGGGTGAGGAGCAGAAAAGACCTGGACTCTGTGTAACCCCTGCACAGGGATAACTAAAACATCCCCGTGTTATCAACTGTTCTCAGCACAGATCCTAAACACAGCCCCATACCAGATACTATGAAGAAAATTCAGTCTATCCCAGCCAAAACTAGCACAGTTTCCTGGGAACCTTTATCTTGATTCTGTGAAAAACGTAATAAAAAGATTGAAAAGATCATGAGCATTGCTAGTCATAAACATATTTCTGTGGGACAGAGCCTGATCTCTGTATACCTCCCCAGTTCCATGACTGAGTTTGCAACCTCCTTTGTAACGCCTCACAGAGACACAGTGTTGGAAAGGACAACTAGACCTAGAGCACCTACAGGCACAACACCTCCATCCATATGGTACACACCAACTTCAGGAAGCTGACACAGCTTTCTGTTACACAAGAAAGGCTTACCCTGTGGGATGTAAATTGTTCAGCTACTGAAACAGCAGGGTCAAGGAGACATTTTTAGCATTAGCATTTTAACTATAAAATCAACATTATTTTAGAAGTTACTTTTCTTGCCAGGTAGATTCTCAAATTCTACAGCAATACATTTATAGCAATGACAATTTATTTTTCTTTAATTGCTAGGGTTTGGGTTGTTTGGAGAGATTGTTTTGTTTTGTTTTTCTTGCCCATGGACATTAGTTAAGAACAATATTTTCAATAAGGCAGAGACTACCAGAACTACAGTGAGGAAATCTGAGTATCAAGCACAGAGAACTGGGTCTGCAATGTGGTTTTGTGGAGACTTGTCTGCTATATGTAGGAATGGAGATATGACATGCTTTAATAATGCTTTAATGTACATGATTCACCACCTGTGGGAGTAATAAACCATTAATAGCAGATTAACATTTAACTTTAAAAATGGGAAATGCCCATGAACTAATCGATCAAAACAACGAGTGATCTTGTAGCTGTTTACAAGCACCATATTAAAGGCTCAAATAGATGAATAGTACAAACCAAAACAGACCTAAAAGGACTAGGAGTGAGAACAAAAAACAGCATGGCCAAACACAGCAGTAATAGAGACAAAATAACATACTAGTCCAAAATAAAGGAAATGGAGATTTTAGAATAAATTGATAAACTGAACAATAAACAAACTTCCAAGACTGGATGCCATTCCTTAAATGTTAAAGAAGCTGCCACAAAACTGCCACATTTCAAGAGTAGTTGGAGGGCAAGCTCCCATGGGTAGTCAGCTCCTGGATCATCAAATTTTCTAGATATTTAAACAAGCTGTAGGAAAGTCAGTTGTCACAACAGACAGAAGTAACTGATGGACTCTGGCAAGGTTTAAGAGCGTGAACTGTGAAGCTACACCATTTCTTAAGTTACAAGATTATCCAGGAGAGCCAAAATTAAACTGAAAGAGAACTGCAGAACTAGCCTAAAATGCTGAGAGGGTTAAAAACAGTAGATAAAATTCAGTGACTACCTCTATGAAGTGTGAATTCAAAAGAAGAATTCCAGTGTGTCCACAATGTTTTCCAATCCTTCCTTCTTATAGACCATCTTCTTTCCTACAGACACATAAAGGGCATAATGATATTTACCAACTGTCAGGAAAACTATCTTGAAACCAATGTGACAAGTACCAAATAATAACATCTAAGCGACCAGTGACATTCAAAATGTTCATATAGTGATATTAAAGGCATAAAGAACAAAGCACAAGGTAACACTGTAATATTCTATATTGCATTCATGGAGGGACCACAATTTAAAAAAACACCAAAATTCTTATTCTGGTCATTCCATTCCAAGAAGCATATTTTCTTACTATAAAAGGTCAGAATGCTCACCTGGAAAGTTCTAGTTCTGTTAACCACTTATAAGGACCTTGGATGTCTTCAAAAGCCGCTCATTGATTGAATATGAACAGCTATGGATACTGTGGGTGACTGTGACTGTCATAATTTTCCTACACCATCTTTTCCATTGCTAAGTGTATATGAAGTGCCACTGAGTGTGGGTTACACTATTAAAAATCAGTGATTTTCAGAACTAGACCCAGAACTAGATGATGATGGTAGGAATGTGAATGTATATGAAAAGGAATGTGTATGTGTGTAAGCATTGGAAGAAGTGGCAGAACCAGGATTAAAAGAACAGCCCAAAATTATGATTAAGAACACAGTTCTTAATTCATAATTCATCATAATTCACAGTTTCCAGGCTGCTGCTACCAGGGATAGAGTGGAATGGTGTTGTTTGCATCCAGAAAAAAAAGGCCTGCACTCTGCTAAGTCCACAGCACAGATGACCTGACAGTGGAAAACCTGCATCCTGACATCAGCATGGAAATAAGTAGCACCATGTCACATATTCCATTCATTTTCCATTAATTCACCAAGAAAACAGACTAAAGACATATAACGTAAATGGGGGGAAATAGGAAATAAGCAGTAATCAAATCTAAGATTTCAGAATGCTGAAATAAACCATATTCTGTGGCAAATGATCATGTCTTAACAGCCAGAGACTACAAAAGGATATACAGATCTGTACAAATTAGTTTGTCACCACCAATCAAGGAGAAATAATAAATACAAGGGGCATTGACAGCGATGTCTCTTGTCCTTTATCTTGCACACCAACAATCCTGGCCAAACCTGGTAAAACTTGGCAACCCAAGCTCAATGCTTGCAAAATGTGAGTGTGAAAGGGCAACGGAGTGAAATTCAGGTGAGAAGGAATGAAGACGATAAAATAAATTCCTTTAGAAGTTTTGTAAATAAGAATCTCTTTCCTTTTCCAAAAGATTCCACTCATAGCTTTATTATAAATGTTTTCTTGCAGGGGATATGCCACTGATTACTAAATGATTGGGCAGGGTGGGGAAGGGCACGAGTTATGACGATTTTTTTTAATTTGATACAAAGACAGAAAGAGAAGCATAATCATGCACATCCTTAATATTATATATTCACTACCTAAAGTTCAACTACACCTTCAGATTCAGTTTTGAGTTTCTTATGCTTACTGTGTTTTTCTTATACTTGGAACAAGCTTCCTAGAATAAACATTTAAACCCCTTACTTGAGGTGCTAAAAAGGAAGCTGAGTAAGGCACTACTGAAGGGGACATGGCCATAGTTCCTTTCAGGCACTATTTCACTTTCACTCTCACTTTCAGTCTTTCACTTCTGATTAAGAGTTTATAAATATGGTGCAATTTGCCCTACTTACTGTAAGCTCTAACTTACAGGAGAAACAAACATACAGTTAATGACTGACTATCAAGAGAAGGAGGAAATCAAGCAGTTTTATGCCTGGTAAATCTCACTAATCATATGCTACTGATCATCTACTGACTATACAACTAGCAACATATCTACGAGATGTTACTTGTTATTACAAGTATTTATACATTCCTGTTGTCCTTGTTACACATCCCCTACCTTTGCCCTGGCCATGGTGCTGAACACAAACAGGAGCTTGGGCAAATCATGGACTCATAGAATGGGTGGGTTGGAAGGGACTTCAAAGATGATGTACTTCTAATCCCCTTGCCATGGACAGGAATACCTTTCACTAGACAAGGTTATTTAGAGCCCCATCCAGCCTGGCCTTGAACACCTCCAGGGATGGGAAGACCACAATGTGTCTGGGCAACCTGTTCCAGTGCCTCACTATCCTCAAAGTAAAAAATTCTTTCCTATTACCTGATTTAAACCTACCCTCCTTCAGCTTAAGGCCATTCCACCTTATTCTATTGCTACATGCCCTTGTGAAAAGTCCCACTCCAGTCTCCTTCTAAGGCCTCTTTACCTACTGGAAGGCTGCTACCAGGTGAGTGCAGTCCAGTCCCACAGTTGTCTGACTGGCTTGAGAACTCACAGACAAGGTGAATATTTTCCAGAAAGAATGTCTAGTCAGCAAATCATTTTTTCAAACGGCCTTAAAAGGTTTTTTGCATTTTGGGGGTGGGGGTGGTTTTTCCTCCCAGGTGTGTGTTTTCAAGAGTCCATTTCAGCATCTTTGGGGGAAAAAAAATTATGAGAAAATAAAGATCCAGTTTTTTGGAAAATTTAACTGCTGTGCATGGATACTGCTAAGCAGACACATACTCTGTTCTCACAGCCATATCTTCTTTCTCTCCTTTTCCTGACTACTTCCTCCACTTCTGACTTTTCCTATGTTGCATGAATAATCAAAAGTGCCCTGACCTCCTTTTAACATGCAACCAACATTTTCCCTAAAGTAGGATGGGATTCTGAGTCTATAGCTACTACAGTGATTTCTGTTACACAGTGATTTCTGCTCACGTGTAGACACTGCTCAGTACAGAAAAAAAAAATCTGAATTGTTCTTTTGGATTTAATGAAAAACAGTGTATTTTGTAGGAAGGGAAAATTACATCAATATTCAGCACTTTCTCCCAGGATTGGGCTTGTGAAATAAAAGTCCCAGTTAGCCCCAGAATTTGAACAGTAACTAATCCTCTCACTCTGAAGGTTTGACTACTTATTCCTGTCTCTTCCACCTTTGCAGTGAGATGTTATGTAAGATATGCACACTTGGTAGCCTTCTTTTACAGGGTTAATTTCTTAGACAAGACTTATCCTCTCACCTCTATTTACCTACTTTATTTAAATGCATCCTTTTTACAAACTGGACTGCTTATGTACACAATAATTTTATAGACACTGGTGCTAGATCCTTCTTACATAAGAGTTACTTCAAACTGTTAGAAAAAAAGACTCTCTGACAAACAAAAGCCACATTAAGAATGACTTTAAAACTGTATTTGATCAATTAAGCACATATTGGTATTTCCTGTCAAAGAATACAGACAAATGTGATTGAAAGGTATTCTGTAATTTATCTGACTGTGGAAGCACAGAGCTCTTTTTATCATCTCTGCTTTTTGCAAACATGGTTCCTTTCTGAAGTATACTTTTTATTTTCTTAAATCTAGGTGTGAGTTATTCAAATTATGGCATTTCCAGGACCTTCCACTGTATAGTCACCTTCTCTTATTTTTGAATGCCAGAGAAAATTTGTATTCCATTTCTTGACATCTATAGGCTTTGGGTAAGTGTTAGCAAGTGTTAAATTTCCCTTGGTAAAAATGTACAGCTTTAATATTTTTCCTTATTCATGAGTTGCTCATGGTGATACAATGAATAGTTATGCCTTTCTTAAATGCATGGCCATCTTTAGGGTGTAATAAACACACACATTTTGACAGTGGCAAATAACATCTACTGTTAATACTTGCAGTGCAATAGATTGTCAGGGACAATCTAATATTCCCTATCAAAGGGAAGAGGAAATATGATAACGAATGAACTACAACAGGATAATTATTGTTATCAGAAAAAACCCCAAACATATGTGATATATAGACAGACTCATCTGGTACCATTAATACCAAATGTCTTCTAGCACTTTGTACTGATCTCAATTTTTAAAGCAATAATTGAGTGGGAGGCAGAGTTTAAGAGGTAATAAATAAGAGCATGTCATTACAGCTTAGTCTTTCCTCTTACATGCCATAATAAAGTCATAGTTAATTAATCACACACCCAGTTCAAAAAGAAACCTTCACAAATAACTGCAGCTTTCCTAGCATTCACACAAAAGTAAGAATGATTGGAAAAAGGCTGAAATACTAATACTGAGAAAGGGAAAAGGGTAAACTATAAATACGTAAGAAGCAAAAGCATGGAGACTGAAAGAGGTGTCATGATTTGCATAGTACCATACACTTTAGACCATTAATTTTCTTAATCATTAATGGTATTTGGTTTTTTTTAATATTTTGGCCAGAAATTGAAAAATAATTAGATAATGGTACTGAGGTTAAATCACTACAGCTTTAGCAGTATATATATTCTGTTGTAGAAATGAAATAGAAAGTACTGTGTTCTTTCTACTGTCTATAGACAGGCATTCATCTGACTCAAATCATAATCAAATGCATCAATAATTCATATATTTTCTTCATTAATGCCAGTGGTCATTCTGCATCAGCAAGCTGAGATGAGACAGAGCATTGAAGCACAAACAGGCACTGACTGTGTTGTATCAACTATGTGGTTATATTAAATGTTTATACCCCCAAGTGTCGACATTTAGTATACTCCTTAAGTATGGAAGTAATTTTTCAAATAAAAAATGCATGCACCACACCATGTTTCAGTGCATACACTTATTTTCAGAACAGTGAAAATAGAAAATAATTACCAGCTCTGTTCACTGACTGCTCTTTTAATCTCACAAATACAGCCTGCTGCTTGTAAAACTATCTCACCAAACACTGTAACTCTATCCTAAACAAAGGATTTCTGCCTTTTAGGACTGCATTGTAATTAGCTGCTTGAGCATGCAGCTCAAGTGAATGATATTTTATTCATCACAACACAGATACGTACTTTCAGTTTATTGGACATGCTTATTTTTCATTTACTGAATTTGTGGAGGAAAGCACCTCTAAAATTGCATCACTTTGGTACAGAAAACTCAGAAAACTCACTTCGGTATAGAAAACAGACTAGCTTTCGGAAACAACAGTGAAAAGAAGCTGAATGTTCTGAAGTAGTTCTAAATTCTCCAGATGCTGCAGATGCTGTAATCCTGAGATTCTGAAAATGAAAACTCTTTTTACAACAGAGAGCAGTCATTAAAGAGCTGCCTGGCCCAAGATAAACACCCAGTAAAGACGCTCATTATTTAATCTCCGCCCAGTTTCCAAAAGGAACAAACAGCACACGTTCCAGGAGGAGCTGAAGAATTAACAACAGCTGCATGCCACAGCTGATAAAAAATAACAATTATGAGAGTGCCTATATGTGGAGTTTGCACCCATCTTTATGTTTGTGACTTGACTTATGGCAAGTTCCTGGTTCAAGGAAAGGTAGTTCCGGTTTTTTAAAGAATGCTCTTCTTAAAACTCCATGACTATATTCTACTAACCATTTCCTAAGAAAAGCAGCTTCTTCCTGAAACAAATAAAGACAGTCCTCACTCATGCTAATATGTCATGTTTGTATGCAGCAGAGCAGGTCAATGAATTTTGACTGTGACTGAAGGTAAAATGCCACTTATTCTGTTGCACGGGGTATTTTGTTACGACCACGACACTGAAATGAAGTGACTTTTAAAGCATCTGGACTGAATGAAGGGCTACAAGCAGAATTTTAAAACATGAAAGGAAAAGAAAAAAGGCCAAACAGTATTGTTTGGCTTATGTTCAATTGCATAATGCATTGACCACTTAAATATATCTTTATATACTTTATATACCACTTTCATGCCTAAGTGTATTTATTTTCCTACAAAGAACATTCAAAGATCCAGTTCTCCCATTCTGTAGCAGTAGCATAGGAAAATCCACCCACACATGAACCTGTTGTGCTAATCACTGAGTAACCTCTCCTTCAATTATATCCTTCAACTCAAAGATTTTTTAATTCAATATTAAAGTCAATGGCATTCATGCAGGGGTAACATTTTCATTATAAATATGAATTTGTTAACCTTATGGCAACTACCACCACTGTGTAAAAAATTACTTTGTACATTCCAAATAATGGAGCAAAAATCTTATCTTTTTAGAACAAACTAACTTACCCAAATTGGAGTGAATGCTGTATTTTGGTTAGATCTAGCTAATGCTAATTTAGCTGTTGTGGCCAAGATTGACAGCTGAGAATTTCCATAAAAGATTCAAGATGAATACAGCAAGAGAAGAAAACTGGAAATCTAAGGTCATGTAAGAAGCTGTGATAGAAATCTGAATAACAAAAATATAGCATATTTTGAAACTTCTCGCATTTTATACAAAAAGAGGATTTGGCATTTGGGGTAGTAACTTTTTTGGCAACAACAGATTTTCTTGACAAGCCATACACTGATTCTACCATTTTGTTTCACCACTTTCAAAAAAATCAAGACTCTTTGTGTCCATTTCAAATCGTTCTTCAGTAGAGCTTGGCTTGAGATAGCATAATAGAGAATTCAAATCCTGAGTGTTTGCATGCAATGTAATTAAATACCCATGAAAAAGGGCCAGAGTAAAATAAAATTTACTGTTCCACAGCTATGGCTCTGTTGAAGTCTCACGCAGGTGGAACACCTGAGTTGTTTTTAACCATCTGAAAATTTAGTGGTAAACACAGAGATTTATTATGATTAAGAAATGCATTCAAAGTTATTTGCATAGAAACTAAGTTTGCATAGAAACTCAGAAAGTTATTTCAGATTAGTTTTCATCAATCACTATGTTGATGGGTTCACAGGCACAATAATCAGAAGGCATTAGATACAATAAATAATATAAACTTTGTGGTCAGTGTTTCTCACTTCCAGCCTAACTGGGATCCTTCTTTCCATCAGACCTGCCTCTGGTTCACTTGCTGACTTTCTCACAGTTATTTAGCCTCGGCAGGAATTGAGGGATTTACACCACCACATTCTAACAATTCTGGGGGTGAGGACACCCTCAGGTTTACATTTAAACCTTCCCAGGCTGCAGCAGAAAATGGGAGTATTGGCTATGCAAGGATTTAATTTGCAGTGCCAGTTCACAGAAGTACAGGGTATTGCCAGCTGACCTGTTGAAAACCCAAATCACAGAATGTTCATGGATAGGGTTTTTAGTATCTCTTTTGGTCTATCTTTAATCTGTCCAAGTTCAAAGTACTCAAATGTGACACGGCAGAACAAAAGACTCTCCAAAACACAGAGAAAATAGGGGATTTGTAATTTAATAAAAGAGCAAATAAAATTAGGTTAAAGGAAGTAACCAAGGTTACAGAAAAGTCTGCCCAAGAATTCAGGGCATCCAAGTTCCTGTTAGCCCCCCCTCTGTCACCTCCAGTGCCCTCTCTCTCAACTCCCAGTTCCTTATTTTTCTGTTCACTTCACCCCACTCCTTCACCCCCCCAAATTAACTATATATGCTTTGGCTTCCTGATTCAACTCCAATGCATGCTTTTATTATAGTCCTCCAACCTCAAAGACCTTTCACCTTCCTGCAGGGCCTAGGGATGAAATGGTGGGAGACAGCTTTGTCCCTCAACTACATCCAAGGAATCTCCTCTTTGTCTCTCCTTTCCTGCTATTACAAAACTGAGCACACGAAGAAGCAATAGAAATTCTGATGTAGTTTCAACCGTATGGGGCAGGGAGGATTGGCTTTTGTTTTCTGCATTAATTCTCTTTTCTTCTGCAAGAGGTTTGACAAATATTTTCTCTGCAGCATACACCAGCCTACAGAGCAGTCTGTTCATTAGAAGCATGTCAGACAAGCTCTGTCCATGTGCAGCAGCCCCAGCTGGTCCTTCTCTCGGGAGACAAGGAAGGAGGAAAGCTTTCAATTCAAACAGTGTCATGCAACAGCTGCAACCTGAGATTACTCAAGATCTGTCCACACTGCCATCAGCACAGGCCTAAACTAGTGTTCTAGAGGGTTCTTTACAAATTCTTGCCATGTTTCCTTCTTCATCCCTCTTTGAACTTAAGTAGAATTTACTACAGCTTGGCCTTTAATTGCCAAAACCCCGGGAAGTCAGAATGATTTCTCTCCAATCACCTGTGCTATTTATATTCACCACCTTATCCTATGGATTAGATTTGTATACTAATGAAAAGCTACAGCTTCCTCTAGTCCACAGCATTTGATAGCCAACACTTAACCAATGTCTGGGCATCAGACATAGCATTTGTTTTTGCAGAGAAGAAATTTATAATATTCCATTTCCAACCAGAATGCATTATTTTTCATCCAGCAGTTGGTGAAGATGACCAACACAGAAGTCCTGTTCTCTCGTTCTGGGTGAATGGTGGAGTATCACAAACCCTTCAGAGCCCCTCTGTGGTTACTCATGAAAAAGCATTCCCATAGCCTTCAAAAGGCCTGGGCTTTTAACTAGCAACCTCTTGCAACATACATGAAGTCTGCAAAATTAAGCAAGGTCAAGCCAGGACATTTTCTCCATCTGTCTCCTCAGGATCAGCAGTTTTATGAAAAGAGGAAGAAGAGTATCACTATTTTGTGTTCAGAAGACAAAAAGTAACAAAGCCAAATGGTACTGTATGAAAGCAAAATATGTTTCAGATAAGGAGAAAAGGCTGTTTGATCTAATTTATCCTTTCCTTTGAATATAGCTATTATGTATTTTCCTTTTAATGTTTCTTAGCATCTGCTAGTCATCTGTGAAGAGAATTTCAGATGTTCTCAGGTGAAAGAGTTCTTTGGTGCATTCAAAGTTGGTGGTGGAGGTTTGGGGACTGGTTGGGTTTGGGGGGTTTTTTTTGTTTTTTGTTTTTTTTTTTTTAACTTTTCCTACATTTCCAGGAGTTGCACTGAGTTAACACTTAATATCTGGGGGGAAAAGCAAAATGGGGTTATAAAACTTATCCAAGAAATGAGTTAAAGACAAAGTTATTTTACAAAGGGGAAGTGGCTTGAGTGAAAATATTTAAAAATTGAGTCTTGTGAACTAAAGTGAAGCCAGTCTCAAGAAGTTTCCCTCAAACTGAAAAGAGGAATATTAATTGCTCTTCCAAGCTAAACTAGGAGAAGGCCTAGGAATAACCTGCCAGATATGGCATCAGACCCTTAAAAGTGTCAGACAGACATTAGTGGTTTTTTCTGTATCTTTCCAGACAATGCCCCAGGTCAGGGGGATCTAAGGAGTACACATTTCAAGAGCAAAGAAGAATGTGTCAGCTGGCACTGAATCAGTATCTTGTTCTGGTATCCCCATCCCTGTGAAGTAGCAACACAGTCCCAACATTCCTGGACAGTATTTTATGGCATTCCTTCATGAAGTAGGCATTAAAAGACAGGTGAGCAGGGTCTGAGGGACCAGCTGTCTCTTCCTGTTTGCTCTGCTGTTGAGACCTCTGACTGAGATTAGAGGACCTGAAATGTTTTTTATTGTGAAGGTGGCAGTGAAAAGGACTTCCTGGTTTACAGCAAAGGCATAAATTTATTCCCTGTTTCATAGAAAAAAAATTGCATTAACGCTGTTTCACCAATTAATTAAATCATAATGAGGATCACATCATTAATGCTTTATTAAACTCCTTTATTAAGACAAGGCCAATGGATACTTGAAAGGAAAACTTTCTATATAAATGGTTTCTGATTCAAAACTTCATAAATAACAATTGCATCGGTGTGTTAAAGATGTGGCCAAGATCAATCTTCTCCCCTGTGAGGGAGAGAGAGGATTTCTAAGTCATCAAGGGAACACATCAGCTTCATGAAGGAAGCACCAGAAGCAGCCTGGATTCGTCCTCTGCCAGCAGATGGCAACGTTACTTCTCATTAGGGAACGGCATCAAGGGAAAAGATCTTGTCATCAACAAAAGCTGTGGCCACCGTGTAGATATTTTTGCTCTTTTATTTTCGTATAAAAATAGAATGCTTTGCCTAAGGTGCCATGTTTATGTTCCAGGGGACAGTGGTGGATAAAAGTAACCCTCTGACCACACCAGGAAGCTGAGAGGAAGAGACACAGAATACTGAAACTCACTGTAATGGCACACAACAGATCTCTGGTAGCTTATGCCTGGGAAAAAGGTTCATAGAAAGAATGTACAGAAAGAGATCTGCATCTAATTCAGATCCCATCTAAATTATTAGATACTAAATAATTTTTCTTTTGCATACAGAAACTACTTTGAATACTTTTTTTTCTTTAAATTCCCCTGGGCCGATGGACTTAGGCCCTGAATCACAATACTTGTAAACAATTCTTCTATTACTGCAAATAGATGGCAAGTGATGCAAAAATGAATGAATAATCCTATTAAACAACTGCAACCCCTGATAATACATAATAGCATGAAGCTGTGTTAAGGAACGTTCAGACTGGATGGACATTACGAAAAGGTTCTTTACCCAGAGGGTAGTTGGGCACTGGAAGAGTCCCCACAATGACAGAGAAAGAGTAAGAAATACACTATTATCCTTGTAACCAGTGGTTAGAGAAAAACAAATTATCTGTGAGTTAGCATCCACTGAAAAAAAATAAAGGCCCCTTTTCTTTTCTGCTCATATCTCCACAGATTTTGCATCCAGATTTTAAAATCCAGTGCCTCAACTGCTTTATTTATTTTCAGCAACACCCACATCTACAGATCATGAGGTGACATTTTTTCCTTAAGTCCTCAGAGTTTCAGTGCTTATCCTATATCTCAGTAATGACAACATGCCTTTACCAAGCCAAACACTGGGAATAACTGGTGTCTTGCTAGGGATGTAGCCTCATAATACTGCTGCAATACCCAGGAGCTGTTCCACAGCATTGCTTAAATACTAAACATATATTTCTGCTTTGTAGTTCCCTTCATTTCCAAGAACAGAATCCAGTGGAGATTAACACCCCTTTTAGTACTCGATGTTTAATTTTTCTCTATCATAGACTGATGAGAGAAATTACTGCAACCAAGCCTGTGAAAATACTCAAAGCCATCCTAAAATGACTGATTACCAACACTTTTCTGAATTTGTTCAAATGCTTGGCAGAGAGATGCTGTCTCAGACTTAAAAATCCTCTGAAAGATAGAATAAAAGCAAACTAGTAAGCCAACAAAAAGTATGTAGGAGAGCTATGATTTTATGTCACACTCTTCAGAAAAGCATTTTATAATAATGGTTATATCAGATCTAATTTGATCTGATACAAACTAACAGAGGGCTCTGTTTTTCAGCACTGAAATAATTTTCCAACAGTACAATACAGAAAAAGTCACATTCATGCATAGCAGCTGAAGTACTGTGCTTCCACAGCTGGATGCATACAGCTGCAATGAAGCTTTTTGTTTACCATGTCTCAACATTGGGTGGGGCCAATAAGTTAGGCTAATACCAGGGAAATCATACTTTTTTTTTAGATTAGCTTCTTAATTGCCTTTTTTTTCCTTTAAAAATGTGTATGTATATGTATATGCACACATACTTCTGCAGAGATGTTAAAAAATCCATTTACATACTTTTATCCATATATCTGGAATTTGTCCAATAGTATTACATCCACTACTTGCACTTTGGCATATCAGGTAACTATCAGGAATAATTCTTGCATTCTAAAGTTTTATTCACCCACCACTGTTAGCACAGTTAGACCTGGTATGAAGTGCAGAACCTATTTAAGCAAAAATACTAAACAGTTCTGGCAATAACATGAAAATGTACAGTCATATGCAGAAAATTAGCCTGACTGAAGAGCATAATGCCCCAGAAGATGGAACCCTATCAGGCTTTTTTTTTTTTTCCTTCACTACACTGGGACACGAATTTACTAGTCAGAGGGAAAACATGTTATTTGTGATGTTTAAAGATCATCCCAGGCCAAAGGTGCTTGAGCAATCAGCTCCATCTGTCTCCGCACACCACAAGGGGAGACCTGCAGCTCTTCAGACCCGCGGCTGCAGAGACCCTCCCAGGCTGCCGGTCCGAGCTCTCCCGCAGCCAACCCTGATTTCTCTCGGCAGACGGAGAGGACCCGCTGTGCACGTGGGGACGGGAGCTGGGGCTTCCAGTTCTGCTGAACAGGACCTCGAAATCCCTCAGCGGCGGCGCTGAGCGCAGGGATGTCCAGGCAGCCCATCCCCGCCGTGATTCACCGGGACGGGCTGGGCTCGGCTCCCTGACTCACTGCGGCACCGGCTCTGCTGCGGCAGCCGCTTCCAGCTCCCTCTGCGACAGGGACACGCGGCTTTTCAGTCACGACTTCCCCATTGTGCTCTCTCACTTCTCCCCCCCACGCCATTGGCAAAGTACAGATGCTAGATGGCATTATAAATTGAATTGGTGAAGCTGTGGTAGCTGAATGATGGAAAAGGCAGGTAAAACACAGTAATTTATACAGTAAATCCTCAATTTATCTGTTATTTTATGCTAATCTGTTTTATATTGCATTGCCTAGGAACATGATTTTCAAAGATCAGCTGATGTTGGCAAATGCTCTGAATTGCTAAAATTATAATCTTATTTCTAAACTGTAAAACTCCGAAGAAGGAAGTTGTCCTTCTCAGCTTGGCACCCAGTCTCCAAGAACACAGGTCAAGCAGCAGTGTCACCTAATGCCCTTGAGGACTCAGTGCTGGCAGCTACCTACTTTGTACATTTTTGTCTCAATAGATACAAAGGAAGTGAGCACATGGAGCAAATGAAGATGGATAAATTGACTGGAAGAAGACAAATAGCAAAAGCATCACCATAGAAGTCTCTGTCACAGCAGAAGATTGGCTATGTCAGCCATCTGGGGATGAAGCTGGGTAGTCAGAAGAGGAGGAGCTTGAAAAGATTATTCTAAGTGACTCTGATCGAATACCTCAATTTTTCTGAAGAAAAGGGAAATTCTCTTTGCAAGGAACCATTTCTAGAGGCAGTTTAGTACAGAGCTCTCTCTCTCTAGCAGTAATGCCAACAAACTCTGCAATCATGGATGAGTCACTTCTCCATTTTCTGCTGCAGCAAAACTAACACCATTTGCCATCCCAGCCTTGTGAGAATTTGCAAGCAGCAGACGACCTTTATACTGTATTCCAATGATGAAACTATTTGAATAAACATCAAGCAGTAATATTCTGTCAAAATTCACTGGCAACATATGGTGGGGCTGAAAAAATAAATACATTGCACAGGAAATGGAAAATAGTAAGAAGGACCTTTCCCTGGTAAGAATTCATTGACCAAAGGAGGGGGAAAGGACACAAAGCCTGCAAACAGTAATACCAGTCTCTCTTCATTAACATGTTTGCTGTCTTTATTCCTGGGCAAGCCCAAAGAATACAGACCCAAACTTGTTCCCACAGGAGGGTGACAGTTGCCAGTCTCATGCCCTGTGTGACCTCTAATTAGATCCTCTGTCAGCCAACTGTGCTGTCCAAATTCCAGAATACAGAGGGAAAAAAAAAAAAGCAAAAGACCAGACTGTGACCTCTGAAAGTTTGCTATTTACTTTTCTGCATTAATGTGCTCTTCTACATGAGCTGCTGGTTTCCCATTGGCTTTTCACTGCATATAGTCACACACTTCAAAGTGGGCACTCCAAACAAGACACTGAGAGCTACTTCATTGTAAAGTACACACCATGATCCAGGTCACTCACAATAAACCAACCTGAGGGCACTGTAACTTATTAACCAACTTTCTCTCCTGGCATTGTTTGCAGTCCTTACAGCACAGACAGACCTGCTGGGAGCCTGTTGCAAGCCCCAGCAACCAGCCTGTCTCAGGAAGTTACTCATTGGTACTAGCAGGAGGCAAAGCTGGTTTATGCAGAGTTATTTAAAATTACTAATAACAGAATGGGTTCAAATATGGCCTATTACTGATCTAAAATTAAGCTTTGCAGACACTTCCCCATATAATGATTTATCTTTCATACTCACTGAGACACCTCATTGGTGTTCACTGAGAATTCACGATCTAATTTGTTTTCTTTAAGCTGCAATATTTACGTCAATCCAGTGCATTTTTTCCCCTAGATTTATGGAAGGATAATCATGACTGGAAGACTTTAAATTTCTCCTTATACCTGACACAGCAGACAGAAATACAAAATAACTGTTTCCCTGGAGAGGCAAATACATCTCAGGAAAAAATAAAAAAAGGAGCCATCAAAATTTAAAAGCTAATAATCTTGGTTGTGAAAATCTTGTGATGCTACCATAGTGGTTAAAGGTGAGACTGACTTTGCTCCAAAACAGGAAAGAGCTGCTACTCCCAGAGGGAAGCAAGCCCAGTGTTTGCTCTCTGGAATCATGACAGCAACACAATGACAATTCCAAAAGGGCAGGAACTCTACTTCCAGCCAATGAAGTTATAATTAATACCCATGAGAAAATTAGAAGCAATGTGAGCACACAAAACTGGCTCAGAGAGTCAGTGTGGAAGGCAGCCACACAGCTGATCTTGAATAAAGATGGAAAGAAAATGACACAAAGACAATTTTCTACCACACTTTTGCATGTGCTGCTTTCCCTGGCATGTAACAGGTGGAAGTCACAGATACCAGGACTATTTAAATAACATAGAAAAAGATTATGTATTACACACAACTATCGAATCAGTATTCCTTTTTTTTTTTTTTTAGCCCGTAAAGTCTGCCATGACACAGAACTGCACTGATTTGATTACACAAGCCATTTCTTAAAATGTAACCTGACATTTCAGTTTTCTGAGGTTTGGATTTGGGGGAAAATGCACATAGAAGTAAACACTGCATCCATTTAGACTAGTTCATTGTAGGGAAAAAAAATGTGTGCAAACACATCTTTCAAGTGATTGGCTTCAGGATTTTAGCATAGAGATCTGTAAGCATTTAGCACTTCTGTTTTTGTAAAGGTCTGTAATGAACTCAGCATTACAGCCATGAACCTCCCTCGAACTCTGCTAATGAACCTCCCTAGTCTGGTGCTCTGCTAAGTCCACTAGGACAGACAATTTAATCCTTTTAAACTGCACCCAAGTATGTGTGAAATTATAATAATGCTGGTGACAGTGTAACACAGGTAATTCCAGAATTACTCCTGGGTTTAAATAACACCATAACATAAAATTACTGATCTAGAGTTTTTGCAGGGCCTAAGAGAGATATATTTCAACCTCCCAGAGGAATGCCCTACCCCAGAAGCTAGAGTGCCATGATCTTTCTCATTTGCTTTATTTCCCTTCCATGAATCTTGCTGCACTGTGTCACAGCAGCAACAAGACTGTAAAAAGGAGCATTTCTGCACAGACTAGGAGGCGGTTTAATGGTGATCAGTGCACCCTGGTGAACCATGAGAGACAGGGGTTTGTACTCCCACAGACTGACGAGGGAACAGAAGTGTCTGATTAGCTCATTAGAGAAGACAGGAGCTCCTCAGATTTGTTTTCAGCCACAAATCATGTGGTAGGCAGAAAATATTCAAGAAGCATACTGAGAATTTATCTAATGCCAACATATGTACAGTCTGGCAATTGCAAATGACAAATGTTCCCATCAGTAAAAAAAACAAGAGTTATTCCATGCCCCAGAACAGAATTGCTTGACACTATGAATAGTCATTCTTTTCATCTATTGGGGCAGTTAAAGTGACTGGATAAAATTATTTTTTCTGTCTGTTCCTGCATTCTTTTAATTATTTTTAAATGTCCATCACATAGAAAATAAGATATTATGTAGATTACTGACCCTATTAAGCAACAAACAGGCATAACAGAATATTGTTACTTTCATTATTTGGAGTTAAAATCTTGTTCAGCTGAGCTGAAATTAGCATCAAAATGGTTTCTAGTCAATAGGAAAAAGCATAGTTCTTAGCTGACAGAAATCTACAGTCTACATTTTCCAGATGCTGAAAACTACATTTTCAAAACATGCTAAAAATGCAGAGTGTCTTGCTTGATTCAAACTCAACAGCCCCCATTTATTCCATGCACATGCAACAGTCTGAGAGAAGTGTTAACACCCGTCTGTGATTTGTCTTCTAGGCTCAGTAAGACTGCTCATTAACCTGAGTTTGGGAATTCCTTGCTGGGAATGCCTTCCCCTGCATTCCCAGCTCTGATAAATAACCTGAGCAGGTTATTTGTTCATCTGTTGTACTGCTCAGCAGGGGAGAGCTCGTTCCTTTTTTCCACAGAAGTGTGCCACATAGAGTGTGCTTGCTCAAACTCTACACACAGCAAGAGTTTGTCCATAAAACTGTATCACTATGAAAACAAATCCAGTTCTTTTATTTTCCTTTTTATTTTTTTCTGTACATTAAATCAGACTTTGTGGGCTAGATGGCCTGGCTGGTGATGGAAAATTAAAGAATCTTATCACGTTGGATTCCAAGATTACTGAATGTTTACTATCTGCTAAAGCAACAGAAATAAACACATGAGGAAGAGGTTAAAACCCTGCCTCAATATCAGCTCCAAATACCTAGTGTTGTTCTTAAGCTCTTGAAATGTCAAATAGAAATTACTCACCCATGAGACTACTAGCATATTTTAAAAAAACCCAAGCACTATTCCTAGCTGACATGCTTCATGTAATCATGTAAAAAACCCCTTAATGTATGAACAGGCAGGTCCTCAATAAATATAACACTGTTATTTTTAAGATAAAAATATATACAGATATTTGTTTTAAATTCAATCAGATGTTGGTAGTAAAATAGGCATCCCACTCCTATGTATCTTCTTAGCATTACTAGATATCAAAGTACACAATTTATATGGTTACTAGTCAATAGGCAATAGCAGTTTTTAGCTGACAGAAATCTACTTATTTCCTTTTCCACATGATTAACAATGGATACTTTTAAATTAAATGAGGAAAACTCAATTATTTCATGCTGAGATTTCTACAACTAACTTCCTTGCTCACGTGTAAGCAGGCATTCAGAAAAATCCAAGCCCCTATCACTAGACACATCTTCTCCTGCCAATAGCACACACAAAACCTCTTGCTTACTACTTATCAGGACTATACCAGTCATGTTCATGCAGTTCTTACATCAACAAATATAAATATCAATATTAATAGATGTATTTTTACAAATAGATATGTGTTATTGTATGGCACCTGTGTAAATCCAGGGAATGATTCCTATAGAGCAGTAGATTTTGCCTGTGTATGTCAGGTCCAATGTTTTTCCTGTTCTATGTAAAGCCAAAAGGGAAAACCTGTGAACCCTTTCTTCTAAATAATTAATTTGTGTGCAGATCAAAGAAGACTTTTTTTGTTTTATAACTCAGAAATGCCCAAATCACTTTGCACAATTGCATATAAAATATGGGCAGTGCTGTTACTGTGCTGTCAAATCTGACAGCCATTCTGTACTCAGCAATACATCAAACACCATCCAAATGCAACCATACAAATGTCACCTCTTGCCAGTGGGACTTTATTAATGAAGCAATATTAATCAATTAAGGGACAGTGGAGTGCATGCAGAAGCAGCCAAGTCTCCCTGAGGATTACAATAGGGAGTTCTGGGTGGGCAATCAAGTTTAAACTGCAGAACTGCCAAGGCACACGGATTCTCTGTATGATATAGCGGATTTCCGGTCATGCCCTGAGGGAAGCCCAGAGGCTTTTGCCCATGGACAGACAAGAGTCAATTTTGCTGTTACACCACTTATCTATTATATGCTATTATACCATTTACCAAGTGTTTTTACTTCTGCTCAAATAGATTTCTGTGATTAGGTACTAAGGAGATCATCCATACATTTCCACTTTGAATTTCTGAAGGTAGCATTTTCATATGAAATATCACTACGTGGAATGATATCCCTCTCACGGGCTGCTTGGGAAGGGAGAGTCCTGTCCAAGCCTCTCAAGCAGAAATGGAGACTCCCCCACCACCAAACACACAAGCTAAAGTGAACCTGAAGAGTCACTAGTACCAATTTAATTACCTATTTATCTAGTAGCAAATAGACCAGAAGAGTAAAAATACATCTTGCCCTTTTATATTTTATGTACTTGCTATGCTTAATGCAAAGATTTTCTTTCTAAATTATCTCCTTGTTCATCATATCAGACTTCCTACAACTGCAGTTTTAGGAGTTTCTTTTCACAGAGGGGAAGCAAGTGCACAGTATTACATTCTCCTCAGAGGAGATGCTTTTCAGAAGAGGCAGTGCACACCAAATCAGTTTCTTTCCACCCTTGCTTTCATACACTGTAGGGGTTTATGAATTGTGTACTGCTCTAATGATGCCAAACCTTTTGTTATAAACCAGCCTCAAAGAAACAATAAACTTTCCTAAATGTTGTTGCTCAGAATGGCTGCCATCCTCCTTATCTTCAAAGGGGGCAAAGCTCAACATGACCAGCACTTCCTCAAAGTTGTTACCACAGAGTAAGATGTAGAAATTACTTTCCAGGAGCACAAAGTTGTTCTCAGGAGAAATGGCTGCAGTTCTGTGGTACCTACTCAGCTGCACACAGAGCTGAGATTGCAAAGCCCCATGGAGTAGGTGACAGAAGCAGACCACTCAGAGAAGGTGGCTTCTTGATCAAGGTTTGTCTTTGCATTGATAAAGCAGCCAGTCACTCAGACTGACAGATTCTGAAGGTGAATAAAACAACCATAAACTCACATCTAATTTTCTGTAGCACAGACTGGTACAAAGGATGTGTCAGTTTGTGTTGGTGATTGGTTGTTAAGGGTACCCTGAGAGACACAGGTCCTGCTGTAAACCCTTCTCAGCCAAACAATCTGTAAAGGCAGCTCCAGTTTCAATGCTATCTCTATCTCTCACAGTATCCTCATCTTTGCATTGGCACAAATAATTTTCTTCCTGCCTGGCAGAACAGTGTTTACCACACCCTGTTTAGGAAGTATAAAGGATCAGTACCAGTGGTAGTTGGCTTTAATAATGACAGCAGGGAATAGCAGAGATTGAAAGTCAGCTCCCTACCCTAAAGCAGAAGTCACCTTGCTCTGCAACTCAGGGAAAGGCAGAGAAACCAGATCTTGCAAATTAGTGATTGCACTTTAGGCCTTGTGGGAAAAGCTCACCTTAAAAGAGAAACAGCCTCTGCATCGCATGATTTCAGTCATGGAATCCACCTAGGGTCTGTAGGAGACTTTTAGGTCTGAACTTTTTACAGAATGCTGTTTACCATTTCAGAGTGCCTGGAAAGACTCTCTGCCTTGGGCTAGAGACACCAACATTTCTCCTCATCGCCTCCCAGTGATTCCAGTCCTTCTGCCTGGAGATTACGGAGCAGACAGCAGCAGAGAGCATGGCCCAGAACTCAGGGAGGCCCTGGCACAGGAAAGCAATGAGGAGAGGAGACATCTGGGGGAGGATTGCTGGGATCTTGCCAGAAGTCGTGTCCTCAGACAGCAGGAAGGAAAGATCACTAGAATACAAAGCAATTAGCTTTGGCTCTTTGAATAACTAATGGTTACTAACTAAGAGTAATGATTCTATTTAAGGAGCTGCTTTTGTTATACTTACTGGAGAATACAGAGATAATTGACAGGAGGCATGCAAACAATTCAGAGCAACTCCAAATAATTCCGGAAATTTTTGTAATTTTGGAGATGCTGGTATTTTAAGCAATGCTTAACAAATCAAAATAGTCTGCTAAGCCACAGAAAGAGATTTTTAGGATTTTCCTAAAAACTGACAATTAGCAAGATTTCTTTGCAAGTAATTGGTTCAAATTATTTGGAACTATTGAAAGACAAGGTGAGATTCCTCTAAAGGAAGGTCACAGGAAACTAGAGGCTGGTCAGCCTCAATACCGGGGAAAGTGATGCAGCTCCCAATCCTGGAATACATTTTAAGGGACATGAAGGACAAGGAAGTTCAATCAGGAGCAGCCAGCACTGATTTACCAGTGGGTAAATCTTCAGTGCCAGTACCAACTCAAGTCTGTTTTGCCTGTGACAGCAACTGGGGATTGATCTCTCCCCATCATTATCTCAACCCATGAGCCTTTAGCTATATTTTCTCTACCCTGTCCAGTTGAGGAGAGGAGTGATAGAGCACCTCACATCCAGCCAAGGTCAACCTGCAACAAGTTCTTATTTCAGACAGGCAACACTTTACTCTGAAAAACTCTCCAATAATTTCAGCATTTGCCATAAAGAAATACTGCCAAAAGATGTCATGCAACCATTTTCCCCACATATGTTTTGCTTCAGACAACACAATTTTGCCCTTCAAACAAAATCTATAGAAATATCCTTTAGATACGTAAGTACAAGATGAGATAAACTTGTCTGTTGGACCAACAGTGCAAAAAAAGTCCATATGGAACTTGCAGAGATATCACAATCTGGTATCAACATCATCACTGAATGTAAATACTAAATAGTGACTCACTGACTGCTACCAATATATAAACATACTCTATCTGTTGATTGAGGAGTTAAAGTCCTGGAAAATCAGTTAAGAGTAAACATTTTAAATATTGCTGGATTTCTTGATATAAAGATTATTGTTCTGGAGATTATTGACCTACTCAGAATCCTGCTTTTCAGAGATACCAAAGTCCCTGTTGACTCTCTTAGATTTGAAACAATAATCCTTATAGTCAAGAAAAATTTAAAAACAAACAAGCACATTTTCTCCTCTTTTTTTTTTTTAAAGTTTTTTTAAAATCCTTTTATTTAATTTCCTGCTTATGGCCTAGAACTCATGAACTGATCCTCTTAGCATGCTATATTTAAATTGCATCAAAAAAGATTATGGTTTTGATACTTCACTGGTGACTGGGTTTTAAAGCAGAGCATATACCATTTTGAATAAACTACATCCAAAAAATTGAAGAACATGAAGATCAAAGTTTCAATAATCAAAATAGACCAAATCAGCAAGTTCAGTTTAATACACTACATGTACATAAATGACCTTTGTGTTTTATTAGTACTGAGACAGAAAACACATCCAGGTTTGAAACAAACCCCATTAGGTCTACACAGATCAGCATTACTGATAGACATCTATATTTTGGTATTAAAAAAAAATTGGCATTGCTCACTACCTGCCATTCCCACCTTGCTGCAGACACAACCTGGGTGTCCCCAGTCCCACCACAGGTTCTTGGAACCACTTTCAGTAAGTGCCCCCTGAGAGTGATGGGTCCGGGGGGCTCTGCCAGACTGAGCCCAGGCCCTGCGGGTGACAGGAGACCACTGACTCCAAAAGGGGTGTCTGAGGAATACACTACCACATCAGCCCACCTCCCTACTCCATTTTTTCCAAGTACAAGACTCAGTACACAGTCTGTCGAATTGCCTGCCATTTAATGTGTATTCGACAGTATTTTGCCTCGAAAAAGGGCAGCCGAGTAGCAAAGGAGAAAACTGCCTCCCTTTTTTCACCAGCTGCCTCTTGCGTGAGGGCACTCCCCTGCAAGCTGCTGGGCATCCGCAGGGAAGAGAAGGTTTTGGAAGTAGATAGGAAGAGGGGTTTAGCTAAGCTCCATGGAAAGTAAGGGAGCCTGTAGGATTAATGAGGTCAGAGTCCTGAGAACCCACAAGGGGCTGTGCATAGGGTGGCTCAGGCCATGGGGGTTTGCTGAGGGGAAGCTCCGCCCCAAGTTAAAAGGCTCTGCTGTGAGGACGTTACGGGTTTATGGTTGCAGTCTTCTCCCATTCTTACCCTTTTGTTTCTAAATCAAAACCATTCTGCGTCTTATCGTTTAAAATGGTAGTTTTTCTAGTCTGTCTTTCAGGAAAACTCACTTTTATTGAGAAGGCCGCTTCAAATCCTTCACGTATTCGGGCTCCGCTTGCCTCAGCACAGCGTTGAAGGCTGAGGTGCAGCTGGTTTTGGTTAAATAATGAGGCCAGGAGGTGAAAGCACTCCAGCTGCCGAATTTACCCCTTTGCTGAGGGGCACATTCAGTGCAGGTGAGCAGCTGCAGTGAGGGCTGAGCTCTGTGTGGAGAGAGCCCCGGGCAAGGGGCCGTGAAGTGCCGAGCCTTTGCACAAGAAAGGGCCCGGGGACGTGCGGCCCAGGCGGGTACACTCAGAGACACAGCAGGGGCTGATGACTCTGCTGGAAGACCTCAGCCTGCCTGGGTGCACACACTGTGAGGGTAAAAACTCGGGAAATCTTTTGCCAGGCACCAGCGGGCACCAGCCCGAGCTGGTAGTTGTGTTGCTGTGACTACATTTTTGTGAGGATCCAGACATCTGGGACTGTGCTGTGGGAAACCCAGGGACGAGGCGGTAAGAAACCTTGTCCGAGTGTGGGTGTGCAGGGAGCCGTGGGGCCATTGCAGCTCCTGCTGTGAGGGGGCCTGGCTCCCAGCTCAGGCGCTGGGAGTGGGATTGCGAGGGAGCGGCTCCTGAATGGTTGGACAGGAAAGCTGCTTTAGCAATCCCGAGTCACAAACAATTGCTGTAGGATGGGGAATGTTACAGCTGATGTTTGCAATGGCATTCCATTCCTAAGTCGTTTTCAAGTAAGACTACATTACCAGGAAGCTAAGGCTTTTTTTCTGCTAAAAGGAGCCTATGTATTGTCTAGAATAGACTGAGTATGGTGTTTGGATAATTTTCAAGAGAAATGCTGAAAAATTACGTGAGTCACTGCATCTTGAGAACTGGTTCTGTGGTTTATCATCTGCTGTGTTTTTGCAGTATTTCTGACTTGCAGGACACAACTTCTGGCTAATTGCTCTGTTTTGTGTGGTAGCTGGGTCTGCTCCATTTCACACAGCTGAAGTGATCAGCTCTTCTCTTTCAAGTGCACCTACCCTAGAGGCATTTCATTTTCAATTAATGGGTTAAAATAGTTTGAGCTCACCAGATGGATTCTTAATCAGGCATCCCCCTCATGCCTACATAAACCTGTATTGCTGTTGAAACTTTGAGAGTCATCATCAAGACTTGAGTCTGTCTGAATATGCCAGAATAGCATAGTCATCATAGATTTTCATGGGTAATGAATGATCAGTGTTCAGTATAATGTTCAGTAGCATGGGAGGTTCCAAAAGGAAGAGTTAATTAGTCATTGGAGAGAGAGATGCTCTTTAGCAGTATATTTCACTCCATACCGACCACAAACAAGCTGCTAGAGCTGTACTTACAGCTGGGTTTGGTTTGGGGAGTTGAGGTGTGGTTGTGTTTTGGTTTTGTTTTTTTCATTCCTCTGAGGAATTGTTCTGTATGTATGCATATGCATATTTTTTTGAGTTAGAGACAATGCTACTGAGTAGTAGGCTTTAATGCTTCAGGCCCATCTTTGTAGGGATGTCACACATAAAAATATTGCAGATAGGACCACCAAAAGTCCTGGTTTGTTACATTAGAAAAGATAGAATCACATCTCAGGAACTTACTATTTTTGGATGCTTCTTTGTATTTATGGATGGGTATTCACAGAACTTCAGTGTCACAGAGGTAGAGAAGAAGTTCAGCTTTTTTTCAGTCTGAAGTAGAAGCCTGTTAAAAACTAAGGAATCAAAAAAAGTGTACAAGCCTAATGTTTGGATTTTGACTCTAGGGCACTGGGAGTTGAGTTTACCTGATCTGCTCTCAGGTGAATGTCACACAGCTCAAATCTTAAAGTTCCTCAGGAGTTTTTTTCTTAGATGATCCTAAACTAAGGTTGTCAACAAAGCATGGTGCCATATGTAAGATCACAAGTCACAGATGCTTTATAACTGGATTGGTAACAGAGCTCTTCGTAATTGCCACAAATTCTTATGCTGTTGCTCTGTTTTTGCATCGCTACATTAGATACAGTGAGAGCAGTATCATTTGTGTGGGGGATCAGACAAAAGTTCCCTGAATCAGTGAGATATTCCACTCAGTAGCAATCTCTAGCCACGAGTCTCATGATGTATTATTGTTCTTTATGTGGATCATCACTGCTGTCAGATCCAGGAAAAGTTATCTTGATCTTCCATGCCTCCCAAGTCTGCAGAAGACAGCTGGGGAAACCATTATGTTTCTTTCTAAATCTATTTTCTTTCATAATATGGACATTTTAGATGCTGATAATTAGCAGTACATGCTTTAGTAATGATGAGAGTACTTAACTCAAGGACATGCTTTAGTAAGGATGAGAGTTTCTTATCCTTCCCTCCTTGCCAGTAGCCATGAATGGACATTTCCTTTGGCACAACCAATAGCATGACTTCTCTAAATCCAGATGCTTCAAAATGGGCCAAATACTTGAAAAGGCAACATGAAAAGGACAGATGTTGCATCTTCAGTAAAAGTAACCAATCAAAAATCCAGAGTCAACTTCCATTTGTGTATTCTTATATTTGACGCCACTAAAGAACATTGTTATAAATATTTCAAAACCTCAAATGCTTAAGGATATCCTGATGTGGTGAATCATGCTTATGTCATTGTTGAGATATCTGTTGAGTTTGGTGCTTGCTGATGAGAATTTTAACTATGGTAATTTAACTACTTTCTGCTAAGCCTTTAGGGTTTAGTTTAGCAAGTAGGCACTATTAAAGTGCTAAATCTTGAATAACACACAATATAATGTTCACGTCTAGTTAAAAAAAACCAAAAACCCGAGAATTACAGCCTTAGTGATAGAACTTAGTGTAGCAGTACAGACAGTGTCTGAAGCACTTTGCTGCTTTTGTCTGTGACTCTGGAAAAACCTTTCCTGCAGGGACAGGTTTATAACATTAAGTGTGCCTTCAGCAGTCCAGTGGATCCCCTATTGGACTTATTGTTAGGAAACCAAATGTGGAAGAATGATCATGTAAGTTGTTAGTGTCCTCAACCCAGATTGTCAAGAGAATGGTCATGATTGTCTTGTTTGCTCCAAAAGTTCTTTCCAAGTAAGAATCCACTGTCAGGGTTTATCCCCAGCTGTTAACCTCACTCACTTCCCCCTGCCTCTGTTCTGTCCGGGGATGGGTAGGAGAATCAAGGAAAGGAAAAAAAAACCATGCAAACTCATGGGTTGAGATAACAGTAGTTTAATAAATGAAACAAAATATAATAGTGCTAGTTATAAAAATTAATACTGATGTTACATTATATTAATAATTAATAATAAAACTCAGGAAAAACCCAACCAAACAAGTGATGCACAATACAATTGCTCACTATCCAATGCCCACCCTGTCCTCAAACAATGACTGTACTCATCCACATAACTCACTTCAGTTTGTATGCTGAATATGATGTTCTGTGGTGTGGAACATCCCCTTGGCCAGCTCAGGTCAGCTGTCCCAGCCATGTTCTCTCCAGCTTGTTGTGAACCTCCTCACTGGCAGAGTGTGAGAAATTGAAAAGTCCTTGACCGAGGGTAAGCACTACCTAGCAACATCCCAAACACCGGTTTGTTTTCAACATTGTTCTCATACTAACTCCAAAATACAGCACTGTACCAGCTACTGAGGAGGCAACTAGCTCTATCGCAGCCAAAACCAGGACACCCATGATGGAGGTTGCCTTAGCTGTTTGTTGGTGTATCATGGAGTTGCCACATGCTGTTGTAGAAAACAGTAGAAAGGCTCCATCACCCAACAGCAGTCACCCCACTGCTCTCAGTTATAAGGTGAAAGGTCATTCAGGTTTAGTCATTATAAAAAACTGCTGGAAAACACCATTTTCTCTCTCTCTCTGTGTTTATAATCATTGCAAACAGAACAAAATAGAGGAAGAGACAATTAGCACTGACAAAACCAGCAGAAATGTTTTCACAGTTATTAATGTACTTCTGCTGAGTATAACACTTTGTAGCTTACAGCCCCCTGCAGAAAACCTGCCTCTGTCAGTATAGGCTGTAATAAATGGGTATTCTCAGATAGCAATGAGTGGCTAGAAACAGTTCTGTTGTCTCTCATTGGATATAAAGCTGCTAAATAGCTTTCCAACAAACAGCACGGTTTTTTCATTGCTTGACTGAAATAGAGGATAATAAACTGAACACAAAGTTTTTGTTATGTGGGAAATTACAGCCAATGGAAAATGCTGCAGAGCATCTTCTCATCAGTCCAAGTATATCACATACCCTTTGTTACCTGTGCTGCCTTCCCATACAGTTTCAAATCCAGCACCAGCCTTTCAGCAGACTCTCTTGTCTGAGTTCAGCATTCAGAAAGCTCTGGCAGAAGGCTGTAATCCTCAGCAATGCTCTCCTTCCAGATTGGCAGCCTTTTCAATAAGCTGACATTATACCTCAATGAGCTTACCTGAGAGCAAGAGAGGCCTGCTCTAATGCTCCCTGCTTGTCACGCATCGTGTGCCAGCCTTGACCTCAGCTTTCCTAATGGTGTTTATTAAACAGCAGCTCTTTAAACAAGAGCCCCGCTTGCTACATCTTTCTCACCTTGGGGAAGAATGAGAGATTGAACCAATACCTGGCAGATGTGTTGTTTTGTTTTGTAGTGCATTACTGGAAGAAAGCAAGATCATAAGTATGATGCAGTAGCAATTAGTAGGAATTCAAGATGATGTTTGAAACTCAATTCTCAAAATAAAGGTGTGTGGGAAGCCCACTTTTTTATAACAAGCTTAGCAGCAGTCAGTGAGGATGCTCTAAGGAATTAAACTTCCTTGCACCTATATTTGTAGTTCTTGCAGGAGAAGAAGGGACAGCACAAAGAAGGTTCTCCCAATGTTTTCTGACTGTATAAAACATCTCACATTTTGATGTCTGCTTCTTACTGAAAAATCCAGAGCCTGCCAAACCCCAGAGTAACCAGAAACATATGCTTATCAGTGAGGGCAAGGAATACATGACATTTCCTGCACATTTATATAGGCACCACTCCACCACATCGTGAGGGGTTGTAGTAATTTGTGACAGCATATGTAAATATTGTAAACTCTAACTTTTCAGGTGAGATCAATGAAACACAATTAAATGAAATTCTTTCTGGAAATGTGTGGAAGATAGATAAATACGATAAAAGAATAGCTAAAGTTCCACTTAATTTATGTATTTATTTGCTTTATTGTCTTTACATTCTGGTACTTCTCAGATATGAATATTCCACTGCTTTTGAGGCTTAGAAAATATTACCTTAAAAGTACATGAGAGTTTTATCATAGACTTAAGCAACAGCCAGCATTCATGGGTGTATTCGTTTTTATTTAATTGAAAACATGTAAACAGAGGAGTAGTTCAGCTTGCCAGATTCCCCACAGGCAATTTCATGTTCTTGTATTCTCAACAACCAAGTATTCTGCTGATACTTGGTTGAGAAATTAAAGTAAGTACTCAATATAGAGCTCAGCAGCCACAGGTCTCGGAACTACTGTAAGGTTAGCTCAAATGGATTTACTGACATCATACCAGAATCACATCAGTGAAACAAAACCTGCCTCTCCCGACTTTTCCCATGCTTTGGCCCATATTAAGTACTTTGGTTGGCCAAAGTTTTCAGTTCTGTTTACAATTGTCAGCCTGACAGCAACACATTTCTCTGGACTCATTAAATAACTAGCCAAAAGAACAGGATGTATAGGTATATACATATAATATGTATATGCATATGCATTTATACAAATAGTAAATATTAACAGGTAGAAACACTGGAGTTGTTACAGCATTTAAGCAATCTAACTTATTTAGATAAGATCTTAGATTAATTTAATAATGTATAATTTGATTTCTTAGAAAGTATCAGCACATTGCACCTTAGAAAACACATCTGGCAAATATCTTGCTTATATTGGATTGTAGATAGGTAACATATGTGCATGTTTTGTGATTAGCCCCTCTGCTTGTTCTTAAACTGAGCGATGAGAAACTAGAGATTTCAAGGCAGCAATTAATGGAGTGGAACATTTACCTGAAAGGAAAAAGTCTAAAACAAAAAAAAAAAAAAAAGGTGTACAACAACTCATAGAGTATATCTACTTATCTACTACTAATTTAAGTATTACTTTGAAGAAGAACACAAGGGAATAGCCCTACTCACAAGTGTAAGGACTGAAGTTAAGTCTGGATCCTACCAAAGCTCTGTGAAATAGTCCTTTATATTTGTCCTGTACAGTTGCATGTGAGACACTTATCACCTGACCCAAGGGAAAGAAAACTAAGCTTGAGATAATAAAGATACAACTGCATGGCACAGTGCAGAAATTCAGTGCTATGTTGTGCTGGGTTTAAAAACTGGGCCGTGCATTTGTCAAACTGAAACTGCCAAATAAAGGCAATTTAATGTTTAGTTTTCATTTTCCAACTGATTCTTCATGGTTTATTGCATTTAATCTTCCTTAGGAACATCACAGTATTAAAAGTGCATATTAATTACACAGAACCTTCAAATAGGGGGGGATTTTATCATGAGCAAAAACTGTTCTTTCTGTACCAGTGTGACTGATAATAACATACAGATTTGATTCTTTCTAGTCATGCATAGAAGCAAAGAGCTTTCAGGACAGAATTTGTAGCATTTATTTAGGTGAAAAATAAGGGCAAAAAATTTTGAATATTTGTGAGAAAATAAGAGTGCTGATATCTTTATTCTACATTAAGGTCAACATTAACTGGCTGCCAGTCTCTCCATGCAGTGAAGTTTTAATATATTGAATATAGCTGTCAGAGAGAGACATGACACAAACACAGCTGTCTGCCCTCAGAGACCAAGAAGATGCAGAGTTGCAAGTTGCAGCTGCATTTCTGTCATATTTGAATAATCAAATGTAAGGACATGCAAAAGTGATGCAAGTTGTTCATTCTTGTATGATTTGTATCAGTGCATTCTTGTTATGATTCTCCCTAAAATGTGCTCTCTGCCCATGGGGAAAATAGCCATACTGTTCTTTGTTTTTGAAACTGTGCATGGAAACTGCCTCCATCAATCCCTCTACACTTTTCCACCCTTACCTTTGGTTCATTCTTCAATAACTTAATTTCTTTAGAGATGGAAAGAGGTTTTCAAATTTGAGAAAAATATGTAAGTCATACTTTTCAAACCTATTTACCACAATTCAGACATCTGTGAGATTCAGAACTTTGGCAAAGTGACTACAGTGGCTGTTTATGCTTGTCAGTTTTGTTTGTTTTTTTTAATCCAAGTCAACCAAATTGCAGAAAAGAAAAGAAAAAAGATCAGAATATATCAAGTAAAGGGTAAACAAAATTTTATGCTTGACTTTATTATCTTAGCAGATATGTTATATTAGCATCAGTTGGAGACTATGTGTTCTAAAATGCACACACATTAAAGAACAGGTTAAACATGGATTGCCACTGATTTCCTGTTCCTAGCTCTTAATATTTGTGTAAATACAGGTTCTATTTTACTTCCTTACCAGTAGAGGTGAAAGCTTGTACTTAATGAACTCCTGGTTCACACAATGTATTTGCTTTTCATGCTCTATCTGGTAACTAAATCTATCTGATTATTAAATTAACAGAGCTGTGATGTAAAAAGAAGCAAATAATTTTATTTTTTCCAAGTCCGGTTTGAACATTAATTACCAACTACAGATTTAGCTCAATTGTGTGGCAATTACGAGTACAGCAATTAAGAAAACTTAGGATGTTTCAAATAACTTACTGAACTGAGTTCTACCTAAGCCAGAAACATTTGAGCCACAGCTGCTTTCATGTGTAATGCTTTCCATTCTTTTTCTGGTTAGTATGGAGTCAAAGCGCATGCTGCCCAGGAGAACAGCTGATGTATAATTCAAGATACTCCCTGAATTTCCTTTAGAAAATGAATACTGATTAGTTGTTAAAGCCTAAAGGCCAAAAACAAACAAACAAACAAACAAACAAAAAACCCCAAAAACAAACAAACAAAACCCTGACCTGTGCTTTCACAAATTTTTGTCCATCACATAAATGTTCTCCATGTTAATATAACTCAGAAGAAAAATATAGATTAGGAATTATAAAAGTAAAATCAAATTGGTTTCAACATTTTCTATTTGGAAAAAAAAGGAGCACTCCAAGTCTGGATTTAGTTCAGCATAAAGTCTCTAGACTTTATATGAGGTCATCATGAATCTTTTTTCTCTCTACTAGAAGCAAATCAAAATGAGAGAATCAGTCTTCCTCTGCAGATTCCTTAATCATGAGGAGATAAGTTCAGCCTTAAGAGAATCTGCACAGAATTTTGTTCGTGATCATAGTGTAGGAGAGAAATTTCAGTTTAAAAGTCAAAGGGAGACAGACATGAATAGAGGTGACAGTCCTCCTATGGTTTCTTTCTACAGTCTTATTATTCTGTTCTTCCCTGTTAGCACTGTAGCTAAAATGACCAGAATTCAGGATTCCTAGAACAAAGTGTGCAGCCCAGACCACTCCAGAGATCAGAATGCAAACCAGTTTGAGTCCAGCACCAACAACACAGGGTTCAGAAGCAGGAGAAGCGTGTGGGAGCTGAGAGCAAGCAGAGTTTGTCTTCCCAGTGTTCCTGTGCGGGAAGGGGAACAAAGTATCACAGTAGCAAGCCTTGCTTTGTTTTGTGTGGTTCTTTTTTTTTCCCCCAAAATGGTTTGACTCCAGAAACACTTGAAATATTTTGTCCCTGTCCTCAAGGCAGTGGATACGCTTCAGGGAACTGTGGGAGTGGCAGCTTTGTCAGTCCCTGGTGTTGGCAGGACATACAGAGTGAACTGCACCAACCCAAGTCCACACAGCTAGAGTATCTGAGATATTCATCACAGGGAGTGCCAGAGGCATGAAGCCAACACGAGGAGGTTTCAGGCCATTGTCCCCAACAAATTATAATTAAAAGTTAAGTACCAGTCAATTAAGTGTTTACCACTTTTACAGGCATGAGTTTTAAATTATTTTCTACTTTTTTTTTTTTTCGTAACAGGTTTATGGGAAAGACTTGACTCTACAGTACTTTAAGTTCAAAAGTACTTTTGGAACAGTATAGGAGTGCTACTTTTGGAACAGTGAAATGGTGCTGTTAGTTATTTCTTAGCTTGTGCTCACTTTCATCTATACACACTGTTAAAGCCAGAAATTACATCCTCCCTAGCACCTATGGTCACTGTGTGTCTGCATATTGCAACCAAGCATAATTTACAATATTAAATGGAATTTTACATTTAAATATCTGTAGGCAGCTACCTGAGGACAGCAGAGATGGTTCCAACTGAATGGCAGCCCTAACAGTCTACTCAGTAGCAATTTTTTCTGGTTGTGTGTGAGGTATCTCATGTACTTCAAAGGTATGAAGAAAATAAGTTTTCTTGACTCTGGTGACCAAAAGGAAAGCAGATAGTGTGGATTCCCACTAAAACCATTAGGTGGATTATTTAGTGTCTGGTAGCAAAATCACCCTGGGCTTCTTTTAGGTACTGTTTGGAGAAGGAGTTTAAGTGTACAAAATGCACGAAGAAAAGCAGCTGGAAAGGCGCACAGCATTAAATACCAGGAAGTTCTAAAGCAGGGACATAGGGTGAGGGATAAGCTGGTCATGGGGTTTTTTTGTGAATACTTCTCAGCCAAAAATTTCTTATTTACCACAATTGGAACATTCCCAGAATATGTATCTGTCTTACTGCCAGTTTCTTTGGAAAGCATCTTGGCAAAAGAGACAACCAGCTGTCTGTGTGGTGCCTGCCAGCTACTCACACAACTAGATAGGAGCCCCTGGTGGGTGCCATAAGCTTAGCCCAGAGAAGCTGCACTCAATGTGATCCTCTGCTCCCTGGCTACATTACCTGGAAGACAAAGATGAGAAACAGGAAGAAAAAATGGGAGCTTGTTTTCTTCTGTTCAGCACATTAATGCCAGTTATGTTGTGCTTTTGGTTTATTTTTAAAAAGTGAAATGGTAACAGAATTACTTTATGTAAGGTAAGCACCACTAACAGAAAATAGTGTTACCTTGAGACAATCTATACCAAAAAAACCCCTGGATTGTCAAACTTTCCTACTGAAATTTTACAGCTCATTGTATTGTAGATAGAAACGGAGATTGCTCTGCCAGTCATAGTGAATATCTCAGTTGTAAAGGATAAAAGATAACGCAGTTGATTTCAAGACCCTTATTTTATGTAATTCTGATACAGCATTTATGAGACAATAAATGTTATATTCATTATACATAAATGATTCAGTCATGAATATTTTAAAATGATTACTTGAAGGCCAGGCATCTAAAATAGTTTGGAAGTTAAAGTACAGATGATTTTAATAGTGTCATATTAAAACAATTTATCTTACAATTATTCAAAATTTGAATGAGACAGGAAATCAAATTTCAGAGCTCAAAGACAAAACCCACCAGCTCAGCTGTTGTGTCAGATTGCTGTATCTGTAAAGCCTGTATCTTTGCATTCCACTAAGAGCAATGGAAACTTGCAGGAACAAGCTTCCAAAGCTGGAAATTAACTATACACCCACAGGGACTGGGGCTAATCAAATGCTGTATTTTGGTCTGACTCTTTATAAAGATATGTAGCTATTTATCCAAGAAATATGCAAGGCTGCTAAAATAATGTACAATGAGTATATTACAGGAAGGGGAATGTTTTCTTAGCAATCTGCATAAAAGCATCAAAATATTCTGTAATTGATATACCTAAAAATTGCTAGAGTAATTAAACCGTAGACAAGATAGTCTATTACTTAGTTAAAGTGTTATAACTTTCTCAATTTGCATAATACCTGGCTTACATAAATTCGTTTGACATTTCAAAAATCTTCCAGAAATGTACGAGATGCTGGAAACTAAACTATATTTCAATACTGAGAAACTGTTACTGCATACTAAATATGGCCAAAACAATCTCTGCTCTCCTGTACAACAGCAGTTACTGACAAATGATGTTGTTACTAAACTAATTGTAATTATTAAATGGAAAAAAACCCCACATTAATTAGAGACATCATTATCTCACTTTAGCTGGGCACACAGTTTTTCACAAAGCTCTTCCATGTAAAATAATTATCTATGTACTATGAACTCAGTCACTTCTCATAGTCCTCACGCAAATGCTTTTTTCTTGGTCTGAAGTCCTGACTTAAATGCAGTTGTAGATGGATGCTTTTGATTCACTGTGTTCACATCATCATTGGATGTCTCCATAAAATAATAACTTGCTGAATCATAAGTATTTAGACTGATTGACTGAAATTCCTTTCAGGAAAGCTGAAGGTAATCAGCTTCCTTTATCCTAACTTCTCAGACAGAATGAGTTCAGCTAAGAATGTTGCTACAAATAGAGGGAACAGAAAACAACAATATTTGGGGTAAATATTTGAAATAACTTATGTCAGTATGTGCATTTCTTGAGAATTCGGTAATCTTCATATAGTAAGGACATAAAAGTTTCAGTAAACATAAAGACTACAGAGAAAAGCTTGAATTCATGGTAATGGAAGAGGAAAATTAACTGTTACCAGTGATCTTAATTCCATGATGTCTCAGTCTGCCACCTTTGATAGTAAAAGTGAGGCTCTCTAGTGCCCAGCTCTTCAGATAAGGAAGTCATTAAATGTTCATTGATGTCAGCTGTTTTAATTTATTACTGCTTGACAGAAAAATTATGAACATATATTACAAAAAACATCCTATTTGACAAGAGTGATGGAATTTTTTGTCTCTTGTGTCAGAGAAAGGCAAATTTCTGTCTGACACTATCAGTTATCAAATTTGAGTTGCTAGGGAGCACTGTAGTCCCTTTTCTTCATAAAGAAGATGCTTCTTGGAAGTAGAAAAAATGAAATTCTGTTTTCGATTTCATTAATAGGAACTTAGAGCTGATTTACCAGAAATAATGTAATATGTACAATTGTGAAGTCTTAATTATATATTTATCATAGTATCAGTCTGGTAAGAGCTGTTTTGAGGACTTACTATTTCTTCACTTTGATCATGATTTGCAGAAAGTGACAAGTGATTTTGTTCATTTACTTTAGGGCATTTATAAGGCAGATGCAGAAAATTTTCAACAGAAATTTTTAAACTTAGGATCACAGTTCTATTATCAACAGCCATATACTTCATCCACTTTCTGTTGCTGGGGAGGGGATAGGGGACTAGTAAGGGGAAAAAAAAAACAACTATGAAAACCAAAAAGGCAGACCTTCATGTCAATTAAAATTTAATGTTCTCATTTTAATTACAACCACGCTGAGCTATGGCTGAAATTATGTTGTCACTGTCTCTCCTGGGCTTTTTCCCACCACTCAGAAGAGGCAACTCTGAGAATTTCCCTTCCCCTCCTCTCCACTGGCCTGGCCTTCCCTCACCTTCCACTCTCTGATCCTTAAAGCACTGGATGCTGGAAGCACAGGGAAGCACCAGGGCAGGCACAGTGTTGGCAGCTGTGGGCATGGCTTGTGATCTGGTTGTTGTGATATTGGTGGGGATGACAGAGAAGGCACCTCTTGTAAAGGCAGATTGCCAAGGAAGAGGCTCCATCTATTCCCACTTTCTTCAGAGGCTCACCTCAGTATTGCATAGGAAAACAGGAAAGGCTGAAGAAATTCATATGGAGAGAGAGCCCATGCATTTTATATTTTACAGTTTTCTTATATTGAGACTATTTTTTCCACAAGCAATTAATTTGCTAATGAAAAATGACAGGATCAAGCAAGTTCTTGTTTTACTGTCAAATCAGTGGTGGCAGTGATGTTTTGAACATATCCAGTGCATTCAACATTTCACCTCTAATGTGGAGAGATTCAAGTGTAACAGGAGTGGAATTGATCTGTGATGTTGGCGGGAAGGTGGAGATTAACTTGTGAAAGTTTCCAAAGTACCACAGTGCAATAGTCTGCCCCATTTTGGAACAGTTTGCCCTCTGCCCTTGGCAGTGCTAAGGTGGTGGGCTAGGGCTTACTTAGCTCCCTTGCATAGTCAGGAGATCAGCTGTGCCATGGACAGACCTCTTTACCCAGGCTAAGTTTATCAGTTTGCTTAAAAAGTCACACAAGGGAGAGATGAACAAATCACCCAGGAGAGTGAATGGAAGTTAATGAAAGAAGAGTTAATACAAAAATCTGAGATCTGTATCTCTGTTAATTCATGTCTTACCATCTTTTATTCACACAGTCATTTCAGCAATTCCAAAACTCCTGCACTTCATTCTTCCACTTTGTGTGCTGGTCCAATATTATTCCTTCCCTTATCAGCTAGTAATCATAATTTGTGTATTATTTGTCTTTTTGCTTTTGGGTATAATACCAAATTTGTTCAGTGAAGGCAGGTAAAAGTGTTTGAGCTGTTACAAATAGAAGCCATTATAAAAATCTTGTAAGAATGATAATGAACTGGAGGAGGTTTGCATTTTCTTTTTTCTTCTTTTTCTAAGTGGCTTTTAGGTATGTTGAACTTGATAAAGAGGAGATCCTGTTTGGCGGGTACTCTGCTGTTGCGATTTCTGCAAGCTGTGGGAATGAGGGAGGGCATTGCAATTCTATATATAAAGCATCCAAGCTTGAAGAGGGCAGCCTAGAAAGTGGCAGCATTGGCACTGCCCGCTTGGAACAGAGGGGAGCACTGAGAACACTGCCCAGGCAGGGCGTGCATCATGCTCCCAACGCTGGTCCTGCTCATCTTCTGCAGTTTCCTGCACTCTGCCGGTAAGTCCGAGGTGCCCGGGCTCCTCTGGGTACATGGCTTGAAGGAAAATTGTAGTATTGCATCACGTGAGGTTCAGGTTTTGTTCTCCTTTCCCACAGCCTGCAGAATTCAGTTTACACGTTTTCTTCTCTTTTGCTTCATCTTAAAACACGACAGATTATTGAATAAATACATGACTGAAATAAAATGATTAGTTCTTAAGTATTTCAAGAAAGTTGGCTACTGATTTGTTGGATCCTTCCCTAAAACGCATTCCCTAGATACAGGGAATATTTTTAATGGACTTCTGTTGTTTTTCTGAGTTGCCAAGTGCCTTCATCTTTCAGATGTTCATGATCCAGTGTCCAAGTGATGTCATTGCAGATATATTGTATATCTTCTGTGTAGAGTGATAATCCAAATCATTTTTCTTTGTTATGTGAAGTGCAAAAAGCATTAAGTATGGCCTATGTGATGGCATTTCTTTTTTGAAGAGTGATGTGATAGAAAGAATCCTGTGCTGGAAAACAGGCAAATGGTTCTAGTCTAAAAAATTTTACATGACTCTTAATGTATTCCTCCATGTATTATTCAGTACAATCCTTCAGTCTTTCTAAGAAGTCTGTCTCACTTTTTTTGATCCAACCCACCTGTACACCAGATGAATGTGTAATTTTTAAAAAAGATTTAATAGCTAAGTTCATTGGCTCTGTAGCTACTCGGCCACCTTACTCATTATTCTTCCTGTGCTGTTATCACTGGATTTTTTGAGAATAAGCCTTTTTTGCCATGGTTTGGCATTGCTTAAGATGTTTTTTTTAATCTCTTCTGTATATTTTCTTTAATTACCAGTTATTACAGTTAGAATTTCAAGAAAAGGTTTCAAGCTGCTAAAAAGAATACTTCACTTGCTTTAGGTTAAACAAAGCTAAATTTATTTCTTCTGTATTGTGTTTACTACATTTAATGAACCATATAGTTCAAATTGCATGGGGACATTTATTGCTCTTAAATCACTGGCTTAAACAGTAGCATGAAAATAATTAAAATATAAGCAACTCAACCCTTTAGTAGACTCTCAGAGCCAATTTCTAACCTCAGCTGTATTGTGATAAATCAGGTGTAACTCCATTCACTGTATCAGCACCATTGTAACCAATATCAAGTCAAGTACCTGAATGTGGGTCCTAACCCCAAGTTTTTGCTGCCTGCAAGAGCAAAATCTTCATCTACATGACTTCTATTTCAGATAATAGATGTATTGATATAAATACTTGCAATCAAATAGAAAATTGCTGTAGACACACAGCTGCAAGCTTTTTATGTTAACTTTGCAATCACAAATCAGAACTTTTCCTACAAAGGACTAAGTTGAATTTAAAGATAAAAGCCCTAGAAGCAGGATGTAGAAAATTCTTACAGAGCAGTTTTCTCCTTTGGAATGTGTCAGTATTTCAGGTCCTTGGAATGCCTCACAAGATTGGAGACTCTGAAAACAAACAGATTCCATTCTGTCAAGGAAAGATTAGAAATCAGACAAGTTTTGGATATTGATTTGTATGTTCTTAAATTGGACAACATGCAGGGTGCTCATTGTTCTGAACTCTAGATCCAAGTGTTGTTTCCTTAGAATGGGTCAGATCAAAGCTGGGACTTAATTCTCTTCTTTATGGATCTGCATCCAGATTCTGTACCTTGAGTCTGTCTCTAGCTGGAAACGTAAATATTGATTGTAAAGACAATAATTTGATTATTTGATGTGAAGTCTGATGGAAAGTGGTAACTTAAGAAAATCAGTAAACATGCATTAGCTTGAGTAAAAAAAAAAGTCTGCAGAAGCTTGAAACCTGATCAAAACTGTTATTTCTAGCCTTTTCTTAATAAGAGGTGCTAATTCATTGGTTAAATTGAGGCTTCACCCCTTTAGCTATTTCAGTAATCAAAACTGCATGGATCCTTTTGAGAGGTTTGTGTACAGTCATACTTTTTCTTATGAAGTATGTAACTAGGAAGTCACCTTGATTTATGCTGTTCACATATCTATGCTTGCAGGAGACAAAGGGAGTTAATAATTGCATACTGAAGAGAAATCATCATGAACATGTGCAACTGATAACTCATGTTACAGCTACAGCTCTACCAGTACCCTCAGTGTTAACTTTCATTTTAGGCTTCTATCATTTGTTTTAAAGTTCTTGTCCTTTCCAGAACATCTGACATTTCAACATTTTTATTTGTCTCAAATTAGAAGAGAAAAACGGAACCTTTTAAAAAACAGAGATTTTAAATTATTTCTGCAAGTTGGAAGTACAAAGATTTCATTTCAGTGTTTTGTTTTCATTTGTTTATCTGATGTGAAATACTTTGATTGAAGCCATTACAACATAAAATTGTATTTTCCCATAGGGATGTTTCATAGTAACCAGAGTACAGGAACAAACGTACTTATTTCTTCATAGCAAGTTGTGTTCCCTGGCTTGTATTGCTGCCATGAACTAGATGGGCTGACCACACAGAAACTGCACTTCAGCAGATATAATTCTCAAGGAAGTTGGCCATTTGGAGTAGAGTGGGAATTGGAAGTAAAACTTTCCTTTATCCAAGAGAAGTGAAACTCTGGTTAAAATTCTACTGAGATAATTCAGAATAAGTATTTCTGTTGAGATAATTCAAAATAAGTATTTAATCTCATTTCTCAAAGGAAAACAGAATACTTGCAGTAATAGTAAAATGTCAGGAAGATTTCATTACTTTAGAAATCTCATTTAACACTAGGACAGCCTTTTAAATTAAAAATTCTTGAATACTTAAATGATTGCAAAATACAACTTATGCATAGCCATAGCACTTGATACATCTGTACAATCTGCCATTTTGTGTGCTTCTGAATGGTTGATAACATTGCCAGGAAGATTCAACTATTGTCTTCAGAGTTAAGTGTGAGAAAAAGAATGTATATGCTGAGAGTAATTACTGCACTGCAATTAGTATACTGATTGGCAGATAGTCAGCAAATGGCTCTGTATTTGTGTTATTAGCTAGTCTTTGGGCAAAAAGTTAAAGTGGATTTCATATCCATAGTTATTTTCAATCTAACCCTTGTATACCTCCATATAATCCAGGATGATTATTATGCTCAAATTTAATCCAAGTACCAAACCTGAAGTATGTGTTAAATTTTGTCTGCCAGGCTTAGATGTTTCAGTTTGAAAAGCTACCAAATAAGCTTTGTAAACTGATTTGTTTGTTCTAATCTAAAATATTTGTCCATTAATTATTAGATATTTTGCTTTATATCAAGCTGATAGATCTGACTTGAAGTAATGTTTTAGGCATATATTCAATTCCTGAAAATCTAATATCCTTGGAAGGCAGCTGTTAGACACTTCTAAATCCCATGTAGTGTTTGAAGTTAAATGTAATGATTGGAAAACTGTAAAACCAGCAATAATAGATTATTCAACAAATGCAGGTATCAAAATCCAGGCATTCAAAAAAGGCAGCAGCAATTCTGGGCATGAAGAGTGTTGCTTGAAAGCCACAAATGGACTGTTCCTTTTTGTGGTGTACTTACTGTGATGCACGGTTCACTAGGAACTTGGAAGGAGCATGCTGGATTTTGGAAATGCCTGCTGAGTTGCAGGCCAACTATGGAGGTTTTCTAAAACACTGGCAAAATTTCAAACAATTATTGGCCAGTAGGATCTAGAATGATTTTGTGATGAGTGTGTCAGACAACCTGGGAGTGGCTGAGATAAATGCCAATTTAAGCTATTAGAACATTTAGGATGGGAGCACTTCTGTCTACTGAACTTATATCCTTGATTTATTTCCCTTATGCCTAAATATACATTGTATACAATTCTACCAGTGTAGAATTTTAGCTCATAAAAACTTAGATTAGTTTATCCAGATAACATCTTTTTTCAGCAAGTATTGTTTCATAGAAGAATTGAGGTGTGGACTGATGGGAATGTTGGAGATGTCTGGATCTGAGATCCGACGCAAAAGGATGTGCTGAAACACTCAGTTCCAAAATTCCCTCTTGTGCTTTAACCTAGCCTTACATAAAAGTCAGAGCCTCACCTGTTTTCCTGAAGCCCTTGAGGCAGCACATGGCAAACACTGCCTTACCTTCAGCAGCACAGCGTGGAATTGGCTGAGAGTCTGCTACAGCTGGTGAGCTCCCTGGAGGCTTCCACTCACTGCAGTATCCAAGGGAGCAGCAGCACCCTGCAGAGCTGTAGTGTATATATAGATAGCTATGTGCGTTTGGCCTGGTTTATTTGATGAAAGAAACCTTCTGCCACAACATTTTCTATGTTGCAAAAGATCCTATACATGTAACAGAGTTATATGGATTCTACTTGCTCCTGCTATCTGAGAATTAGACATGAGAAAATTTAAAAATTAGTAGCACATTTCTGAAGCACCTCAGGTCTTTATTCCTGCCTTTTCTTTAGGTTTTTACCACCCAGCTGTTAACTCTGAGAGCTCACTTCAGCAGTGCTGGAGGAAAATGCTGGGTGAAAGAGCCTTTGGGTGTGTGTGAGAACGTGGAGCAGTTGTGCTCATGCAGCAGGTCTGTGTTTGACATGGAAAAGGAACCACGCTGCACTCAGCATTTGCTAAATATTCCTTGGCTTCTCCTAACCAAACCAGGCTTTGTGAAGAGGTGTGTGCAAGGGAGGAGGTGACAGCTTGCATCATTCTGCCTTAACGTGAGCAGCAAAAGCAGCAACTACACCTGGGGATTTCCTGCTCTTCAGCTCCGGATCCCACAGCTCCTGTGGAGAGCACACGGGACAATACTTTCCCCGTATTTTCACACTTTTGGCTATTCCCTCCACTACTTCTACCCAGATGATGAAACAAGGACTCAAAAACACGAGGAAATATTTATTCCACTTTTTTAAACAGGAACATAGGATTTTAGTGTGAAGTATAGGAGCTCTCATATTGCTTAGTATTTCTGGCAAATTTTGAAAATATTGTCTGGTACAGAAGAATTTTCTATTATCTAACTATGTAAGACGAATTATGTGATTTTTCCATTGTAATTGCCATTCATATTTGTGTGACAGAGCATAATTAATATGTGCTGACCTTGCTTTGACTTGCAGCATGCCTAAAAATAAATAAATATACAAATATTCAACTTCTTTTGCTCAGAGGATAACTTCATTGTTGTCTTTTTCCTTTCAAAGCTTTTGAAGGAAATTATTGGTCCCCCATTTTTCTCCAAAAACAGAAAGAATCTCTGCAAAGAAGTAAGTATCTGACCTGGTTTTTAATGTTTGCATTCAAGTGTGAGTGACAACTCTATTCAGCATCAAGTCCACATTGCAGAAGGCACTGTACAAACCACATAATAAAAATAAGTCTTTGCCTCAAGGAGCATATGTTTTGAAGCATTAAATTTAGGAATTCCAAATAAAGACTTTGCATGTAAAAAGATTGTAAAATGTGTTGTCTCACTGTGGTAAGTTTTAAACTAAATGGAAAGTGCTTTAGTGTGCCATCCTGAGGCCTTGATGCCTAAGGGTAGAAACTGTGAGCAGTTTAATAGCCTTCCACATTTAGAAATATGCTGTTGGTGTAATTTGTAGGCTATGTTTGATTTTCATTCCCACATATTATTGCCTAATACTATCTAAAAATTTAGGATATGGATTCTTTTGATATTGCAAAATCCAGGAAACTATAAAAGCTCATTCTCCATAAAGAGAAAAAAGCTAATGAGCTCCATAAAGAGAAAAAGCTCATTCTCCATATAGATTAGGTCTGTGAAAATGATTTTAAAGATTTCAGGTTGAAACAAATATATGCAAATGGGCAATCAGAGTGTGGAATACTTCTTTCTCACCTTTATAACCAGCAGCCAGAGTGGGGTCAGAGTAGGACAGATCTCTGCTTCAGTGTTCAGCTGTGACAGCTGCTGCCACACTTCTTGTAGTTTACCAGCAGTATTCCCTTAACTCCAAAGAATGGCTTGTGTGCATCCATCCAAATCTGTATGCAAAATTAACTCCAGCCACCTACTTACTGTAAATCTGTGCTAGTCCTTCTGAGTCTGAGAAATACAAACAGTAAGGTACTACTATCTTGTGTAAAACAATGCACAACGCCAAAACAAACAAAAATAATTAGCATATTATAGCTTTAAAATATTTAAAATATTAGCCATCAGAAGTATGGTTGGAAAGGCAGGTATCCTTAAAATGTTAAATCATAATTAAAATCTAATGGTAAATTTTAACTGTAGTTATTGTGGAATTTTCTGCTACAAAGAAATTTTGGTTCTTTTCAAAATGATGGTAGACAAGGACTTGAAAGCCAGAGCACAGGGGAGGGGTAAGCAGAAATATCTCAATAGCCTCACAAAATTCACTGAACTGAAAATAATTGGAAACTGAGAGAATATCTGTGGAAGTATATATGCCTGATCTGATGGTAGTCTCCCCTTGGGCAGGCTGTTTGTGGTCACTGCTGGAAATAAAATACAGGGCTACATCAACCCTTGGCCAGAACCAACACATTTTTTCATGTGTCCTTTTCTGAAGAAATGTGAGGCACTAACTTCTAAATTTGAAGTTCATTCAATAGTCATTTAGTTTTCCATGTCCATGGTCGGAATGAATAAATTTCATCATGTTAACATGATATATTTTATGGGACGTGATGTTCCTCTGCTATGGGATACAGAAGGCTATAGCCCTTCTGAAAACAAAATTTTCACAAGATTCTTTCTAATATAAGTAAGGATATCAGTCCTAATATTCCAAAAATTTTATATCCTTTTCTTTTTACAGACAATCCCTAGTAATTATTATTTTTAATGTTTTACACTAAAATATCGTGCTTTACTCCTGCATACCATTAGAAAGCAATTCTCTGTACTCCAAAGCTTTTTGACTATCAGTGGTTGAATGAAATTCTTTATCCAGTTTGGGGAAAATGTGGAGGTGTAGAACAAATAAGCATTTCTTTAGGCAGAAGAAACTGAGAGTGGCTTGAATTAGGAGAATTCTCATTCAGTATAATCGTGGAGAAGCTACATGAAGTTCGTCCTTAAAGCAAAAATAGTTCAAAGTCTTTTGATCAGACAAAAAATTCCCAAATATTCAGGAACTCATCTCTGTCTGCTGTCTGTTCTTCCAACAAGAGAAACAGTACAGCATGGATATAGACTAATTAAAAGAAAATCTCTAGATATTATTTAGTAAAAGCTGAACTCAAAAGACAAACACATAATCTGGATTTAAACTTCCTTGAGTTATTGACATTCCCATTTGTTATTTTTCTTTGATAAGATTTAAATAAAAACAAATACAGTGACCGTGCTCCTGTATTTATTGAAAGGGGCACCTCTTGCACTCAGACCATTGTGCAGCCCCAGGTAAACATTCCTTGGCACACTCTGGGGTTTGGTGGGCAGCATCACTCAGGCACAGTATATTAAACTAGTGGGACTTGGGCATGAAGGATCAATTATAACAATCAGCCAATTCCTATTTTCCAGTCAGACCTTCAGGACAGAACAGAAGTGTGGAAGAGGAGTACTTTTTGCCAACAGGTAACTGCTCATTGGGAAACAGTATTTTCTACATAACCTGGATAAAACCAGTTGCATTCTGTACTTATTTGATCTCTCCTTTGGAGTTAAAAGAGATGTTTTTGCTTTGAAATAATAAATGTAAATTGCATGTAGTCTTTGATAAACTTATCTGATACTCTGTAGCTCTAAGATACCTCTTATGATACCTGAGCTTCATATGATACCATAAGCAAAAATAATTAAAAAAATTAAAGTAACAGTCTAAGTCTGGAAATACAGAACTGAGGACACGATTTTAGGTACTTCAATAAAATTACCAGCTTCAGAAGGACTGTTCAAATGCTGTAAGTAGGTGCAGAATTATCTAACAGAAAGTGCTGGAGTTGTATCTCTTTGACTCATTTCCACATCTGAAAATGTGTCTATTCAAATGAACATTCCAGAATACATCTTAAAAATGAAAACTGACTAAAACAATCTGTATACTTATAAAAATGGCTGGAACTTTGTCACACAAACACACAGCTAAAAGAGTGTGAAATTACAAGCTGGGCTTTGAAGACTGTCTTTGGATATCTGGTGATTTGACTGTGCAGTTAATCATGATACAGTAATGCCATAGCTTGGTAAATGCTGTGCCTGAGATGTTAAAGCTCTGTCCAGTAGCAAGCTGTCACCTTTGCAAACAGATCTAGCAGACTGAAATAAGACAGTAAATCTTTATATTACCCATAGGAGTTGGAATGGCTTTTCCCAAGCTAGGAAGTTAGGGAATTCTCCTCTGCTTACAGTAAATGAGAATATTGCTCTCACTCCTAATATTGTTTCACTTCCTGACTTGAGATAAAATCTTGAGATTACAAAAGGGAAAAAAAAAAGGGGGGGCTGGAATGTTGTTTACAGAATTAATCTGATTAGAAACTTAATAGCTTGAACTAGTATTTTTATTTGAAATGCTAATCAGAATGAGCAAATATGCTAAATCCATATTTCTTTCTCTTTTATAGTTTTGAGCAAGGATTCCTGTTCTACCTGGGGAGGAGGGCATTTTTCAACTTTTGATAAATACCAGTATGACTTCAGTGGAACTTGTAACTACATCTTTGCAACTGTATGTGATGAGACCAGCCCAGACTTCAACATTCAGTTCCGTCGTGGGCTGGACAAAAAAATTGCGAGGATCATTATTGAGCTTGGACCTTCTGTTGTCATTGTTGAGAAAGGCAGCATTTCTGTCAGGAGTGTTGGGTAAGATTCTGCCATGAATGAAGCGTGAAGTGCTTAGAGAAGCAGGAAGTTACATAGCAGGTGCAGGGAGTTACGTAGCAGGTGATTGCTTTGTGTCAAAAATGAATTAAGAAATTACTAAAGTTAACACACCTAACTGGACTCTACTCCCATTGCTTCCCATCAAGCACTCACACTCTAGAACATTCTCTTTATGGGTTTCTCTATCTTGTCAGTTTTTGGTCATAATTCTTATATTAAAACACCATAGACTCTCCTCAGGATAATCAACATTACTTTCACCACATCAAGTTCATGGTTACAAGTTCTTGAAACATATAGCTATGCTTTAATAAAACCAAACCAAGTGAAGATGCCAAGTCCTGTGCAAACACTGTCAGTAGTAGAAACACTATGCAACCCATTTTCTGGTGATCCTTCTACAAAACTACTGATGTGGATTTTCAATCAATAGAAACTTTCATGTTTTTTGAAATGTCACAGTTAAAAAGGAAAAAAAAGCTGTTTCATGTTGTTGCAAGTATTCAGGCTGGGTGTGTATCATACCCAAAATAAATAGGTAATATCTGCATCATCTTGCTATGAGGTTGGTTTCTCTTCTCACCTTATTTCAGCATCATTCAGTTGCCTTACACGAGCAATGGAATCCAAATAGCACCTTATGGACGCAACACCCGCCTGGTAGCCAAGCTGATGGAGATGGAACTGGTGGTCATGTGGAACAATGATGACTATCTCATGGTTAGTAAAATGTTCTCACAGAGCAGAGAGATTTTGATATTTATTCTTTTCCTGTTTTATCCATTCCTCTTGAAATAAACAACTTTGCACGTTACTTTCACTTTCAGCATTGCTAGTTAGCTAAAGGCACCAGTGCTGAGATTTGCGAATACTTTCACACATTTTAATCTTTCCTCAGGGTATTCCAGCAGCTGCAATCTTTTGCTTAAGAAATGTTGTTTAAAGTTGTGTAGAACTTAATATTGTATGCCATAGTTTAGTTCTTTTTTATGGGGTTTCTCTGAGACATTTTTGGTTTCAAATATTGCTTGCTTCTTCCAGTTAAATTTTTCTTTCCTATTTCTGATTTTTTTTCAGGTTTTCCCTTCAAAATCCCCAATATGTTTTCTCAGTGTGACCTGTGATATTATTGCCACAAAATACACTGAATTCTAAATTGATTAAGTTGACTAAAACAAGATGTAGTAAATTGTCTGGGAGATTTATTAGCATTATTATCACATACATAAGAGAAAATGCTACTCTGATGGGTTAATCTGACTATACAAAGAATATGGTTTTATTTCTCTAAGATTTTCATAATAATTAATTGTTTCTAGCCAGTAGTAATACTACCAATCTCCAGAACAATAGAGAACTCAATAACCTTCTTCTTAAAATAGATTTTCTTCCTGTAACCCTAAGTTTCTTAAGCGAAGAAACCTGAAATTTGTGCTCTCTCAACCAAGATATTAGCAAGACTTCAGCATTATTTTCTTTTTTTCCTGGCTCCTTAGAATGTTATCCCCTTTCAGTTCCCGGTGTCTTCAAATCTTACCCTTTTTATTAAATACCAATTTTTTAAAAAAATCATTATTTTCCTATTAGGAAAGGACTTCACTTCTTACAAAATTCTTCCTCCAAAAAAGTCACTGAAATTAATGAGAAGAATCATTTTTAATTGGGTGCTTGAACTGAATTTGCTTGAGAAAGGTATTGCTATATAGATAATTTTACTAAGGGTGATCCTTTAAAATGTTTTGTTCTATTTTATTTTAGGTTTTGGCTGAAAAAAAATACATGGGGAAAACGTGTGGAATGTGTGGGAACTATGATGGTTATGAATTGAATGAATTTGTGCGTGAAGGTAAGAGACAGGGACATTTCAGACAGGAGGAGGACGAGTTAAAGTGAGTCAAGGTGAAAACTGAATGCTGTGATAGCATTGCTGTGTTTCAGAATTGAGTAAAGCAGTCCCATGGGGCACCAACACACCTCATATGATTATGCTTGGCTCTGTTATCTGCTATGAGCGTAATATAATGGGTTCCTCACACAAGTGATAAGGACTCTTATCTTTTACAAACAGGTGGTAAGGATCACACTCTCCTAACTTCCACAAGAGGCAGTTGTTGTCATTGGGAAAATTAACTAGTAGGACATTTAACAAAGAGTAAAATCTGAGTTTTGCTACATCACAGCAACAAGTCAATGCAGTCTTTTTCCTGACAAATTATAACCCTTTAATTTCCAGGTAAATTGCTGGATACATATAAATTTGCTGCATTACAAAAAATGGATGATCCATCAGAAATCTGCCTGTCCGAGGAGATACCAATTGCCGCCGTTCCTCACAAAAAATATGTAAGAAAGATCTTCTTGGCTTCTCTGCAGCATGATTTTTAGCAGGGGCAAGATAGATAGATAGAAACCAACAACAGAGAGGCAGTGTTTTCATAAAAATGACTTCCATGAAAACAGGTACAGTCAACATCTCTATAGCATGATATGAGAAAGAAAAGGACTTCTTTGCATTAAAATATATTTGAATAAAAGCCCACAGGCGTTACTAAGGCTAGATTTAAATCACTCATAAAAATCAACCAACATTTAGCTCAGAGCTTTCTGGAATTCCATGCAGGTCATCACAGGAGATTCATGGAAACCAGTGAAGGTTTAAAAACTTTTTATCTAACAGCAACTAGAGACCTGCAACTGTAAGCTGTACAGATTTGAAGATATTCACAATGCCTAAAATATATTGCCAGATAACAGCACTGATAACAGGGACAACCACCATCAACTGCTTTCACTTACAGTTTTAAATGAAAAGGAAATCTGTGTGCCTGAGAACCTTTGAGACCTTACACTGCAGTAGGCAGCGTGATAGGCAACAGAAATGACAAGTGTGACCAAGTGTGGGCTCAAAGAGGAATGAATTTTGTGATCTTCACATCTGGGATGTTTTTAATGGAACTGAATTGCCATGAGACAACACATTTCCTGTGTGTAATGTTCTCAGCCATTTTTAGGGAGATTGATGGTACAGAAAGTGACTTAATTTTCAACATAATGAGAAGTGGAATTACTTCAATATATCAAGTTCTTTCTATTATACAATTAATTTATATTCCCTTCTATCTGTGAATTTCTCATGCATTTTAAGCATTATTAAACTCTAGGGGGAAAAGCAAACAAACCAACAAGAAAATCATAACTAGCAGCGTTACTCCGCTGTGGTTTTCATATGAAGGAAACACCACCAGGGACAATTTTCTTTCTCTTTTTATTTAGGCCATGATCTGCTCTCAGCTACTTAATTTGGTGTCACCAACCTGCAGTGTGCCCAAGGATAGGTTTGTTATTCGTTGCCAGCTTGATATGCAGGACTGCAGTGAGCCAGGAGAAAACAATTGCGCTTGTTCTACACTATCAGAATATTCCAGGCAATGTGCTATGTCCCACCAAATGGTGTTCAACTGGAGAACTGAAAACTTCTGCTGTAAGTTCAAATGGTTTATTAATGAGGGACTGTGCTTAACTTTTCTGGGTCTTAAATAGAGGGATAATGATAATAACTGGAATATTTTTTAAAAGTCTCTACTGTCTTTAATCAAACAAAATATTTTCTACAGAGAACAGTGGTCTTTTATAAAGCTTTAAGGAGAGCAGGGAGAACTCAAAGAAGAAGGAAGCTCAAAACATAGCTCCTGTGTCTAGATCAGTGACAATAAAACAGATAAACATCCACCAAGTGAGAACTGTTTAACTCCCGAACTTCCTACAGGAGGCTGCTTGCTGTAAACAGAGTTTTCTTATTACTGTACTTGGAAAACGAGGCAGTGAAGAAAGAGCCCTTTTAAATAGCTCCTGAAGTATTTGAACCTTTTTGCTAATAATTGCCATAGCTCCTTCTATTGAAAGATGATTTTCAGTAGTCCTTTTTCAGATGCTCAACCTTCTTATTTACAATGACTGATTGGAAGTAAAACCTTGAAGTACTACAGAAAATGTGATTTGTGGTACTTCATTAGGCTGCAGTATGGCCTGTTTGCCATTCTCCAAGCTTCTGAAAAAAATGTATCCAATTTTTTGGGCAAGAAAAATGATAGAAAGCCAGAGCGAATATATGATGGTAACAAAGAATACTCAAATGATGAAATGAGTATTGAGGCAGGATAAAAGAATGTTAATGTGAGAAATCGGAAGGTCTTTTCCTTGCTAGGTAGTAGATGAAATATTCTATGTTTACACTTTTAAAATCTTAACATTCCCACCCTTTGTTGCAGCTGTGGGAAAATGTTCTGCGAACCAAATCTATGAGGAATGTGGTTCTCCGTGTATTAAAACCTGTTCCAACCCAGAGTACAGCTGTTCCAGTCACTGTACCTATGGCTGCTTTTGTCCAGAAGGTATCATTTCCTCACATTCTTAATGGATCACACAAATGGCTTTTTGCACATATCCAGTCAAGTGGAATGGACTGCTTAATAATGAACTAGCTGTGCATTTCAGGGCATTGTGCTGCTAGAACTGCTCTTTCTCAGGTAACATAATGTAACTGGAGTCTTGAGTAATTGTGGTCCTTCAAGATGGTTGGTCACTCTTTGCAAGAACAGAGCTATGAATACATTTTCCTCACAAGACCATAGTTTGTGATGGGATAATGATATGCCATCTGCTTAAAGTTCTTTCCTTAAATATGCATTGATCAGGCACCAGGAACAGATAGCATAGCTCAGAGGATTTCTGCAGTATTCTGGAAATTTTGTAAATTCTCTTTAAAATAATTCAAGATGAACTCATTGCAGAAATTGTGATTATTACTATCATTTGCATTTCAAAATAGGACAGTTGAGTGTGCTTTCATATGACAAAGTAGTCAAAAGCTGTTGTCACTTGTGAATATTCAGTTTCATTTAATTAGGAGAAAATTTCCTGCATGTTACATCTCCGAGTATGGGCACTGGCTGTGCAAGAATAGCATTCTCAGGCTAATTTCAGAAAGCATTGAAGCCATAATAACTGTAGTGCTAAGTGAGGATGGGGAAAAATGTTTTGTTTATCTTCTTTGCAGGAACTGTTCTTGATGATATCTCAAAGAATCGGACATGTGTTCACATTAGCCAGTGTCCATGTACACTGAATGCGAAAACATATGCTCCTGGTGAGACAATGACAGCAGCTTGTAGGACCTGGTGAGTAGCAACAGGTACTTCCATGAGAGAATGAAAAGCACCTTCACCAGACAGTTAGAAAATTTTGCCTAACCTTTCAAAGGGCTGCACCTTTCATGATTCGGGAAAGTTTACTGACAATCCATACAAGAGTTCAGCAACTTTGAATTAAGTTGAGCAACTTCAACTGATAGCTCTAGACAAAGAAAATCAAAGCATAGAAAAAATAAGGATAAAAGAGATAAAAATGGCATATTTCATTACTAGGAAGTAGCTGAGTTTTTAGAGTGTGAAGAAAGGAATAACCTTGCACAGAATTCCTTGTTTTCTGCAGTAAATGTGTGATGGGTCAGTGGAACTGCAAAGACCTGCCCTGTCCTGGAAGGTGTTCACTGGAAGGAGGCTCCTTTGTTACCACGTTTGATTCGAGGCCATATCGATTCCATGGGGTTTGCACTTATGTTCTTATGAAGGTAATTTCCTGCAGTCTAGAAACACAGAATATCAAATGGGTATATTTTAGTCAGTCTTTGGTTTCCTATTGGAACACAAACTGAGGACTTCATAAATACACGTTTATTCTACATATCATTGTTATCCTGACATAGGTTTCTCTTTTTACTTCTCTTTTCTTTTTCCCTCCAGAGTTCAAGCCTGCCACACAATGGAACCTTAATGGCTGTTTATGAAAAGACTGGTTATTCTCATTCTGAGACATCACTTAGTGCTATAATTTACCAATCTACAAAGGTAGGTATTCCCTCCACGGATTCCATCCAGCATTTCACCACTAGATTAGCAAAATAAGTGCTCAGAGTCATTGCTGGTAGCTTGAACTTAAAAATTATGGAGGATAAATACTGAAGATATGTTCATCTTTCTGCTCATGTATACACAATAAATATCTCAGTTGCTACATCAACTCAGGAAGGTATTTTCAAAGTAAAAACTAAAAGCAGCATGTTATAATGGGAGAAAATGCTTGAATTAATTTTTTTCTTCTACATAGATCATTGACCATATAGTTGCTTAACTTAACATATAAATACCATCTGTAACGATAGTTACTTCTGGTTCCATGTCCTCTTCTTACAGGACAAAATTGTGATTTCTCAGAATGATCTCCTTACTGATGATGATGAACTTAAGCGGCTGCCTTACAGATCAGGTAAACAAAAAGGGGGGGATATAAGTTATATCCAAATTAAATGTCTGTTTTTACACAACCCAGCATCTTTCACAATCTTTCATTTGCTAATACCAGGGGTTTTAGAGGAAGGTTAAAGTCTTTCCTGCTGCATCTGTTCCTCTGTGGAGAGTTGTGTGTGGGAGAAGAGCTGTAGACAGAGTGCTAGAACATTTATATATGTGTGAAAATCGTTACCTTGCAGTATCACCAACATCTCTATTTTTAAACGTGTTTGTTCCTTCAGGAGACATCATTGTTTTCAGACAGTCCTCCATGTATGTTCAGATGCATACAAACTTTGGGCTGGAACTTGCAGTTCAAACATCACCTGTGTTCCAGGCCTACGTGAAAGTTGGATCACAATTCAAAGGCAGAACTCTAGGTAAGTAAACAAATTCCCTTGCAAAAGAGAAAATGTAGGGAGTATAATTTTGAAAACTTAGTATTCATCTTTTAGGAAATCAGTTTTCTTCTCCAGATGCAAAGGAAAAAGAAGCCATGCATTGGAAAACTGAATTGATTTTTCGCTAATAACTTTAAAGTGAATCAAAGAAATTAGAGGTGTCATGTTTTTCATACATAATACAATGCTGTTCTGTATTTCATGTGTGCCTTTTTCAATATGTGCTATACTACACAATGAAGGAGCAACAAATAAGTCTGTGTGGTCTCTGCATCTTAGAGCACACAGGTTTTGAATGTAGTACATGACCACTGTAAGCACAATGAGCCTAAGAATCTAAAAGCTTCTGAGCTAGTAATCACCAGATGGAGATGTTATTGCACAGCAGCATTAGCCACACAAGCATATTTTGCATTCTGATTATGGGGAATTACAGAGAGGCTATGGCTTTTACAAAAGCCTAAAACATATTCCTTGTCATTATACATTTAATATACCTAAGAAAACATGCAACTTCTAAAGTGTTTCACGGCCTTTCTCTTTTACATTATTTAAAACCACTTTTTTCTAAAAAAAAAAGACAAAAAACTTCTCTATGATTTTGTCATTGATTAGAAGCTGAAACTCTTAACTTGAGGAGGCAGAGGCTCAGTGACTGAATATGTACATAATCAAGATTCTCTGGCTACTTGACCTGAGTATTCATTGACACTCTATGTAGAGCTTTTGAATCAATTTTCTCACTGTTATAGAATGAAACATAGGCCATTGTGCACACATTATTTAATTTCCGCTGTCCTTTGCATTTCTGATGTTGTCAGGTTTGTGTGGCAATTACAATGGAGACACTACAGATGACTTCATGACTAGCATGGATATCACTGAAGGGACAGCCTCCCTGTTTGTAGATTCCTGGAGGGCAGGAAATTGCCATCCTGCCTTAGAGAGAGAGACTGACCCTTGTGCTTTGAGCCAGCTGAACAGTAAGTGGATGATGCTGTGGTAACTGATCTCTCCAGCTGGCTTTGTCCGGCACTTCCATAAGCCCATACCAGGGAAATGAGAGAGCTGGACAGAAACAGAGACTGAGAGGATTGAACATCACAAATTCTGCCACCAACAAGCCATTTCTGCTTTCTAGAATACATATCAAGTGAAAGCTCATCAGATCCATTCTAGAGATCTGGGATTGAGATGGTGAATGAGAGGGGTTTGATGTGTCTAGTGAAACTGCAATGTCCATGATTGTCTTAGGCTTGCTCAGCAGTACTGAGAACTGAAATCCAGGTTTTGTCTTCCCAAGTCTCTATTGCTATTGGTCTTAAAAAAAGGTGAAAAAGAAAAAAAAAAGCTCTACTGAGCTGCTTGTACAAAAATAGTCTGAAAGCTAACAAGCTAAGGAGTTATCCTGTTATTCAGGGCATCATTGCCAAAAGTTCACCTAAAAAAGCAAATTTTTTGAAAATTTCCGTTTTAATTTTTTTCCACTAACTTTTTTCCTTTTTAATGTTTGTTGTTTACTTTCATTAGAAATATCTGCTGAGACTCATTGCTCCATTCTGACCAAGAAGGGTACAGTGTTTGAGAAATGCCATGCTGTGGTGAACCCTATTCCTTTCTACAAGGTATGAAGTTATGATGGATGTTGTACAGAGGGAGTCCAAATATAAACCAGATTGGACTCATGTACGGTGTCCCACGCATTGAATCAGCAATGCAGAGAAGCTTAGGAACAGGTGTGGTTTTGAAAATTATGTCTCCACCACACTGAAACTCTTTTTGGTCACAGGCACCAGTCCCATCCCTGTGAATCAGAAAACATTTTTGCTAATGCTGCAGTTGTCCATGACAACAACTTTAACTGTGCAAAGTATTCATTTTACCATGTGCGTAATTGAGCTTAATATATTTGTCAATCTACACAAAACGTTTTGAATATTAAAAATGAGAAGTAGCAAATAAACAAAGGCATTTTTAGGGTACTAAGTATATTTTATTTACATCAGCAATGCAGTTACTCAGTTATTTTCCATCAGTTTTAGTTATGCAATAATATGTACCTTGTGTGGCTTAGTTCTGTAATTCAGCATAGAATCATATTGGTTGGGAAAGATTTTTGAGATCATTGAGTCCAACCATAAATACAACAATGTCAAGTCCATCACTATACCATGTCCCTAAATGTCATGTCCACATGTCTTTCAAATACCTTCAGGGTTTAGCACTTCCAAATGTCTGGTCCCCAGTAACAAAGTACTCTCCATGTGTTGGGTTTCAGAGATGTGTCTACCAAGCCTGTAATTATGAAGAGACCTTTCCTTATATTTGTTCTGCTCTGGGATCATATGCACGAACATGCAGCTCCATGGGTTTAATTCTTGAGAACTGGAGGAGCAGTATGGACAATTGCAGTAAGTACCTGAACCAACTCTTAGTGGTCTACCATCAGATGAGTAATGAGGAAATAGTGATCAGAAAGAAGAGCTGAAACTGGGTAACAAATACCCAACTGTTGGATACCGTTCTAGTGTCTGTCTGAGAAAAAGATTATTCATGTGCTTTAAGGTGAGCATGTAGATGCTTCCAGGACTTGATAATTAAGGTACAGAATAGACAGAAAAATAAAGCTATCCTGTAAAATGAGAAAGAAGTAGGGAAAACTGACTACAGATTTTATTTTTTTTTATTTTGCAACTCAGACATAGGTATGAGTTTCACTGTTACTCAAAAATACATTGATATTTCTGCTAAGCTTCCCTTTGCATTATTAGTTTTCAAGATTCACAAAAAAGCTGTAAGGTATTTTACCTGCATGAAACTTCTGAACAGCTGCATAGTTTGCTGTTAAGTCTTGGTCTGAAAGCTGTTTTGCAAGAGCTCCACAACTACAGGAAGAGAAGCAGCAGGAAGTATTAAGCATTGAAGCTGTTGACACAAAATAAGCAGCACATCATAAGCAAAAGGACATTATCTTTCACAAGGAAGATGATCAGTAAATGAAGTTTAACATATACTCTTGTCTTGTTTTGAAGCCATTACTTGCACTGGCAATCAAACATTCAGCTACAACACTCAGGCATGTGACAGGACATGCTTGTCACTCTCCAACCGAGCCCTGGAATGCCATCCAACTGATATTCCTATTGAAGGCTGCCAGTGTCCTAAAGGAATGTACCTGAACCACAAGAATGAGTGTGTTCGTAAATCTCATTGTCCCTGCTACTTAGAGGACAGAAAGTACATCCTGCCTGACCAGTCAACAATGACTGGAGGGATCACCTGGTAAGTGTGTCAAGTTTAAAGGTGAACAAACTGAAAATGGAGGTGAGGGGTCTTCATGTCTGTCTCTGTCAAGCATCAACTGCAGTAAGCAGATAAGCACCACAAAGCTACTTACTCACTCCAGCAGGATGTGGAAGACAATCAGAAGGACAACAGCAAGAAACTTATGGGTAGAAATATAGACAGTTTACTAAATTTCTTTATTAATAATAAGCAAAAAGCTTATTTAATAAGCACAGCAGCATGAACAATCAAAGCTAAGTAAGGAATTGATTCAGAACTTCCCGTCAGCAGGCAGCCATTCAGACATTTCCAGGAAAGTGTGAATTTGCCATGCATAATGGTTTGTTGGGAAGATGAGTGCTGTAACTCAGAACATCCCTCCTTCTTCCTTCTTTACCTGAGCTTTTATTGCTGAGCTTGTTGTGATATAGTATGGAATCCTTCTTTGGTCAGTGGGGTCAGCTGTCCTGGCTGTCCCCTCCCAGTTTTCACTTAGAATGAAAATATTTTGATTCTCAGCCTCCTCCCTGGCAGGGCAACCTGAGGAGCAAGAATGCTGGGACACTGGTCAGCACCAGCTAAAACAACATTGTGTTATCAACAATGTTTTGGTCACAAATCCAAAACATAGCACCACTGAGCTGCTACAAAGAAAATTAACTCCGTTCCAGCCCAAACCAATACAGTCTCCTTTATTTTTAATAGCATATTTCTTTTTCAAGACATCTTTTTTTTTGCCCTTTTCTAAACTACAAATATTTTTAACTGAACAGAAAACATTTTACTTACCATCAGCTTGGAAATGTTAGAGAGAAAAATAGAAAATAATAGCTGAGATCTGATTATTCCTACTAAGAGATTTTGTCAACAGCACTTAGCTATATACAAAGTTCTGGAATGACTTGATAGGCTGTCCTCATAGTGACAATTGCCTACTAGTGATAATAGGATACTATTCACTTTTCAAACTGATGTTACTGTATAATACAAAAAGTGGAGAGACAAGCTGACTCATATTCCACTTCAAAGGATGGGAAGGAGGTAGTAACATGGGTGAAACATTTTTAATAAAACAATTTTGTAAAAAATCAAAATTCCTGTCTTAGAAGAGATTTTCATTGGTTTTTCTTTTTCTCCCTAGCTACTGTGTTAATGGGAGGCTAAGCTGCACAGGCAAACCTCAAAATCCTGCAGGTATGAATCTGATATTGTTTACTTAGAAACATTTTTTTGTCCTTTATGTTGTAAAATTACTACTTTGCTGTTCTCTTCTGTGTTAATTTCTCCTCAATGTTCATTTTTCTGCCTTTTTCCTAGAAAACTGCAAAGCTCCTAAGAAATACATATCATGTTCTGACAATTTAGAAAACAAGTATGGAGCTGCATGTGCCCCTACCTGTCAGATGCTGGCTACTGGAATTGAATGTGTGAGTTTCACAGCTCTGGGTATTTATCCTTTTGAGAGAGGTAGAATGTTCTAGTTGTTATTTAGAACTAGACTACAGTGCTTCTAGTGAAAAGAATTATTTTATCTGACATGATGCAGTTAAATCAGGCTGTGGACACAAAAATTGTACATATATTTAAGAAGTGATTAAAGAAAATAATTGCATGAATTAATGAATTAAATACTATTAGAATAAAAATCCTTAAAGGATTTTAAACTACATGGTATAATCTCTGGCTCAGGTACTCGATAAGCTGTGACTCCATGTCAATGGAAATAGGAGTTTATGCTTCCTGTTCTATTTTTTCTCAACTCTCTGCTGCTCTTGATCACAGAATGCAGGAAACCTGGGCTAGGTGAAGATCTGGGCTGTCCTGATAGGGTTTTCTTATATTAAGGAAACATACAAATTGGAAGAATTGCAATAAGCTTCCTTGATATGAAGAATATTCTGTTGTACTATTTCTGAATGACTAGTAGTGATGGAAGATAAATTTTTCAGAGTCTTCAGGTGCATTTAGTATCTCAGAGCAAAAGTGTATGTTACGGCTTCAGTGTCACTAGTTCAACTGACAGCACATTAATACAAGAAATATCACAAAACTAAAATCAAGGCAAACAGAACTTAGCACAGGTTCACTCCTGACATCGTTCACATCCAGGATAAAACGCATCTCACATTCCTTTTTTTTTTTTGTTTTGCAATCTGTTGGCCTTTCCCAGATACCCACAAAGTGTGAATCAGGCTGTGTCTGTGCTGATGGCCTCTATGAAAATCTCGATGGCAGGTGTGTGCCAGCTGAGGAGTGTCCATGTGAATATGGTGGCCTTGCTTATGGAAGAGGTGAACAAATCCAGACGGAATGTGAGATCTGGTAAGAATCATAGGCTTTTTCATTGCAGATCCTCTGTTTCACTGAAGTGTACAGCCACATAAAAATGAATGTTTAACTGACTGGAGAGTAGGAAATGGCAACAGCTGTAAGAAATACAATGACAGAGTACAGGGATTAACAGAGAGAGAAGCTTAACATTTGATAATATATGTATGGATAAGAGTCATTGTAGCAACTTCAGGGATAATTTCTGCCTTACGTATGTTTAGGAATTAAGGCATCCAGGAGGGCCTGTGACTGTAAATGATATAAAGTCTAGTATTATTAACAACTCTACTTAAATAAAGATAGGCAAAATCTTCCTTCTTTTCTGTAGATAAAAGCGACTACCTCCAAAAAGATTCCCATCTCTTTAGCAAGATTCTCAAAGTACTTTATTCCCTTTCCAGTTACTGATCTATTATTAAAAAAAAAAAAGAAACACTCCGCAAACTACACAGAGCAGTGACTTCTGATCTCATTAAGAGCAAAAATAAATGGGTTTTATATACTATATCTTTAATGAAAAAAAAAAAGCACAAAAATTATTTAGGGTTTCTTCTTTATTATTAATTTATTTTCTAGGCAGTCCACACATTTTAATTATGGTTCTTATATTAACTGTAACTTGGTCTCAGTGTACATAAGTCAATTAATTGAACATGTTATGGATAAAAGTGGATGTATATGAAAATAAGCAGGTGAAGATGGCATTTCTTTGAACTGTGTATGGTTTCTCTTCTCACTCCCAGCACTTGCAAAAAAGGCAAATGGAAATGTGTTCAGAAAACAAGGTGTTCCTCCACCTGTAATCTGTATGGAGAAGGCCACATCACCACCTTTGATGGGCAGCGTTTTGTGTTTGATGGCAACTGTGAATACATATTAGCTATGGTAAGCTGCTTCCTTCTGGTTATTTCAGCAGCATCTCAGCATCAGGAAATAGCTGGATTTAAGAGACTAATAAAAATATGCTAGGATGCATCAATAAACAATACAGCACTTTGACTCTTTATAACCACTTACTGAGTTTCTATATATTTTGTTTATTTCAATGCTTAGAATGAAAATATTTTACTTTTAAAAAACATTGGGGTTTATGCAATTATAACCAATTTTAGATTTTTTAATAATATATTTAAATTATCACTGTATTTTGTACCAGACAAATATGTCTTTTAGGTAACTTACATCAGTTTGGCCAGCAAAGCAGAGGTCACACCTCCCAAAACAGAATTACTCGTGACATTTTAAGCATCCTGTATTTTCTTATAGTTCTATGTTTTAAGTTGGAAGACAGTCTGTTGAGCCTTTGTGCTTCTTGTGGTTTCTTTTGGGGTTTTTTTAGGATGGTTGCAGTGTTAACAGACCCATTTCCTCTTTCAAAATTATTACTGAGAATGTCATCTGTGGGAAATCAGGAGTTACGTGCTCCAGATCTATCAGCATTTACCTTGGGGTAAGCTCTTCTTTCTGCCATTATCCAGCTGAATAGATTTTAAGACCTGGTTTTCTTCATTTTTGGAAGCTTTAGCTGTATTTTAAGAGAAAGGTCTTGTAAGTGAAATTATGTGCTAAACCTAAGAGCCTTGGTTTTAGTAGGAAATGCCACAGTCGTTTGTTTGGGTTTTTTAATTCTCGTGTTTCATTCTCCAAGAATCTTGTCTATGTAGAAGCCAGGAAATTTTGAAGTTTACTCCACAGTGAATTGCTCAATCAAAAAATACTGTTTTCCTGCTGCAGTATCACAGCAGCTGAACTTCAGCAAGGAAAATACTGAAACTTGATAAGCTGTAACTTCCAGATAAATTCTCTTCCAGAATCTGACAATCATACTGAGAGATGAAACCTTTGCTATTTCTGGGGAAAATCCTGGTGTACGATACAAAGTGAAAAAGAACGCCCTTCACCTGATGTTTGATATCATTATCCCAGGAAAATACAACATGACCCTTATTTGGAATAAGCACATGAACTTCTTCATCAAGATATCCAGAGAAACACAGGTATTGCAATATGATTTCCTTAAAGTGTCCCTCCATTCAGATTGAACTGCACATTTGATTTCAATTGCCTTGAATCTCTGTCATGGTAAAGGTTTTCCAGAAATGCTACCAGCAATTAATTTTTATCATTATCTCAAAAACAGCAGAGATCTTCATAAGAGGCTAACTTTTAAGGGATTTCTGTACTGCATTCAGGAAATCTTTGAGCTAAGCGTTTGTAATTTATGCACGTTTGAATTTGATCTCTAAATGATGACAGTTTACAGTTTAGAGGAGAAACCCATGCACAAGTATGTTATGGGAGAGTATTTGTAGATGACATTCACTGCTAAAGCACAGGAAACTGTCAGTAATCAAAAGGGAAGGTGAGAATTGCAACTTGCTGAACTGAAATTGGTGCTTTCATTGAATCTAGGAAACGATCTGTGGTTTGTGTGGTAACTATAATGGCAACATGAAGGATGACTTTGAAACTCGAAGCAAGTACGTGGCATCAAACGAGCTGGAGTTTGTCAACTCTTGGAAAGAGAATCCTCTCTGTGGGGATGTGTACTTTGTAGTGGACCCCTGTAGCAAGAACCCTTATCGTAAAGCATGGGCAGAAAAGACATGTTCCATCATCAACAGCCCTGTTTTTTCTGCCTGTCACAATAAGGTAAGAATTTATTTGCTCTTTTTAAAATTATTTATAGGCATAATCTGTATTCTTCCAAATGTTCACACTCAAACAGGTGATTTTCTGTTTGACAAATTGTTTCAGTAAAATATATTTTTAAATGTTTGTAGCTCACATTTATGTTTATTTTCTTTTTTTTTATTTGCACTTCAGCAGCCCTTTTGTGAACACAAAAGGTAAGTTTGGTATTAACTGATTAGTCAAAACTAAAAGAGTGAAAAAAGAATGAAGACTTAAGAATCAGGAACTAATCAGTCTGTTGGTGATGCGTGATATTGATCAATGCATTTTCAGGTGGTGAAAACCAGTGAGAAATATGGATAATGCTGCAGTTGCTATGTATATACATACAGTATAATAGGCACAAAATAATCTTGGGAAATGAATCCCTTCCTTTTGCCATGCAGGTGAATCGGATGCCCTACTATGAGGCCTGTGTCCGGGACTCCTGTGGCTGTGACATTGGAGGGGACTGTCAGTGCATGTGTGATGCCATCGCCGTCTATGCCATGGCCTGCTTGGAAAAAGGCATCTGCATTGACTGGAGGACCCCTGAGTTCTGTCGTGAGTTTCCTTAAGCTCTCCTTAAACAGGTCTAAGAGATTTATTGTCAGTGTATTCATTTGGCCACCTAATAAACTTAGTAATAACCACCTCTAAGTTTGCATTTTCTCTGTAGGCAGAGTTAACCCCAGTCAGCTGGGTTTTGAAACTGAACTTTTCTGCTAAATTAACCAAAATATTTGAACTCTTTTTTCCATGGATTAATGAGAGAGAAAACAATGTGGTCACAGAAAGCAGGTTGTTTCTTCTGCTATCAGTGTATAGTACACTGTGAGTTTTCCAGCAGAGAAAGCATGAAATTGTAAAAAAAATGTTTCATTTGAGCTATGATGAAATCACCTTCTGTGTGGATGTCAAGGGAATGTAGACAGCTGTGTTGGCTGGAACGCTGTGAAACAGGAAAATGACATCAAGGTGTTCCAAAACAGCACACAGGAGGAAAAAGAGGATGAACATGCTATAAATCAATGTTAGAGTTGTCACCTTTGATGGATTTCTTTCCACATTTCAGTATATTGTGTATAAAAAGTTGTGGAAATGCCTGCATACTGTACTTGCAAAAAAGAAACTGACTTCTGCGAGTTAAAATACATATTTACATCAGAAGCTAATCACTTCAATGAAGGCTTTTTATTCCAACTGTTAATTAATTTTGTCTTCCTTCTAGTACTTTGGAAGTATCATGCCATTAATTTGAAAAAAAAAAAATCTTCTCTCTTGCTTGTCCTTTTTAGCTGTCTATTGTGAGTATTACAATTCTCATAAAAGAGCAGGAATTGATGATGCTTTTTCCCATGGCTACAACGATGACAAATGCACCTGGCACTACAGGCCTTGTAACTGTCCAAATCAAAACTACAAATATGTCAATATTGAAGGTAATAACCTCTACTACTGTAAACCAGGACACAGTAACATAATTGTTCTCAGTGCTGTTTTGGCTTTTTTAAATCAGCCATACCACAGTTAAATAATGGCAATCTAATTGATGTTATTTTTGAAGAAGTTTTGCTGATATTTTCCTTACTAGTGGTGTTTTAAATACATAATCAACTCAGCAGATGTACTATATTTAGCTTTATATCAAGCTCATCCTGTCTGAAAGAGAAATTCTGACTTGCACCAAATCAAAAGAATGCACTGTACTTAGGAAAGAAAACATGTGGAGACAGAAATTAATATTTTTTATTAAACAAATGGATATAGCTGGAGAAACTAAACTAAATCCTACATAGACAAGACCTCCTTCTGAGGATAACATTGGAAATACTTACCTGAATAGATGATGTTGCAATTGATACTGTTTTTTAATAACAGAAATACAATATATTCAATTATAAATAGTGTAAATTAAATGCCTTTCTCTGAGAAATGTAAAACAAACTTCTCCTCCCCTTTCTTCAGGCTGTTACAACTGCTCTCATGATGAATACTTTGACCATGAAGAGGGACGGTGCATGCCTTGTGGTAAGCAACATTTCTTTCTCTACAGTAACTTGAAAACCATACTACAACATTGGCACAGATTCACACAAGATATTTTTCTAGTATCTCTCTATAAATGAGTGTTCATCTAAACATAATTTCCTTTCAAAATAAACCCATTACTATACTACTTTTAAAATAAAGTATTGATGTTCTAATCTGTGTGAGGCACAGGCCCAGCAGAGCTGTGAGTCTCAGAGGTATTCAACACATTTCACAGGAAAAGGGAAACATGTAGCAGAAGAGATTTAGCTACTGGACTCAATAAATATCTTTTTAGCTATTTTTTTAAAATTAACTTGGGGTTTATTACCATATGGCTAATTTCCATGAAAACCTATTTTATTAAATAATGTTTTGGATAGACTCTAGCTGGACATTTTGGATTTTCATGCAGATATAAAAAAAAAATCTTAAGAACAAAATTTTTATTATAAAATTCTATCATGTATAACCAGGATCTCAGCTAGTGATCTCCCTTACATACAAAACCATGTTCCATTGTCCCTGAAAATTGAGGTGCCCTTAGCCATGAAAGTCACAAAAAAGATAGGAAAAACTTACTAGTAATGAGTAATTATAAGTAATTACTATGAATGAGAGGTATTGATTTCTTTGTAATTAAGTCCTTTGACGTGAATTTGATCACTGAAATATGTACGTAACTAAATACTTTCAGGAATACCTCAGTAATTAGCGCACTTCTTGGACTCCAATCCAATGAGATTTGCCTTATCTTGGATATTTTAATATGTTCTTCTTCACAAATTTAACCTGTTTTGCCTTTATGTAACAGGACAAGTAAACGTTACCACCGCACCTGAACCATCTTTACCTTCACCAGGTTAGTTTACACAGTTGACTGACTGTGTAACTTACACACTGGTTTTATGTCCTGATAACTGTTTATGAAATCAGTAATGTCCTTTTCTCTGTGATATAGCAGCATGATCAGTTTCACATGCATAAGGTAAAATGATGAAAAATACCCTGGTGCCATAATATCCTGGGCTGCATCAAAAGCTGTGTGGCCAGCAGGTCAAGGGAGAGCACTGTGCCCCTCTGCTCTGATGAGAGCCCGCCTGGAATGTTCTGTCCAGCTCTCCAGTCTTTAATTCAAGAAAGACAGAAGGCCACAAAAATGACCAGAGGGCTGGATCAGCCTTCCTTTCCTGTGAGAAAAGGCTGAGATCTGGGGTTGTTCAGCATGGGGAGGAGAAGGCTCCATGGAGATCCCTTTGTGGCTTTTCAATACTTGAATGGGGCTAATAAGAAAGATGGGGACAGACTTTTAAAGTGGGGCCTGTTGTAATGGAACAAGGGGTAGTGGTTTTAAATCAGAAGAGAGTAGATTCAGACTAGATATAAGGAAGAAATGGTTTGTGATGAGGCTGGTAAAACAATGGAAGATGTTGCCCAGAGAGGCTGTTGAATCCCCTTACCTGGAAGCATTCAATTAAGGCTTTTGAGCAACCTGATCTAGTTGAAGACATATCTGCTCATTGCAGAGGGAGTGGATTAGATTATCTTTAATGGTCTGTGCCAAGTCATTCTATGATGAAAAGGATCTCACAAAATTTATGCCCAATCTTACTAGGGACTGGCCATATAATACTTCAACAATTGAAGAAAGTCTTGATGGAAATGTGTGACTGACTATACCAAATCCCTATAGCCTGATACAGGAAAGGAATCTACATATCTTGATCTTAAATTTGTTAGAAATTCCATTAATTTCCCTGAAGACAGATGGTATTGGAAAACTTTACACCGTGGGTCGTGTGAATAATAAAATTATGGATACTATTGGATATAGGATTGGAATATTGTTCCATCTCTGCTGATATGAACAAGTATTTATGCCAAATTCACTTTAAAGTGAAGAAAAAGGTATAAAGCATCTCTAAGAATACCTGTTTAATGTATTCACAGCACATAATAGCAAAGGAAGCAATGGATAACAGCTCTTCAAGGTTTAATCTAAAAGGAAATGGGTTTTAATAGTAGCTACTGCTAATAGCTATAAAAACACTGGTTTTACTTTAGAAAAATTCCATTAATATAGATATGTTATCAATAGATTATTGAGGACTATTTCTTATCATTTCATTTTGATTTTTTCTCTTAGTAACAACAGTGCAACCTAAAGTAACAAGGAGCTCTACCACAAGCACACTGCCAACAGTACCTCGTACTTCTTCTGCAACAACTCTATCACCTGAGACTACAAATCCAACAATAACTGCAAAAATTACGGTTCCAAGAACTTCACCCTCACAACCTCTTGTCACAATAAAGTCAACAACTGGTAGGTTTTTAGTGTTATTGTCTAAAATAAATCATGGTAATCTTGCTCTATACCTCAGTACATCATTAAGATACCATTCCTAGGAATGCATTTTGAATTCATACAACATCCAAGCATTAGACTCCAAATCATGAAGCAAGCTTCCAAAAGGAGTTTATAAACCAGAAATGTTCAGAAGTGTAGATTGAAAATGCATGAAAAGATAAAGGATATAGGCATTAGGTTAAAAATGCAACCAAAAAGTGACTTATCTGAAAAACACAATTAGAAGTTCTATAAACAGTGAGAAAGCCAGCTCCAGTTGGGTTTATTAACTCAGCTTCAGCCTCTTTTCCACTGGTTCATTTATGGAGTTCAAGGAGCACCCAGTCTGTTGACTCTGAATAATGTAAGCAAGCCCCAAAGCAGAGTCACACAGGTATCAGCTTTGTCTAGGCTTCTGAAGTCCTGTTGTTTGGAGGATGACTCTGCCAGCATAAATTTCTTTCTGATTCTGTGGCTTGAGGAGCCTCATTTAGCCTCATACCAACATGCACTTCAACTAATAAACCATCTTGGGCCATGGCTGTCAGGGAAAGCAGAGGTAAAAATAGGTCCCAAAGGAGTCAAAACACACGAAAGCTGACATAGCGACAGATGACTTGTGCACTGAGGCAAGGAGAGTCTATAGTATGAAGTTATTTAGCTTTCCAATACAAATTGCAGAAAGCTGAAAGTGTGGCTGATTTGGAACATAATAAAAGCCAATGGACAAAGCCCATATAGACTTTAGCCAAAGTGACAACAAAGCTAACTACTTAGAAAAAATTGTATTAAACAAATGTAATACATGAAAATACAGAAAATGAGAACAAAGACACGAGACAATAGAAAACAAATATAAGTACAGAAATATTTGGTAGGCTTATGAGAACATGAATATAACAGTCATACTGAAAATATTTGAAAAATAAAAAATTCTTTCTAAAATATGAATAATTACTTTATTATTTATCTGGCTTTAATTTTTCTATGAATTGGTTACTCACATTATATTTTTACCTTTACTCCAAAAGAACATACAACATCAATTTTTACCATGCCAAACATGACTTCAACCATCACTACCCCTTCCATAACTACCTCAAAGAAAAGAACCATGGCCACTACACCAAAGTCTGTTCCCTCATCACCTTCTGCCTCATCAACTGCTGCTTCAACAGAGACAGAACAAGTAGGGGTCACCTCACCACCCTTCAAGACCACCACCAAAAGGGAAACAGCAACCTCCTCAATACTTACTCAAACCACAACTCAGAGCACAACTTTCAGCCAGCCTAAACTAACAACAGCAGGTAAATAGCACTTTCTTCTATCTGTCAGGTGAAGCCATCACTCACAAGACATATGTCAATATACTCCTTATAAAAAAACCCCAAGCATTCTTACTAGTGGTCTAAACATTGCAAACAGAAAGGAAAGGACATGGAGAAGAAATATGATTAAAATGGAAATGTGTCTTGCCAACAGAGCAAGCATCTGACATCCAAATACGATGTTAAAGCTAACATTTCTCTTCCAACACTTCCTCCAAATTTAGACAAAATCTCTCTGCGCTTCAAAACAAGCTCTTGAAAACTCACAGACCACAGAATATATATTCCCCCTACCCATTGTAAGAAATACTCCCCCAAAAATATTAACCTTTTTGAATGTCTGACACTCAATATACAAACAAGGACGGTCTCCTCTGAGGCCGTATGGCAGCATGAATTGATACATTATCAACTGACAGGCTGGGACAGTGTGTGGTGGGAAGTCTACTGTAGTGGGAGGGCAGCTGTACACTCTTTCCCAAGTCTAGGTCTCTTTCACAAAGTACTGTTGGGATGCATATATCTGGGTCTTCTTGTGCAAGCAATTACAGCTTTCTCTAGGAACCTTACCAGCTCCCAACCATTATTAATATTCATTCTTTCATCACAGAGAGTGAGGGAACTGAAGCAACCACTCTGTACTACCCAGAAGGTGAGTAAGAGAGACTAGAGAGCTGCCCTTGGCCTAAGACTCTGCTTCACTTACCCCAGCTTTTCAAGATGTTGCTCTTGCCCAGTTTGGAATACTTGGGAGGGGAAACACGTGCATCCAACAAGGCTCTTCTTTGCTCAGGAGTTTCAGAAAAAAGCAGGGAGTGTCAAATTGTCAGAGGCACCCTTCAGACTCACCCTCAATCAACTTGTGCTTTTCTCTCTGCAGTTGTCACCCACATAAGAACACCGTTCACGCAGCCTGTGCAGCACCTTGTCACACAGACACAGACCACCCCTGCCACATCCACCAGCAGCACCTCTGTCCTGAGAGAGACCAGCCCTGCCACCAGCCCAGAAGTTCCACTGACAAGAACATTTCCAAGCTCCAGCTCTTCGCCTGTCACCTCAGCCTCATCTGCTTCTTCCCTCTCCTCAACCCAGCTGGGAACATCATTTCCTGGTAAGGCTCTCTCCTGCCTTCTTGCTGCTCTGCCTGCTTCTTCCAGCTCCCACCCTTCTCTTCTAAGCAGACGTCCCACAAAGACTTATGTTTTGGTACTCATTCTCAATTCCCACTGCTGTTGCCATGGGACACCAGCAGGTCCTGGGCCTGACTCACACATGACACTGACTGTATCCTCCTCCCTGCAATTTCAGGGCTTTGGCTGTGGGGCACAGGCCTCTATGAGGGTTCAGGCATCCATGAGTTCCTGCCCTACAGCTACCAATCAGATACAAGCTAAAACACCTCTCTCTTCTTACAGTGCTGCCCTGAGAATGCACAGTGGGGCAGGGGTGAACAAAAGGCAGGGAAACTGGAAACATATCTCCAATTTACAGCTCGGGACAGTTTTGAGTGAGAGGCGTAACACAAGGCATCATCTCCAGCCAAAGGATGCCTAGGCCCTGGCACAACCATGAAAAGTTCCAGTCAACAAATGGACCAATGCTGACCCCGAATGAAAGAGTCACCAGTGGAGGGTGGGCAAGAAAGTGTATACTCAACTCAAGGCTAAAGTTCTTTCACTTAGACCCACATGCCAGAGTTGTCTTAGTATTGATCCTCCTTTGGGAGATGCCACAACATGCTTTGCCTAGAATCCTTCCCAAGACTCAATCATTCTTTTCTCTCATCCCTTTCTTTGTAGCAAGGGAGCCAACCAGAGCTAAGACACCAACTACTAAAGTAGTAACAGGTGAGTGCTCTGGTCATGAAAGAGGCAACAGTCATCCCCAGCCAATGCATCCAAAACCCTTCAGTAGCCACGGCCCTCCCATGGATCCCTCCCAGAGGAGTCTGCAGCAAGCCAGTTTTAAACTAGCAGTAAACAAGTGATACCTCTTTCCCACTCAACTGTTCCACGATGAAGGAGATGAGATCAATTACTAGCAATCAGTCTTCAAAATGGCCAACAGCAAGCACTTCTGAAAGAGAAGCAGGACAGGATAAAACATATTTAGGATAATGGACACCTTTGTTAACTGGGGAAAAACAAAACAAAACAAAAAAAAACCCCTAACCAAAACCCTACCAGATTTAGTGGAAACAACGCCACCCATCCTGGCCCATAACTGAGCACAAACCCTCCAAAACAGAAGAGTCAGTATCACCCAACTTCCCAAAAGCCAGCAACATACAACTGACCTGTGCTTTCCTCCTGGCAGCCTTCACCCACAAACAGTCAACTGTGCCACACATTGGGCCACCTGTGACCACACACAAGACCTCGGCCATCACCTCCATCAGGAGCACCTCCATCAGCAGCACTTCCAAGACCTCTGTCTCCACAGGGACCAGCCCACCAAGCAGCACAGCAGCCCCTCTGGAAACAGCCTCTCCACATCCCAGCTCTCCACCTGCCCCCAGCAGCGCGCTCAGCACCCGCCTGCCATCCACTGCCACCACTTCCACAGTCTCCTCCACAGCAGCTCCCAGCACCAGCCCCAGGCCTACACCTACAACCCTGAGGCCCAAGCCCTCTTCCCCAACAACCAGTGCTGCAAAGGAGTCTCCTGTAACAGAGTCCTCTGCACCCACCACAGTGAAAACCAGCACGCTGCCATCAACTGCTTCTTCTCCCTCCTCAACTGTGTCCTCAACATGGCTCAGCTCCTCAGAGCCAGGTGAGGCTCCCTCCTACCAATCCTCCTACTTCCCGCTGCTCTCCCATTTCCCTTCTTATTTTCCTTCTTATTTAGGTTCAAACGCTGTTTACAGAGTTGTTTTAGTTTTTGTTCACCATTGCCTTTTCTGTCCCTACCTTGGAACAGTAGTATGGCTTTCATTAGTTAGGGCTCTGGGACACTGGTCTCTCCAAAGGAGCCTGCCTGTCTTAAAGGAGACTGACCTTAGACTCTGCCTAGTTACTGAATGGAGACATCCATATCCAGACAGGGTCTTCTTCCAGGAACAGATAATGGGATGTTGCCTCTTGGAAGGCACTGTATCCATTTCCCCCATTTTTAAGATGTTAACCATACAGCTTTAGACAGGACTTGCAGTCTCAGTGCTAGGTTTTTCCTCGGGAATACTCAGTGCAGCACAGCTGAGCAGTTTTTGCTTATATCCTAAATCCGAGGCCTCTGACCACCTCCATTTCCAACTTTTGCTGCCCTCATCCTCTAAAGCTCTTTGTTTTACTTCCAGCAGCCTTCACCCACAAACAGTCAACTGTGCCACACACTGGGCCACCTGTGACCACGCACAAGACCTCAGCTTCCACCCCCATCAGCAGCACTTCCAAGACCTCTGTCTCCACAGGGACCAGCCCACCAAGCAGCACAGCAGCCCCTCTGGAAACAGCCTCTCCACATCCCAGCTCTCCACCTGCCCCCAGCAGCGCGCTCAGCACCCGCCTGCCATCCACTGCCACCACTTCCACAGTCTCCTCCACAGCAGCTCCCAGCACCAGCCCCAGGCCTACACCTACAACACTGAGGCCCAAGCCCTCTTCCCCAACAACCAGTGCTGCAAAGGAGTCTCCTGTAACAGAGTCCTCTGCACCCACAACAGCCAAAACCAGCACGCTGCCGTCAACTGCTTCTTCTCCCTCCTCAACTGTGTCCTCAACATGGCTCAGCTCCTCACAGCCTGGTAAGCCTCTCTCTTAGCTGTCTTGCTGCTTCTGCCTCCTCTCCCTTTTCTCTTTTTCATTTCCAGCACTCCAGACCACTTGCACATTTTCTTTAGATTTGCTCTCCATTCCCACTTCTTTTGGCATCACGAGTATGATGTGCTTGTGATTTCTTATGGCCCTGGGACATGCCGGCCAGTAGGAGTTCCAAAGTGGGCAAACTTTTATGTGCGGCCTATTCCTTTGGAGACCAGCACATCCACACAAGGTCCTCTACCATGAAGAGCAAGAGGCATCTTGCCTGTTGGAAAGCAGAGTGTTGTTTGCCTCTTTTTTTGTGAGAGAAAAAAAAGGCCAGGTATATGGCAGAACCCTTAGTTGCACTTTTCCCACTTACTGAGAAATACTCAATGCAGCGTGCAAACCCTGCTCATGTTTGTCCTCCCAGACTGGGGCTACAGCGACCTCATTTGCCTTCTCCTTCTGCCCTCATGCACAGCTGACCTGTGCTTTCCTCCTGGCAGCCTTCACCCATGAACAGTCAACTGTGCCACACACTGGGCCACCTGTGACCACACACAAGACCTCGGTTGCCACCTCCATCAGCAGCACCTCCAAGACCTCTGTCTCCACAGGGACCAGCCCACCAAGCAGCTCAGCAGCCCCTCTGGAAACAGCCTCTCCACATCCCAGCTCTCCACCTGCCCCCAGCAGCGCGCTCAGCACCCGCCTGCCATCCACTGCCACCACTTCCACAGTCTCCTCCACAGCAGCTCCCAGCACCAGCCCCAGGCCTACACCTACAACCCTGAGGCCCAAGCCCTCTTCCCCAACAACCAGTGCTGCAAAGGAGTCTCCTGTAACAGAGTCCTCTGCACCCACCACAGTGAAAACCAGCACGCTGCCATCAACTGCTTCTTCTCCCTCCTCAACTGTGTCCTCAACATGGCTCAGCTCCTCAGAGCCAGGTGAGGCTCCATACTATCCATCCTGGTGCTTCCTTCTTCTCTCACTTTTCCACTCATCCTTTCCAGCCACACAGGTTGCTTGCACAATTGTTTTAGTTTTTGCTTCCCATTCCCCCTTCTTTCTGGTTTGGAACACTAGTATGGTCTTACTTGGTTACAGCTCTGGGGCACTTGTCTCTCTCATGGAGCCTGCCTGTCTTAAAGGAGACTGATCTCACATTCTGCCTAGTTACTGAATGGAGACATCCATATCCAAATAGGGTCCTCTTCTAACTACAGGTACTGGGATCTTGCCTGTTGGAAGTTACTGTATCCATTTGCTCCACTTTTAGGACAGAAGCAAAACAGGCTTGTGGAGGAGACTCATAATCCCAGTGTTCCTTTTTTCCCAGAAATACTCACTGCAACATAGGCATTCCATTTTAGATTCTATCCACAGTCTGAGTCCTCTGGCCTTGTCTTCATCCTCAACTGACTTGTTTTCCTCCTGGCAGCCTTCACCCATGAACAGTCAACTGTGCCACACACTGGGCCACCTGTGACCACGCACAAGACCTCGGCTTCCACCTCCATCAGCAGCACCTCCAAGACCTCTGTCTCCACAGCAGCCCCTCTGGAAACAGCCTCTCCACATCCCAGCTCTCCACCTGCCCCCAGCAGCGCGCTCAGCACCCGCCTGCCATCCACTGCCACCACTTCCACAGTCTCCTCCACAGCAGCTCCCAGCACCAGCCCCAGGCCTACACCTACAACCCTGAGGCCCAAGCCCTCTTCCCCAACAACCAGTGCTGCAAAGGAGTCTCCTGTAACAGAGTCCTCTGCACCCACCACAGTGAAAACCAGCACGCTGCCATCAACTGCTTCTTCTCCCTCCTCAACTGTGTCCTCAACATGGCTCAGCTCCTCAGAGCCAGGTGAGGCTCCATCCTATCTATCCTGGTGCTTCCCCCTGCTCTCCCTTTTCCACTTGTCCTTCCCAGCCACACAGGTTCCTTGCAGAGTTGTTTTAGTTTTTTTCTCCATCCCCTTTGTTTCTTCATTTGAACACTGGTATGGCCTTACTTTGTTATGGCCCTGGGGCACTGGTTTCTGCCATGTAGCCTGGCCTGGCAATCTCAGAGGGGACTGTCCTTAAGCTCTGCCTGTTCCTTGAAGAGACACATGCATGTTCATACAGGGTCCTGTTCCAGGAAGAGGTAGTTGGATATTTCTTATTGGAAGACACTGTATCCATTTCCACCCTTTTTCTGAAAGAATACAGACAGCAGCTTGTGGACAGGACCCACAGTAAGAGTGTTCCCTTTTTCCCAGGAATACTCAGTGCAGCACAGCATTCCTGTTTTTGTTTATATCAGCAAGCTAAGGCCTCTGACCATACACATTTCTTTTTTTTCTTGCCCTCATCCTCAACTGACCTCTGGTTTCTTCCTGGCAGCCTTCACCCATAAAGTGTTGACGATGCCACATGCTGGGCCACCTGTGACCACAGAGAAGACCACAGCCGCCACCTCCATCAGCAGCACCTCCAAGACCTCTGTCTCCACAGGGACCAGCCCACCAAGCAGCTCAGCAGCCCCTCTGGAAACAGCCTCTCCACATCCCAGCTCTCCACCTGCCCCCAGCAGCGCGCTCAGCACCCGCCTGCCATCCACTGCCACCACTTCCACAGTCTCCTCCACAGCAGCTCCCAGCACCAGCCCCAGGCCTACACCTACAACCCTGAGGCCCAAGCCCTCTTCCCCAACAATCAGTGCTGCAAAGGAGTCTCCTGTAACAGAGTCCTCTGCACCCACCACAGTGAAAACCAGCACGCTGCCATCAACTGCTTCTTCTCCCTCCTCAACTGTGTCCTCAACATGGCTCAGCTCCTCAGAGCCAGGTGAGGCTCCATCCTGCCAATCCTACTATTTCCCTCTGCTCTTTCATTTCCACTCTTAGTTTCCAGGTTCAAATGCTGTTTACAGAGTTGTTTTTGTTCACCATTGCCTTTTCTGTCCCTACCTTGGAACAGTAGTATGGCTTTCATTAGTTAGGGCTCTGGGACACTGGTCTCTTCAATGGAGCCTGCCTGTCTTAAAGGAGACTGAC